>CM076582.1:1521696049-1522149797 GCA_034641835.2 Pinus albicaulis | reverse complement strand
TAAATTTTTGCATAAAACACACCGCATCGAAAATATTCATTCGAGCCTCCTTTTAAAAACCCCGATGTGGTGACTTTCAAAATTCCCGATGCGATTGAGTCGCATTTAACTCCGATCCGATTGAGTCGCATTGAACTTATGCGATGCGATGAGGTTTATTTGTGCAATGCAGTGAGTTGATTAAATCCGATGTGATGAGCTCAATTTTTTTTTTTTTTTTTCCGATGCGATTGACCTCATGCGATTAAAACTCATTCACGTCCATGCGATCTAATGAGTTTATTTCATGAGATTACGATGAGTTATTTAAAGGCTATGTTGTTAGTAGAAGGTTAGTCTAAGTCTTATGTTAGTTTAGGGTAGTGTTTGTTAGTGTTGATTTAATATAATGTTAGTTCAATTCGAATAGGTGTAACATTAGTTTGAGTTAGGTTAGTGTAGTTTTAAGTTAGTTGTTAGTGTTAGTTTAGTTTTATGTTATAATGTTAGAATTAAGTATATGTTAGTTTAATATTATTTTAATGGTAGTTTAGTTTTAATTTAATATTAGATTTAATATTTAATATCTAAAATAATTAATTTTAAATTAATTAAATTAATTAATATGTAGAATATAATTAATATAATTAGATTTATTATTATTTAGATTAATATGTTTATAAATAGTTAATTATATTAATTAGTTAGATTAATATTTAATTAGTTTAATTTATAACTAGCAATTAAATTAGAATTAATTATTAGTTAATTGTAGGCTAATTTAGGATTAAATTTTTTAATTTAAATTCTGATTTTTTTTTAGCCCAGCAACAGAGTTTCCAGATTTATTTCAGATTTGACCTATCAACCTTGGAGGCTAATAAATTGAGATTTACTTAGCCAAATGAGACCCAGGACGGCTCATTGGAAAGAGAAAATCAAGGAGAACATTTCTGAGGATGTTTCAATAACAAATTTGATCATTTATTGGGTCAAAAATCAGGCAGAAGATCAAGCTCCGAATTTCTAAAAATAAAGTCAATTTTCTGAGTTTTGTTTTCTTCATTTTCATTTGCCCAGCCTCTTCTAATTGCAGATTTATGCATCAATATTATCCTTGGTTAATTAAGATTGTTATGAGTATCAATAAGAAGCGAGCAAATTTCCTTTTTATTTATTTAAATAGAATTTGATTGTATTTTTTTTAATGTTAGAAATAATATTTGGATTTTATTGTTGCATCTTAATTCATTTTAATTTATTTTTGTAGAAAAAAACAATAGAAGGGATATTGAGGAAAAAGATTTCAATCAAGGAGAAGACTCCAACAATTAAAGATTGGAATTTTTGAGCAATTAAAGTTGGATTGTGCATATTTTTCTTCAACATTAGTTAGATTAATATTTAATTAGTTTAATTTATAATTAACAATTAAATTAGGATTAACTTTTAGATAATTAGAATCTAATTTAGGATTAGATTTTTAATTAAAAATCTGATTTTTTTAGCCCAGCAACAGAATTTCCAGATTTATATCAGATTTGACTTATCAACTTTGGAGACTCATAGATTGAGTTTTAGTTAACCAAATGAGGCCCAGGACGGCTCATTGGAAAGAGAAAATCAAGCAGAACATTTCTGAGGAGGTTTCAATAACAGATTTGATCATTTATTGGGTCAAAAATCAGGCAGAAGATCAAGCTCCGAATTTCTAAAAATAAAATCAATTTTCTGAGTTTTGTTTTCTTCATTTTCATTTGCCCAGCCTCTTCTAATTGCAGATTCATGCATCAATATATCTTTGGTTAATTAAGATCGTTATGAGTATCAATAAGAAGCTCAAATTTCCTTTTTATTTATTTAAATAGAATTTGATTGGATTTGTTTTAATGTTAGAAATAATATTTGGATTTTATTGTTGCATCTTAATTCATTTTAATTTCTTTTTGCAGGAAAAAAAATAGAAGAGATATTGAGGAAAAAGATTTCAATCAATGATAAGACTCCAACAATTAAAGATTGGAATTTTTGAGCAATTAAAGTTGGATTGAGCAGATTTTTCTTCAACAAACTCTCTTCTAAAAATACTTTTGGGAGGATTATAAATTGCAGATTGCAAAATGTAAAAAAGGGCTGCCCTCCTCTGCAATTCCAGACTTCTAAAAGCATTTCTGTAATAGAGATTTAGAGTTGTAGATGGGGAGGAGAGAAAATTTCAGATCTGAACATTAATGAGGGTTTATTCTTTATATCTTGAATTATGCATGATGGGCAGAGTTTGCATTTCTGCAGCTCTAGTCTTGAAAGCAGAAATTCAAGTAATGTAAAGTACTGTTAGAGACCAGGATTAGAGAAGCAGATTCAATTAACTGGTATTTTTGGCATTTCTGTATCAAATACCAGTTTCATTTTTATTTTAATAAAATTTTTGTTTCATTTTATTCATGTTTTGGCATTTCTGTTGATATGGATAATTTGTCTCAAATTGTTATGTATCTCTGCTCTTATGAATTAAACTCTGATTTCTGAGTAACCATTACTCAGAAATATGTCTTATAACACTGATTTATTAAATAGTAATGTGTTGTGAATTTCTTCCACATGTTATCGTTTAATTATTAGTTTGACTGATATGATAATTGATATCATTTTTGTGAATTTCTTCCGGAGTGTCGTTGATTTATTATTTCAGTCAAATGGTCTCAATAGAATGTGTTTTAGTACTCACAAATGTGAGTTAATTGAATTTCTTCATTAGCTTGACATTAATTTAAAACCAGACATATTTTAATTCTCATTATTTAATCATCTTGCTCTTAGTTGGGTTATATTTTCATCTACCTAATTGAGATAGGATTTAGATTAGTTTCTTTCGCTTGCACTATAGAATAAGTTTGCATTTAGATTAAGTTCTATATTCTTTTAAGTCCTCTTCTCGAAGAGGAAAAATCTTAATTGTGGTTTAGCTGAACCCAAATTAGCTTAAGGGTCATTCTCTTGCCTGATCAGCAAGAAGAATTGATCTGATATCCCTGTCTATTGGTAGTTAATGATACATCGTAAACCAATAGTGATTGGGAAAAGGTAACTGGACCTAGTTAAACCAATCGGAGCCACTATCATAAACGAAAAAGGAGCTGTATTAAGGTCCGGACCGGGTGGTTATCTCCCAATGTTGTAGCAGCGATTTTCGAGGAATTATGATTTTCAAGGAATGATATGCAGATCTTATGCGTGATGAGCTTACTCTCACATTTGCGGCAAAAGCCAGAAACTGGTGTAGAACTCTTTCGGCTGCCTCAATTCACAGCTGGGATCAATTTGTTACAATTTTCGTTTGTAAATTTGACCACTATGATTATGATCAAGTATGTGATGAAATTGAATATCTTCGAAATGAAAATGAGTCTGTTAGAGATTTTAACATTCAACTTCATCTAAATTGTTTAAAATTTAATGTCAAAGATCAACCTATGAAAGAATAATCACTAGATTGGTTTGAACATAATTATTCTCTTCCTCCTATTCCCGATCCATATGAAATTAGTTCAAGCTTTGTTCCATCCCCTTCCAATATAAATGAAAATTCCAATATGGATGTGCAAATAAATTGTGATGAAGATGTTTCACAAAGCTTGGAAAATATTTCTAATCAAATGCAAGAAGACAACAACAACAATTTTGAAGAAAGACCTGCATTGAAATCTGAAAGTTTCTCTGCATTAAATTCAGAAAATCAGATTGCAAATCAGCAAGTGCAAACAACAATCAAAGTAAATAATAGCATGCAAACTGCTGTACAAATTTCTGAATCTTTTCATGATGAGCAAATGCTGAAATCAGAGTAGCAAAGCAATCTTCTTCAAAAAAGCATGAGTACGCAAAGGAATGATTTAGAATCTGAAATTTACAATGAGCATAATGTACAAGAATTCTCAAACAGAAACATTTTTAAATGCATTATTTCAGATTCACATTTTTCCCTTTATCCTGATATTTTTAATGATGATAATTTTTCCCCTCTTGGTGTTAATGATATTTCAGAAAATACAGAGGCTGATCTAAATGAATTACCATTAAGTTTTTATCAAGATAGAGAAGCAATTAATGATCATTCTTTTGCCATTAATGAACATGAAATTCTTGTTCCTCCTTGTTTGGATATATTGGATAAGATTGAAGGGAATTCTAGAGAATCTTGTGAAGTCATTTATGATAATTACTCTGACATAGAAGATGTTGATTTCTATTTTTCTCAAGAGAATTCTCATAAGAAAATTCAAATAACATCTGGGAATGAGGAACATTTCAATTTAGAAATTATTCCAACTAATCCTCACTCTAAAGCAGATAATCATCTTCATGATTTCACTATTCGAGAAAATATTCCAATTTATGATTCATATCATGATCAAGCTTTCATTCATGTTCATAATCATAAATCTCTTTCTAATTCACAAGTTGGAATTCAAAATTACTCAAATTCCATAATTCTGGCCAATCCTTGTGAAAAAGAAATTATTTCAAAACAATCCCAATTGTGTTGTAACATTAGTTGTAACAATAGTGATTTCATTTTATTTTTGTTTCCTCAATTATTTTGTATTAAATCAGATTTATTTTCAGATTTTATTTTTCAGATTTTTGATACATTACGCTAGCATATTGAGCACTTTATTATCAAACATTCAATTGATACATTGCCCTGTTGGAAAATTGAAGTTTTATATTATAATCAAAAGCATCAAAAGCTATTTCAATTTCAATTTCAATCAATGCTAATGTTTTATCAAAAGCTTCTATCTTCTCAAAGGAAATATCAACAAGAGAATGTATTTTTAGAAGTCTGCCAACAATCCAATTTAATTAATAATTTTCCATTTCATTTGAAAGATTTCCATCCATTTTTGTTTGATTCATTTGAAAAATATTTGGAAATTTTTCCTTCATGGAAGATTGTCAATAACTTAACATTTACACATAACACTAACAATTTCTTCCAGGCCTTTGAATCTAAAAGCTCATATCCACGATCTGGCCTTTCATCTCCTCTTTTCAACATTTCCCAATTTTTAATAGAAATCCATCCAGATTTCTATGATCCAATTGGTATTCAATTGGAAAGAAAATTTCATGAGAAGGAGATTTTAGATAAGCTTCTAACAATAGTTGTACATTCCGATTTCAGGTTTAATTTTCTTAGTTCAATTATATTTGTATTTTTATTACTAACATTTGAATTGTACATACATGCAGGGATTAAAATGAGAAAATGGTTACACTGGAAATATGACTATACCTAGTCATTTTTCAAGTATATGGTTAGAATAGGAGTAGAGTTAATGTAGTTAATTTATTTTCAACAGTTCTGTAGATTAAAAATAAAACAAAGCAATTAGCCATTTTCATACATGTTCAGTGAAAACATTTTCTCCCAATCAGAAAATTTTAATTCTTGCTTTCCTTTTTAAATTTCTTACAGCAATACCTCTACTCTGTCTATTTTGAATAATGTCTTAATTAAATTCAATTAAGGTTGCACTTGGCATCAATCGCCTCAAAGCCACTTTTCTTAATTTCGGGATTTCCTTCTAATATTTTCTTTTAAAATTTATATGATAAAGGTTTTGAGGATATAAAAGCTTCATGATCTCATTATCCCATGAAATGTATGACTGTCTATGATAAGCTTAATTCTGACTCAATCATTATTAGTCAGTCTAACCTTTCGTGGTAATCATATGAAGTTCATACTATCTTCCTCGAAATTTGTTAAGCCGACCTTTAGGATGTCCATTTTGCTGTGTGCACACATTCAAATCTATTTTGACATTTTTCCACAATTAGTGGCTTTATCCCATTCAAACCTTTAGTTTATTATTTGATGCTGCAATATGCATCATATTCATTTACTAAAGGCATTATTGAACAGTCACTATAACAATACAGATTTTTCTCAAGTTAATTCGGAATGTGCAGAGGTAATAAATTGTTGTTGCAATTCAAAAAGGAAGCATAGTTTCATATTTATTTCTGGTAAATTTTATATTTCCCGAACATGAATAAACATATCTTATTTAGGCTGATTTCTCACTCTGATTTAGAATAAATAATGAGATGATTTTGAACAAAGTCAGAATTTTGATAAATCAAAGGAAGAATTTGAAGATTCATGAGGTAAAATCTACAGACAATTTCTTTCCAGGTATGCATTTACAAGTTCATTTTCATCTATTATTAGTTTATCTTTTCTTTAGTTTATTTTTGATACTTTTTCTGTTTTAATTGCAGGTTTTCATTTGTTTTCAAAACTTGAAGTAAGCAGCAAACCCATTTTAAAATTTGCAACAGGTTCAAGGAAATTTTATTTGAGATTCATTAGAATTTGAGCATTCTTTAACTTTGTTTTTATTCATTTGGGAAACCCAATCGAAATTAAAAAACAATATCATAAGATTTCATCGGAAGTAGCTATTAGCATTTTTGATAACAAATTGTTTAATAAAATATCTCCGATGTGTTACCTCGCTCATATGCCATATCGCATTTCGCATATCGGAGGTTTGCAGTTGAAGTATACTTCCATTATCATGAATTTCCTTTACCAATATTGCGACAACCACATAAGTCCGGACCCGATATGAAATTCAAATCAAGTTTATAAAATATCGCGTCCATTCAATCGCAAATAATGGTAGGAGCATAACTTTAAAAGGGTCGATGTCTCAGATCCGATATGTTATTAAATTTTCATCATAAAGTTATCGGATCCACTCTTCATCGCATATTGACGTATCGAGAATTGTTACATCATGTGCTTAAGTTTGCCGATCGCGATCGCCGGTTAACCACGTCATTCATCACATATTGGCATCGCAAGAATCATATTGTATTACATCAGGTACCAAACATTCACCAATCGTCGATTAGCATCACCGATTAGAAATCGCTGATATCGCAATCGCTTCATCGCATTTTTATTTATGCTCACATCACAATTCAGAATCTACGATGTGCGTTGTGCAATGTGGGAAGCACAATGTAAATATTCCCCGATCCCTGATATAATATTTCTTCAATGATGCGATCGCTCCATCTTATCGCACATCTTCTCATTACATGTTTTCATGTCGGCAATTTTCCATTTGAAATCTCTGATGTGATAGCTTCCAATGCATGCCTCTGAGCCATTAACATTTAATCGATATATGGCATAGCAACAAAGGTGAAGTCTTGCAAATTAAACTCGAAGCATGGTGAAGAAACATGTGATGCGAATCATCCAATACGGCGATGTGTTATTTTAAAAGCGAGCTTGGGTAACCACTATGGTAAGAAAGCAAATAATGACCAATTTGCAGTATATTCAAATCATTCCGATTTTTCATGTATTTCAGTTTTAAATATATAATTCCATAATTAAAAAGGAATTCAAGACATCTCTATTTTCATATTTTAATTTTATTATTTTGGATTTGGTCTTGATTCTGGACAATTTATAAAATCATGGAGTTTATATGAAACTTATAATATTTTGAGAAACATTCGTTACTGCAAATTCGCATTCTCATTTCTGATGCATTTCTTTTAATTTCAATTTCCTTGAGCACTAAGCATTCCATTTTTACATATTACTGCTTGCTTTAGTGTAAATAAAATAAATAATGATTTTGGGTTATAGGATTTTGGTTAGTTTGACTTCTTCATGTTTTTAATATTAATTAAAATAAGAAGTTAGCTAGTTTGGAGAAACTGATACCTTTCAGGTAAAATCAAAAGAAATCATCCAATGGTAAGATTCATGTACCCACTTTCATTTATTTCTATTTTGTTACTTTAGTTTCAGTTTTGATTTTCTAATATATAAATCTGTTTTGCAGCTCTTCATAAAAGCTTCCAATCCTCCGCCAAATCATATTTTGGAAAGCCCTATACTCTTCTCCTGGTTTTATTTTCAAGAAGCAACGATAATGTTTGTCGAAACAGCTACACTAAGAAGTTTCTGAACCTTTAATCTGTTTTCTTTAAAGCATTCATTTTATTAGAAAATGATTAAGATAATGCTTTGAAACAAAAAGATTGACATCATACAGAAATTTTTCATTATGGCTGAATTTTATGATCACTGCTATCTACAGCCTAAAACACTTACAACCCTGCAAGGTATAAGTTTTCTGGATCTCGACATAGGAAGGAATGGTTACATGATTATTTTATTTTACTTCATATTGTTGAGACATTGGTATAAACATTCTTGTTAGAGTTTGTATTTCAAAAACTTCGATTTTCCTTTCCACTTTTTAATTGCTTCATTTTTATTTTTGTTTGTCGATTTTTTTTCTCACTTTAACTTAAGAATTCTTTTCCTTTGGTTGTTAGTTTTGATTTCGGTGACTTTACCATGATTTATATGGAAGGCCTTCTTATTACTTAACAATGGTTGGAATACATAGGAAAAATTGTTAATAGTTTCCTATTAGCTTTTTCTTAAATCTCTTAGCAGAATTTGTTTTTCTTATTATAAAGGTAGACATACTTAAGGAAGAGATTACAAAACAAGAGAAGTTGACAAAGTATCATGAAATATGAGAAATTTCTTTTTCATCAAAATTGTAATTATTTTGAGATTTCAATATTTTATTAAGATCTTTCAAAATTCTATTATCAGTCAAGAAAAGTTATTTTTAACCAAGTAAAGACACTTTACAATAAAGCACTTTTAACTCTGAAATTGTCATTCTGAACTCTTAAGGAGTTAATGATTCTCCCTATTTAAAAGAGTTTTATTTTTCTAGAGTGTAATCCAAAAATATATTTAAAACTTAAAAGATAAGAGGTCTCACCACGAGCCTGCTTACCATGATCATAGGGGAAAAATCGGCTCACATTACCAACACTGCTAAACAAACCAGGGTAATGGCTTATAATTGCAAACAATTGTAAGACAAGGGGTCTCATCACGAGCCAGCTTGTTCAGTTCAATTATAACCAGTGAATGGCATTGTCAATTATCTCGCTACCAAACCAAGACAATGACTTTTAAGAATTAAAAATAAAAAATAAAAAAATAAACATATATAAATGGATTTATCTCTAGGTCAATAATTCTCAAATAGATAGGATTCTGAATCATTCATGATTAAAAGGTAACCCTGTCGAGACTATAGATGTTTGCTGGCAGCAGTGGCTCTACCTGTGACAAATGAGTACATTTTAAAAGCTAAGTTGTAAAGTGACCCCTGCTTTATCTCTACAACTAATTAAGGACTGATATAGAGTTATGAAATATTTTGATTTATGAGAAATTTTAAGAAAATTATAGTAAGACGATTCTTGCTTTTATTGAGACTAATGAACCTAGTCAAACATTCCAAAAATAATATAATTTAATTATTTTCAACTAGAAGTGTGAAGTATTTCTGTACTATATTCTTTATTCTTTGTCTTTCAACAAATTAATATACGAAGATCACAAGATCACTGGGACTAGCACATTTTTTAGTGGAAAAAATCCAAGTTCCACACCTTTGTAGTTGAAAAACTGCATAGATTAAAAAAATGGAGTTTATAGCGCCGTTAATTGGTTTTGGGTGGGCAATCTGGTTTCAAGTTAAAAGCCCGACGGGCGTGAGCAAAAGCCGTCATCACTTCCGACGCTTTAGTTAAAAAAAGTCAACACGCATGCGTTAGTGAGCATAAAAGGAATGTTTTATGCGTTAGTGAACATAAAAGGAAAGTTTTAAGAGGATTCGTATCAACGCTTTTAAAAAGTTTGATTTCTTTAAACGGTTTTTTCATAGAGCACATGGATTTTTGTTTAAAGATTTTTTGAATAATAAGACAGACATTTTACGAAAGTCTTATAATAGTAAGGTTGTACATAACTCTTTGTTTTTTTGTATTTTTTTATAATATTAAAAAAAAAAAGATGTTTTAAAGGTGTTTTTAAAAGAGAAGTATAATAATATTTTTTTTTTAAAGAGCTTATTATATAAGTCATTTTTTAAATAAAAGAAAATAAATAAGAGTTTTTAAGTTTTTATGGAAAGGATATTTTTAAGGGAGTTTTGTAAAATTCATAAAAAGAGAAATTTAGGGTTTTTATTAGAGAATATTTTTTTGAAGAAAGATTGAAACATTGCGTTTTTAGCCACAACTTCCTTCTTTCACAGAGAAAGATTATGATGTGTGGGTCATTAAGATGGAGATCATGTTAAAAGAACATGATGTTTGGGATCATGTCAAGTTTAAGTTTGGGTTTGTAGAACTTTAGAATGAAGCAGAAGAACGACCTCTCAGTAATGAAGAGAGCTAACAATGGAAAAAAGACAAAAGGAAAAACACACAAGTAGTACTTCTTATCCAGCAAAGAGTGGACGAAATAGTGTTCCAGATGATTATGATCATGTCTTGAGCAAAGGAAGCACATGAAACTTTAGCGACAAGCTATCAAGGTACGACCAAAGTCAATATTGTTAAATTGCATAATACTAGGAGAGATTTTGAAAGTCTGTAGACGAAGGAGACATAGGACATCCACTCTTTCATGAATCGGGTCATATCTGTTGTAAATCAGTTAAAAATTTATGATGGAGAAATTAAAGATCGAACAATGACTGAGAAGGTCCTTAGATTTTTGTCCACCAAGTTCGATGTTGTGGTTGCAGCCATAGAAGAAGCTAAGGATTTGGAAAAACTGACAGTTGATGAGTTGATGTGATCACTTCTATGCATGAGGAAATGATGGAAAAAAATTAGGATTATACTTTAAAACTTCTTTCAAGAGTCAATTTTATATTTCAAGAGGTTGCGACAGAGGTGGATCCAAAGGCACAAGATATGGTGGTGTTGTACGGTACAACAACCCCCCACTTTTTTAAACTTGTTTACATCAAATAATGGGGACCCTTTCTATAAAAGTTTTGGCTAAGCACCTTTTAGGATTTTTATTAAGTCAATTATCTTACGATTTTGTTAATTTTTCATTTTCTTTAGATTCTTGTTTTGGTTGCTTGGTTAAAATCGATTTTTTATAAGCTTCCTATTGACGCTTGTTTCGTCTCATTTGGTCAACTAGTTTGTAAATAGCACTCCTTTGAAAGTCTAATCAATTATGTCGTTTGGGTTAGAAAATTGCATAAAATGTACAATATTTCATTTTTTTTAATTAGTTCAATAATGCATTTAGTTTAAACTATTAATCTGTAGTTAGTTATGACTAATATTTTTTCATTTTTTACTTATACAGCCAAATAACGAAGCATCAGAATTTCGATAATTTACTCCAATTTTCAAATAAATCTAAACTCGAAAAATCTCGATAAATCTAAAACGACAAAGTGGTTGTAATTTATTTAGACAAATCATCATCTTAGATAAATTCATAATCTAATTTAACATCACTAAAATAAAATTAAACAAAAAACAAAAAACTAATTTTTAACATTAAAAAATTAATTTAATTAATTATTATATGATTAATTTAATTAAATTAAATTTGATAAAAAATAAATAAAAAATAAATCGCATCAGAAGTTTTCATCGGGTGCATTTCTAAAAACCTCCGATGACCCTCACCCTTCCGATGGCCGATTGCGATGACCCATGCCTTACTCTTTCAACTCACTCACACGTGAGTATAAGGGAAATGGTTTAATGTTAGTTTTAAAGGCGTAAGGTAATGTTAGTTTTGCATTATTTTAATGTTAAGTGGTAGTGGAGCTTTAGTGTAGGTAGATTATTATAATGTGTATTCTAATGTTAGTTTAGCATTAGTGTTAGTGTTAGTAGTACATTAGTGTTGATTCAATATAGTGTTAGGATAGTGTCAATATTAATGAAATGTTTGTTTAGTTTAATTTAATATTAGGTTAGTTTAGTTTTATATTAATTTAATATTTTGTTAGTTTTAGTTTAACAATAAATTTAATATAAAAAAATATATTTTAAAATTAAAAACAAAAAAGCAAAAAAAATTAAAAAAAAATAGAATTAAAATCAATCGGAACATCGCATCAGGAGATTTCAATCTCCACATTTTTTTTAAACCCCGATGCAATGGTTTCATCCGATGTGATGACTTAAAAAACCCCCGATGTGATTAAACTTGTTTGCTCCGATTGCGATTAAACTTATTTATTCCGATGCGATTGAAGCTTATTTGAATTTGTCCGATGCGATTGAGTCGCATTTATTTTATGTGATGAAATTGAGTCAAGTGGTAGGTAGGCCAGTTTTAGTGTTGGTCTAATGTTTGTAAGCATTAGCGTTAGTGGAAGATGACGTTAGTTTTTATTTATTAGTATTAATTTAGTCTTATCATAGGTGTAATGTTAACGTTAGTGTTAAGTAGTGATTAGTCTATCATAGGTATAATATGAGTCTAGTTTTATATTAGTAAAGTTTTAGTTAATATTAATTTAATTTAATATTGCTGTAGTGGAATGTTAATATTAGTTAGTGGTAAGTCTTAGTTAGTGTTAGGTTTAATTTAATTAAATGTTAGTTAGTTTTAATTAATAGGTTAGTTTTAGTGAGTATTAGTGATAGATTAATTTTAAATTGATTAAATTAATTAATATTTAAAATATAATTAATTTAATCAAATTTATTATTATTTAGATTAATTTGTTTATAAATAGTTAATTATATTAATTAGTTAGATTAATATTTAATTAGTTTAATTTATACCTAGCAATTAAATTAGAATTAATTAATAGTTAATTGTACGCTAATTTATGATTAAATTTTTTAATTTAAATTCTGATTTTTTTTAGCCCAGCAACAGAGTTTCCAGATTTATTTCAAATTTGACTTATCAACCTTGGAGGCTAATAAATTGAGATTTACTTAGCGAAATGAGGCCCAGGATGGCTCATTGGAAAGAGAAAATCAAGGAGAACATTTCTGAGGAGGTTTCAATAACAGATTTGATCATTTATTGGGTCAAAAATCAGGCAGAATATCAAGCTCCGAATTTCTAAAAATAAAATCAATTTTCTGAGTTGTGTTTTCTTCATTTCCATTTGCCAAACCTCTTCTAATTGCATATTTATGCATCAATATTATCCTTGGTTAATTAAGATTGTTATGAGTATCAATAAGAAGCTCAAATTTATTTTTTATTTATTTAAATAGAATTTGATTGGATTTGTTTTAATGTTAGAAATAATATTTGGATTTTATTGTTGCATCTTAATTCATTTTAATTTCTTTTTGCAGGAAAAAAAAATAGAAGGGATATTGAAGAAAAAGATTTCAATCAATGAGAAGACTCCAGCAATTAAAGATTGGAATTTTTGAGCAATTAAAGTTGGATTGGGTAGATTTTTCTTCAACAAACTCTCTTCTAAAAATACTTTTGGGAGGATTATCAATTGCAGATTGCAAAATGTAAAAAGGACTGCTCTCCTCTACAATTCTAGACTTCTAAAAGAATTTCTGTAATAGAGATTTAGAATTGTAGATGGGGAGGAGAGAAAATTTCAGATCTGAACATTAATGAGGGTTTATTCTTTATATCTTGAATTATGCATGATGGGCAGAGTTTGCATTTCTGTAGCTCTAGTCTTGAAAGTAGAAATTCAAGTAATGTAAAGTACTGTTAGAGACCAGGATCAGAGAAGCAGATTCAATTAACTGGTATTTTTGGCATTTCTGTATCAAATACCAGTTTCATTTTTATGTTAATAAAATTGTTGTTTCATTTTATTCATGTTTATGCATTTCTGTTGATATGGATAATTTGTCTCAAATTGTTATGTATCTCTGTTCTTATGGATTTAACTCTGATTTCTGAGTAACAATTTGCTCAGAAATCTGTCTTACAAAACTGATTTTTTAAATAATAATATGTTGTGAATTTCTTCCACATATTATTGTTTAATTATTAGCTTGATTGATTTGATAATCAATATCATTTTTGTGAATTTCTTCCGGAGTGTTGTTGATTTATTATTTCAGTCAAATGGTCTCAATAGAATATGTTTTGGTACTCACAAATGTGAGCTAAATTGAATTTCTTCATTAGCTTGACATTAATTTAAAGCCAAGCATATTTTAATCCTCATTACTTAATTATCTTGCTCTTAGTTGGGATAGATTTATATCTACCTAATTGAGATAGGATTTAGATTAGTTTCTTTTGCTTGCATTATAGAATAAGTTTGCATTTAGATTAATTTCTACATTTTTTTAAGTCCTCTTCCCGAAGAGGAAAAATCTTAATTGTGGTTTAGCTAAACCCAAATTAGCTTAAGGGTCATTCTCTTGCCTGATCAGCAAGAAGAATTGATCTGATATCCCTTTCTATTGGTATTTAAGGAAACATCATAAACCAATAGCGATAGGGAAAAGGTAACTGGACCTAGTTAAACCAGTCGGAGCCACTATCATAAACAAAAAAGGAGTTGTATTAAGGTCCGGACCGGGTGGTTATCCCCCAATGTTGTAGCAGCGATTTTCGAGGCCTCAACATTTTTGGCGCTAGAAGGAGGGCCTGAAACTTGTTGTCTGTTGGAGTCTTTTCAATTTTAATATTTTATTTAATCACAATGGCTCCTCTTAAACTTCTAATTTGGAGTTGTATCCATGGACGTGCATCTTCCAATACTCCTCCCGAAGTGGTAAGACTCTTGTCTCAGGTAAAGTTTAATGGTGAGAAAAATTCTTCTGCTTTTAATCATGTCCTTCAATTTATTCAAAAATTTTCAAATTGTGATTTTCAAGGAATTGATGAAGGCATCTTATGCAGACTTTTTACTCTCACATTTGCGGCAAAAGCCAGAAACTAGTGTAGAACTCTTCCGGTTGCCTCAATTCACAGTTGGGATCAATTTGTTACAATTTTTGTTTGTAAATTTGACCGCTATGATTATGATCAAGTATGTGATGAAATTGAATATCTACGAAATGAAAATGAGCCTGTTAGAGATTTTAATATTCAATTTCATTTGAATTGTTTAAAATTTAATTTCAAAGATGAACCTATGAAAGAAGAATCACAAGATTGGTTTGAACATAATTATTCTCTTCCTCCTATTCCCGATCCATATGAAATTAGTTCAAGATTTGTTCCATCCCCTTCTAACATAAATGAGAATTCCAATTTGGATGCGCAAATAAATTGTGATGAAGAGGTTTCAAAAAGCTTGGAAAATATTTCTAATCAAATGCAAGAAGACAACAACAGCAATTTTGGAGAAAGACCTGCATTGGAATCTGAAAGTTTCTCTGCATTAAATTCAGAAAATCAGATTGCAAATCAGCAAGTGCAAGCAACAATCAAAGTAAATAATAAAATGCAAACTGCTGTACAAATTTCTGAATCTTTTCATGATAAACAAATGATGAAATCAGAGTAGCAAAGCAATCTTCTTCAAAAAAGCATGAGTACGCAAAGGAATGATTTAGAATCTGAAATTTACAATGAGCATAATGTACAAGAATTCTCAAACAGAAACATTTTTAAATGCATTATTTCAGATTCACATTTTTCACTTTATCCTGATATTTTTAATGATGGTAATTTTTCCCCTCTTGGTGTTAATGATATTTCAGAAAATACAGAGGCTGATCTAAATGAATTACCATTAAGTTTTTATCAAGATAGAGGAGCAATTAATGATCATTATTTTTCCATTAATGAACATGAAATTCTTGTCCCTCCTTGTTTTGATATATTGGATGAAATTGAAGGGAATTCTAGAGAATCTTGTGAAGTCATTTATGATAATTACTTTGAAATTGAAGATGTTGATTTTTCTAGAGAAAATCATCATCAGAAACTTCAAATAACATCTGAGAATGAGAAACATTTTAATTTAGAAATTATTCCAACCAATCCTCATTCTAAAGCAGATAATTATCTTCATGATTTCACTATTCGAGAAAATATTCCAATTTATGATTCATATCATGATCAAGCTTTCATTCATGTTCATAATCATAATTCCCCTTCTAATTCACAAGTTGGAATTTGAAATTACTCAAATTCCATAATGCTGGCCAATCCTTGTGAAAAAGAAATTATTTCAACACGATCCCGATTGTGCTGTAACATTAGTTGTACAAATAGTGATTTCATTTTATTTTTGTTTCCTCACTTATTTTGTATTAAATCAGATTTATTTTTAGATTTTATTTTTCATATTTTTGATACATTACGCTGGCATATTGAGCACTTTACTATCAAACATTCAATTGATACATTGCCCTGTTGGAAAATTGAAGTTTTATATTATAATCAAAAGCATCAAAAACTATTTCAATTTCAATTTCAATCAATGCTAATGTTTTATCAAAAGCTTATATCTTCTCAAAGGCAATATCAACAAGAGAATGTATTTTTAGAAGTCTGCCAACAATCTAATCCAATTGATAATTTTCCATCTTATTTAACATATTTCCATCCATTTTTCATTAACTCATTTGAAAATTGTTTGGAAAGTTTTACTTAATGGAATATTGTTAATAGTTTAACACTTACACATAACACTAACAATTTTTTTCAGGCCTTTGAATTTAAAATCTCATATCTACAATCTAGCCTGTCATCTCCTCTTTTAAACATTTTTCAATCCTTAATGGAAACCCATCCATATTTTGATGATCCAATTGGAATTCAGTTGGAAAATACTTTTCAAAAGAAGGAGATTGTAGATAAGCTTCTAACAATAGTTGTACATTCTGATTTTAGGTTTAATTTTCTTAGTTCAATTAGATTTGTATTTTTATTACTAACATTTGAATTGTACATACATGCAGGGATTAAAATGAGAAAATGGTTACACTGGAAGTATGACTATACCTAGTCATTTTTCAAGTATATGATTAGAATAGGAGTAGAGTTAATGTAGTTAATTTGTTTTCAACAGTTCTGTAGATTAAAAATAAAACAAAGCAATCAGCCATTTTCATACATGTTCAGTGAAAACATTTTCTCCCAATCAGAAAATTTTAATTCTTTCTTTCCTTTTTAAATTTCTTACAGCAATACCTCTACTCTGTCTATTTTGAATAATGTCTTGATTAAATTCAATTAAGGTAGCACTTGGCATCAATCGCCTTAAAGCCACTTTTCTTAATTTCGGGATTTCCTTCTAAGATTTTCTTTTGAAATTTATATGATAAAGGTTTTGAGGATATAAAAGCTTCATGATATCATTATCCCATGAAATATATGACTGTCTATTATAAGCCTAATTCCAAATTGATCCTTATTAGTCAGTCTAACCTTTCCCTGTAAATCACACGAAGTTCATATTATCTTCCTCAAAATTTGTTAAAGTGACCTTAAGAGTGTCCTTTTAGCTGTGTGCACACATTTAAATCTGTGTTAATATTTTTCCATAATTAGTGGCTTTCTCCCATTTTGCTCTTTAGTTTATTATCCGATGCTGCAATATGCATCATATTTATTTACTAAAGAAATTATTAAACAGTCACTATAACAATACAGATTTTTCTCAAAATAATTCAGAATGAGCAGAGGAAATAATTATTGTTGCAATTCAAAAGGAAGCCTATTTTCACATTTATTTCTTGTGAATTTTATGAGTTTCAGATTTCTTGAATATGAGTAAACAGATTTTATTTAGGCTGATTGCACACTCCGATTTAGAGATGAGTTTGAACAAAGTTAGAATTTTGATAAATCGAAGGAAGAATTGGAAGATTCATAAGGTAAATCTACAGACAATTTCCTTCCAGATACGCATTTACAAGTTTATTTTCATCTATTATTAGTTTCTCTTTTCCATAGTTTAATTTTTATTCTTGTTCTGTTTTATTTGCAGGTTTTAATTTGTTTTCAAAACCTGAAGTAAGTAGCAAACCCATTTCAAATTTGCAACAGGTTCAGGAAAATTTTATTTATGATTCATTAGAATTTGAGAAATCTTTAACTTTTCTTTCATTCATTTAGAAAATCCAATTGAAATTCAAAACAGTATCACAAGACTCATATCAGAAATTTTCCAACTTGATTTTCATATTTCCGATGCAAGATCTCTGATGTGTTACATCATTCAATTTTTCATAAAATATCAAATCACATATCACATTGGAATAAATTGAAAGGTTTTTTTTCATTACAAAAGTTATGATGTAATGAAATGGATAGAAAACACGTATATCACATTTAACATAAGGTTAATTCATTTCAAACGTTCCGATGCGATGAACCCAATCGGCAATGGCAAATTGGGAAAATTACATTCTAATATATCCATTTGCAAAAACTCTGATGCAATAAAGTTCAAATCGCAATCGCAAATCGGCAGAATCCTATCACAGTTGATTTGTTCATTTCAAAAAAAATTGATGCGATGAACCCAATCGATAATCGCAAATCGGAGAAACTTAATTTTGATATATCCATTTTCAAAAAACTCCGATGCGATAAAATTAAAAGCGAAATCGCAAATTATTAAATTAGTCAGGGATTAATTTTAAAAGACCTCCGATGCAACAAGTCTAATCACAAATCGCAAATCGGGAGGAAAATTGAATACATCCTTGTGTGCTCATTTTAAAAATTGCGATGCAATAATTCATCACCAATTGCTTATCGCTATCGCTTTTTATTAATCGTCGAATTCTCATTGCTCATCGCTTTTCATTAATCGCCGATTACTCATCGTTGCTATCGCAAGAATCATATTGGCATTTCCAACTTGACTATTTTCCAACATTCTGATATGCCGATATCAATATCGCTCATCGCATTTTCATTGTTCATATCATAATTCCGAAAGCCACATCATCCATCGCATTGCCGATATCGCAATCGCTTCATCATTTTTCATGGTTATGTCATTATTCCGAGATGTGATGTGCAATGTGCAATGCTCAAAATACAAATCGCGAGATGCGATGAGCAATGTGCATTTTGCGACATGACAGCTCCCGATCTTAAATAAAACATTTCTTTGATGGTATGATTGCTCCATCTCATCGCATATATCCTTTTCGCATGATCTCATATCGGAAATTTTCTACTGCAACCCCTGATGTGATAAAATTCAACACATGCAATAGGAATCATCCAATAAGGCATTGGGTTAATTTAAAGTGATTGATGACAAATTTGCAGCATACTCAAATCCTTTTGTTTTCTCATATATTTCAGTTTTTAAATAATTCCATAATTAAATATGAAATTCAAGACCTCTCTATTTTAAATTTCATTATCTTAAATTTGGTCTTAATTCTGGACAATTTATAAAATCAGGGAATTTGTATAGAGCTTATAATATTTTGAAAATATTCATCACTGCAAATTATTAATCTCATTTCTGATGCATTTGTTTTAAATTCAATTCCCTTGAACACAAAGCATTTCATTTTTACATTTTACTGCTTGCTTTAGTTTAAATAAAATAAATAATGATTTTGGGCTATAGGATTTTGTTTGGTTTACCTTCTTCATATTTTTAGTTTCAACTAAAAGAAGAAGTCAGATAGTATTGGAGAAATTGATACCTTCAGGTAAGATCAAATGCAATCATCCAATGGTAAGATTCATCCACCCACTTTCATTAATTTTCAGTTCATTACTTTAGTTTCAGTTTTTTTTTTTTTTTTCAGAATTATGTTGATATTTGAATCTGTTTTGCAGCTCTTCATAAAAGCTTTCAATCATCTTCCAAATCATATTTTGGAAAGCCCTATACTCTTTTCCTGGTTTTATTTTCAAGAAGCAACGATAGTCTTCATTGAAACAACTACACTAGGAATTTTCTGAACCTTTAATCTATTTCTTTAAAGCATTTCTTTTATTAGAAAATGATTAAGATAATGCTTTGAAACAAAAATATTGGCTTCAGACAGAAATTTTTCATTTGTCACTGAATTTTATCATCTCTGCTATCTAAAGCCTAAAACATTTCCAATCCTGCAAGGTATAAGTTTTCTGGATATGGACATAAGAAGGAATGATTACATGATTATTTTCTTTTACTTTAAGTGTTGAGACATTGGTATAAGCATTCTTGTTAGAGTTTGTATTTCAAATCTTGGATTTTCCTTTCCATTTTTTGCTTCATTTTAATTTTGTTTGTTGATTTCCTTTTTCACTTTAGTTTAAAAATTCTTTTCCTTTGGTTTTCATTTTTTGGTGACTTTGTCATGATTTATACGGAAGGGCTTCTTGTTACTTAACAATGGTTGGCATACATAGGAAAAATTGTTAATAGTCTTCTATTAGTTTTTTCTTAAAATCTCTTAGCAAAATTTGTTTTTCTTATTATAAAGATAGACATACTTAAGGAAGAGATTACAAAACAAGAAAAGATGACGAAGTATCGTGAAATCTGAGAAATTTCTTTTTCATCAAAATTGTAATTATTTTGAGATTTCAATACTTTATTAAGATCTTTCAAAATTCTATTATCAGTCAAGAAAAGTTATTTTTAACCAAGTAAAGACACTTTACAGCGAAGCACTTTTAACTCTGAAATTGTCATTCTGAACTCTTAAGGAGTCAATTATTCTCCCTGTTCAAAAGAGTTTTATTCTTCTAGAGTGTAATCCAAAAATATATTTAAACTTAAAAGATAAGAGGTCTCATCACGAGCCTGCTTACCATGATCATCGGGGAAAAATAGGTTGACATTACCAACATTGCTAAACAAACCAGGGTAATGGCTTATAATTGTAAACAATTGTAGGACAAGGGGTCTCATCACGAGCCATCTTGTTCAGTCCAATTATAACCAATGAATGGCATTGTCAACTATCTAGCTACCAAACCAGGACAATGGCTTTTAAGAAATAAAAAAATAAAAAAAATAAAAAAAATAAAAAAATAAAAAATAAACATATATAAATGGATTTATCTCTAGGTCAATAATTCTTAAATAGATAGGATTCTGAATCATTGATGATTAAAAGGTAACCCTGTCGAGACTATAGATGTTTGCTGGTAGCAGTGGCTCTACCTATGACAAATGAGTACATTTTAAAAGGTAAGCTATAAAGTGACCCCTGCTTTATCTCTACAACTAATTAAGGACTGATATAGAGTTATGAAATATTTTGATTTATGAGGAATTTTAAGAAAATTATAGTAAGATGATTCTTGCTTTTATTCAGACTAATGAACCTAGTCAAACATTCCAAAAATAATTTTCTCTTCTTTAATTATTTTTACTTTAATTTTGAGAAAATCTTATCAAACAGAGATAACTGTTTCTTCCAGTGAATCGCCAATTGTTGTACGGTACAACAACACCCCACTTTTTAAAACTTGTTTACATCAAATAATGGGGACCCTTTCTATAAAAGTTTTGGCTAAGCACCTTTTAGGATTTTTATTAAGTCAATTATCTTACGATTTTGTTAATTTTTCATTTTCTTTAGATTCTTGTTTTGGTTGCTTGGTTAAAATCGATTTTTTATAAGCTTCCTATTGATGCTTGTTTCGTCTCATTTGGTCAACCGGTTTGTAAATAGCACTCCTTTGAAAGTCTAATCAATTATGTCGTCTGGGTTAGAAAATTGCATAAAATGTACAATATTTCATTTTTTTTAATTAGTTCAATAATGCATTTAGTTTAAAATATTAATCCGTAGTTAGTTATGACTAATATTTTTTCATTTTTTACTTATACAGCTAAATAACGAAGCATCGGAATTTCGATAATTTACTCCAATTTTCAAATAAATCTAAACTCGAAAAATCTCAATAAATCTAAAACGACAAAGTGGCTGTAATTTATTTAGACAAATCATCATCTTAGATAAATTCATAATCTAATTTAACATCACTAAAATAAAATTAAACAAAAAACAAAAAACAAAAAACTAATTTTTAACATTAAAAAATTAATTAAATTAATTATTATATGACTAATTTAATTAAATAAAATTTGATAAAAAATAAAACATCGCATCAGAAGTTTTCATCGGGTGCATTTCTAAAAACCTGCGATGACCCTCACCCTTCCGATGGCCGATTGTGATGACCCATGCCTTACTCTTTCAACTCACTCACACGTGAGCATAAGGGAAATGGTTTAATGTTAGTTTTAAAGGCATAAGGTAATGTTAGTTTTTCGTTATTTTAATGTTAAGTGGTAGTGGAGCTTTAGTGTAGGTAGATTATTATAATGTGTATTCTAATGTTAGTTTAGCATTAGTGTTAGTGTTAGTAGTACATTAGTGTTGATTCAATATAGTGTTAGGATAGTGTCAATATTAATGAAATGCTTGCTTAGTTTAATTTAATATTAGGTTAGTTTTAGTTTAACAATAAATTTAATATAAAAAATATATTTTAACATTTAAAAAAAAAACAAAAAAAAAAAAGAATTAAAATCAATCGGAACATCGCATCGGGAGATTTCAATCTCCACATTTTTTTTAAACCCCGATGCAATGGTTTCATCCGATGCGATGACTTAAAAAACCCCCGATGTGATTAAACTCGTTTGCTCCGATTGCGATTAAACTTATTTATTCCGATGCGATTGAAGCTTATTTGAATTTGTCCGATGCGATTGAGTCGCATTTATTTTATGCGATGAAATTGAGTCGAGTGGTAGGTAGGCCAGTTTTAGTGTTGGTCTAATGTTTGTAAGTATTAGCGTTAGTGGAAGATGACGTTAGTTTTTATTTATTAGTATTAAGTTAGTCTTATCATAGGTGTAATGTTAACGTTAGTGTTAAGTAGTGATTAGTCTATCATAGGTATAATATGAGTCTAGTTTTATATTAGTAAAGTTTTAGTTAATATTAATTTAATTTAATATTGCTGTAGTGGAATGTTAATATTAGTTAGTGGTAAGTCTTAGTTAGTGTTAGGTTTAATTTAATTAAATGTTAGTTAGTTTTAATTAATAGGTTAGTTTTAGTGAGTATTAGTGATAGATTAATTTTAAATTGATTAAATTAATTAATATTTAAAATATAATTAATTTAATCAAATTTATTATTATTTAGATTAATTTGTTTATAAATAGTTAATTATATTAATTAGTTAGATTAATATTGAATTAGTTTAATTTATAACTAGCAATTAAATTAGAATTAATTATTAGTTAATTGTAGGCTAATTTAGGATTAAATTTTTTAATTTAAATTCTAATTTTTTTTAGCCCAGCAATAGAGTTTCCAGATTTATTTCAGATTTGACTTATCAACCTTGGAGGCTAATAAATTGAGATTTACTTAGCCAAATAAGGCCCAGGACGGCTCATTGGAAAGAGAAAATCAAGGAGAACATTTCTGAGGAGGTTTCAATAACAGATTTGATCATTTATTGGGTCAAAAATCAGGCAGAAGATCAAGCTCCGAATTTCTAAAAATAAAATCAATTTTCTGAGTTTTGTTTTCTTCATTTTCATTTGCCCACCCTCTTCTAATTGCAGATTTATGCATCAATATTATCCTTGGTTAATTAAGATTGTTATGAGTATCAATAAGAAGCTCAAATTTCCTTTTTATTTATTTAAATAGAATTTGATTGGATTTGTTTTAATGTTAGAAATAATATTTGGATTTTATTGTTGCATCTTAATTCATTTTAATTTCTTTTTGCGGGAAAAAACAATAGAAGGGATATTGAGGAAAAATATTTCAATCAATGAGAAGACTCCAACAATTAAAAATTGGAATTTTTGAGAAATTAAAGTTGGATTGGGCAGATTTTTCTTCAATAAACTCTCTTCTAAAAATACTTTTGGGAGGATTATAAATTGCAGATTACAAAATGTAAAGAGGGCGGCTCTCCTCTGCAATTCCAGACTTCTAAAAGCATTTCTGTTATAGGAATTTAGAGTTGTAGATGGGGAGGGGAGAAAGTTTCAGATCTGAACATTAATGAGGGTTTATTCTTTATATCTTGAATTATGCATGATGGGCAGAGTTTGCATTTCTGCAGCTCTAGTCTTGAAAGCAGAAATTCAAGTAATGTAAAGTACTGTTAGAGACCAGGATTAGAGAAGCAGATTCAATTAACTGGTATTTTTGGCATTTCTGTATCAAATATCAGTTTCATTTTTTATGTTAATAAAATTGTTGTTTCATTTTATTCATGTTTTTGGCATTTCTGTTGATATAGATAATTTGTCTCAAATTGTTATGTATCCCTGCTCTTATGAATTACACTCTGATTTCTGAGTAGCCATTACTCAGAAATCTGTCTTATAAAACTGATTTATTAAATAGTAATGTGTTGTGAATTTCTTCCACATATTATTGTTTAATTATTGGCTTGATTGATTTGATAATCAATATCATTTTTGTGAATTTCTTCCGGAGTGTTGTTGATTTATTATTTCAGTCAAATGGTCTCAATAGAATATGTTTTGGTACTCACAAATGTGAGTTAAATTGAATTTCTTCGTTAGCTTGACATTAATTTAAAGCCATACATATTTTAATTCTCATTACTTAATTATCTTGCTCTTAGTTGGGATAGATTTATATCTACCTAATTGAGATAGGATTTAGATTAGTTTCTTTTGCTTGCATTATAGAATAAGTTTGCATTTAGATTAATTTCTACATTTTTTTAAGTCCTCTTCCCAAAGAGGCAAAATCTTAATTGTGGTTTAGCTGAACCCAAATCAGCTTAAGGGTCATTCTCTTGCCTGATCAGCAAGAAGAATTGATCTGATATCCCTTTCTATTGGTATTTAAGGAAACATCATAAACCAATAACGATAGGGAAAAGGTAACTGGACCTAGTTAAACCAGTCGGAGCCACTATCATAAATAGAAAAGGAGTTGTATTAAGGTCCGGACCAAGTGGTTATCCCCCAATGTTGTAGCAGCGATTTTCGAGGCCTCAAAAATTCCCTAATGGGAGTTTGTTCATTGTAGCAGTAAAAACACCATGGTACGCAGATGTAGTGAATTATCTGGTAGTAGGAAAGTTACCAAGACACTTGACATCAAAGGAATGGAAGATGATTGTTCAGCGCAGTGATAGATTCTCCTGGATCGGTGGATATCTTTTTCATACAGGATTTGAGATGCATATACGCAGACGCATCCAAGAAGACAAGATTTATGACATCCTAAGGGCATGTCATGATGAACCATGTTGTAGCCATTTTGTAGATCGCAGGACAGGGCACAAAGTATTGCAAATGGGTTGTTATTGGCCTAATTTTTTTAAAGATGCCAAGAAATATGTCCAATCCTACTATAGTTTCCAAAGAATGGGCCGCCTTGGCCAAGCTGATGAAATGCCATTACAGCCACAATTAGTAGTGGAACCTTTCAAACAGTGGGCAGTGGACTTTGTTGGACCATTCAACCCGCCATCAAATCAGAAGAAATACATACTGTTTGCCACAGATTATGTGACGAAGTGGGTAGAAACAGTGGCTCTATCAATAGCTATAGAATAATCTGTGATCAAATTAATTTTTGAGATATTTGTGCGATATGGCTTACCCCAGGAAGTGATAACTGATGGAGGGGCACAGTTTGTGGGAAATAAAATTACGGCCAATCTGAAGAACCAACATGTAACACATAGAGTCACCTCTCCCTACCACCCACAGGCGAACGGGTAGGTTGAAAGCACCAGAAAAGTACTTGGGGAAACTCTCACTAAAACAGTCTCAACACATCATCGAGATTTGGCTACTAGACTACCAAAGGCCTTGTGGGATTACCGCACAACATGGAGAAACACAACTGGATATTATTTTTACCATCTGGTATTTGGAAGGGAACCAATTTTTCCTATAGAATTCGAAATAAATACTCTAAGAATAGCCCAGGAAGTGGAGTTGGATTTGACGGAGGCCCAAATTAGAAGACTCTAGCAAATAAATGAATTGGATGAAACACAACTACTGGCTCTGTAGTGCACTGCAATTACTCAACAACAATGAGCTAAGTGGCATGAAAACCTCATCAAAATGAATACATTCCAGAAAGAATATTGGGCACTTCTCTATGACTCCAAATTCCAAGAATTCCTAGGTAAGTTACAAACAAGGTGGCTCGGTCCATACGAAATTCAGGAAGTACACAACAATGGTACCATCACCTTGACTACCATAGATGGATCTGGCTCCACCTTCCGATTAAATGGACACAGGGTGCGCCTCTATCATAAACCACTTACAAAAGAGTATTTCTACCAGCAGGTACGTGATGATCCCACCATCCAAATTTTAGCTGCGGGGGGGTGATGGCCCCGCAGATTTAAGTTCATGAGAATTTTTTATTTCCTCTTGTAAATATTGTATATATGTATCCTGCAATTTATAGTTTTCTCATTGTTGTACATTCCATCTCTTCATCAAGCTCGTAGCTGCATTCGTTTTCTCTTATTGTTTCTTTTATGTTGTTGTTCAAACCTTTGAACGGTTATTGTTCAATCTA
The DNA here is from genome assembly GCA_034641835.2 of Pinus albicaulis. Lineage (NCBI taxonomy): Eukaryota > Viridiplantae > Streptophyta > Pinopsida > Pinales > Pinaceae > Pinus > Pinus albicaulis. The sequence continues at coordinate 1,522,123,472 of CM076582.1, read as the reverse complement.
ATTGAACAGCTATTGTTCAATCGAATTGAAAAACTGTTGTTTAATCGAATTGAAAATTTGTTGTTCAATTCCATTGAATGACCATGTTTTTGTGCATTTATTTTTTTGTTCAAACCTTTGAATGGTTGTTGTTTAATCCAATTAAACAGTTGTTGTTCAATCGAATTGAATAGCTGCTCTTCAATTCAATTGAATGGCCATTTTTATTTGTTTATTTTTTGTTGTTCAAACCTTTGAAAAATTGTTGTTCAATCCAATTGAACAACTGTTGTTCAATCCAATTGAACAACTGTTGTTCAATTCAATTGAACGGTCGTGTTTTTTGTGTTATTTGTTGTTGTTCAAACCTTTGAACGACTGTTGTTCAATCCAATGGAACAGTTGTTGTTCAATCGAATTGAACAGTTTTTGTTCAATTCAATTGAGCAGCTATGTGTTTATGTGATTTTATTTTTGATGTTCAATCAATTGAACAACTTCCGTCTAATCCAATTGAGCAGCTGTTGTTCAATCGAATGGAACGGCTGATTTCTTTTTCAAGCATGTTTTTTTTTCTTTTCTTTATGATGATCTCTTTTTGAATGACCACTTCCTTTTACACATCGTTGCCATAAAATCCATTTTTGGAAAGGAATTGGCACCGGAAGAGGAGAAAAGAAGTGATATTACTAATATGGTGATCCTTTGAAACTTTGATGGAAATCTCTAATCTAGAAGCTGACATGGTTTATATATACAATGAAAGGTTGGACATCTCTTATTCAAACATATTATTACACAATTCATTCCCATAGTCTTATGCTGGTAATCTTTCTATACTCTCAAGTAGTAATTCTCCTTGACATGAGGATATAGGAATAAAGAGTATTAATGGTATTGTCATTCTTTTTACTTCTCACACCATCCCTAACTCATAAGGAGTTAATGGGCCTCCCTCCATGTATAAATGACAAGAAGATATTATGTCTATGTACAATTTTTTTAAGAGAGAATAGGAGGTCTCATCACGAGCCAACCTACCATGATCATAAGGGTTTAATAGGTGACATTCCCACAATGGCCAACACACCAGGGAAGTGACCTTCTCGACAACTCAAACTTCTTGAAGGATAAGAGGTCTCATCATGAGCTGACCTGATCACTCTATTACAATCCCCAGGAATGGCACTATGACTATCTGGCCACCACACCAGCACAGTGGTCTCTACATAAAACAAGCAAAATTCATACTTTTCAAAAAGAAAATATTATGTCTATATGAAATTTTTTAAGAGAGAATAGGGGGTCTCATCATGAGCCAGCCTACCATGATCATAAGGGTTTAACAGGTGACATTACCACAATGTCCTACACACTAGGGTAGTGACCTTCTCGATAGCTCAAACTTCTTGAAGGACAGGAGGTCTCATCACGAGCTGGCCTGATCACTCTGTTATAATCCCAATGAATGACACTTTGATTATCTGGCCACCACACCAACACAGTGATCTCTTTATAAAATAAGAAAAAATTCTATTTTTAAATAGACAATTCTGGCTCATTTTCGGGTTAAAATAGAAACCCTATGGAGGCTATGAATGCCTTCTAGTAGCAATGGCTCTTCTTGTGGTATGGAAGTATTTTTCTTACAATATCCAATTACTTTTATATACCTATTTCCTATTAATCCATTTCTGAGATAAATGTGCTACTTGAATAAGTGTTATCACTAACTACCCGCATAATGAACTATGAATGAATTATCTTTTCATTTTTGAATTAAGGGATGGAAGCACCAACCATAATCTGTCATTTGCCGTGCTTCCGTCATGTTACACCATAAAAATAGGACATCATGTCATAATAATTTCTATTATGCTTTTCTCCCCTTCTTTGGTCATTTCTACCTGACGTATAGTTGCGATGATTACTGATTTATGACCTTTTCCTCGTATGCATTCATGATTGTTGCAATATTTCTTATTTTCTTGACCTCCAAGGCCATGGGCCCCCTTCTCTCATACAGTTGTGATGATTACAGATTTCTGACCTTTGCCTCATATGCATTCATGATTGTTGCAATCTTTCCCCTTCTCTTAAGCTTAAGGCCATGGACGCCCTTCTCCTGATGGAGAGGGTAAAAATATCCATAATGAATAAGAATGCGAATTACCCACGCAACTCCCTTTAGATACGCTGATGGGACTAAGAGATCATTTCATTTACTATATGAGGTCGCATTTTTATAATATATGTGGAAAAAACGCATGCAGTGTTTTGTTTTAACCAACAGGACCGGAAGTAATGCAAACAGAAGAAGAAACCAGTTTGGATAACACATTAGCCATGGGGGGAAATTCTCTTCGCAATAAACCCACAACCTTCCAAGTCTCAGAATCAGCTCGCACCATTCTCTAGCAAGTTGGTTGGATTCCATATCCACATAGACTTTAGGGGTTTAACACAGAGATAACAGTTGAGTTCCTGCAAAACCTGCGAGAAGGGCATACCACAGTCAGAGGAATAATCATACCGTCGCCAAGGAAACCATCGTTGAGGTCTCCGAACTACCAATAGAGGGAGAAAAATGGACCGAAAAACATGTCCTTCTACAAGAAGAAATTTTAGTGTACCAGGACCCAGGTGAACCATTAGAACAAAAAGGAAAGGGTATTAATCTTATGTCCTTGCAGTAGCCTTGGCAAGAATTGGCAGTGTTCATTCAAAGATATATCACATGTGACAGACGCCAAGATTTGGTAAAGTCCTGCCAACTTAAACTGTTATTTGTTCTCAAGCGAAAAATTTCAGTTAACTTCCCTTTTTTCTAAATTCTGTATTGCACAATACTAATGTTCGAATTAGAAAAGACAAAAACCCTTAACAGTTTTCAACCACCATGGCTTGATTAGATATATCATCATTCATGAGCTAGATAAACACCAGATAATTTGGGACAACTCTGTTAAACCTGCCTTGCCTGCCCTGTCAGCTGAGATTAAGTTCAAGAAAATGAGCAGGAAGTGTGAGAAATTGAGAAAAATGATAAAACACTCGAGGAGACAGTTGGAAGAAGAAAACAAGGCTCGAAAGCTTGAGAATGAATTTCCTACCATGGGTACCCAAACAGATTTTGTTACCCAAACGGTAGACAATATTGAAGCCTCTGTATAGACTGCTTTAATAGATACTGCTGAAGTCCCTGTACAGACGGATCTAATGGACAATGTTGAAGCCTATGCATAGAATGATTTAATAGATACCACTGAAGTTTCTGTACAGACTGAGTTAATGAATGAGGTTTAAGCCTCTTTAAAAACGGAGTTGATACATATTGTTGAATCCTCTATGTAGACTAATCTAGAACTTATAGAAGATAAAGGGACTCAAACATAGGTGACACCTGCCTACACCCCCCTAGTATAAAAGGCTGCCGATCAGAAGTTGGACAACGAATTAATTCAATTCCAGCATGAATTGGCCTAGTGCAGAAAGGAAGTAGTACTTTTACAAGAACATCAGGCACTACTGAAGTGATTCAAGGACCTTTCTGCAACTGAGGACGAAACCTTTGCCCAACTCTGGGAAGAAAGGAAAAAATTGAAGAAAGCACAAGAGCAAGTGGAACAAGCTAAAGAGAAAACCAATGTGGTTTTCTCTCTTTACTCAGATGTATTGACTTGTAGGGCACCAAACACTAACTATGCTTTATTCTTAGGGGAACGATATTTATTGTTGAAATTCAAGGCTATCAGGGTAGGGAAGCCCACCACTTTTAAAAACATTGAGGAATTTTTCCAGTGTTGCAATGAGCAGGATGAGCAGGTCCAACATCTTTTGTGTGAATTATATTTACATAATTTCTTTCTAAAGGAGGGCAGGGACAGTAACCCCATCCCCTTCATAGGGGATGTTCAGTTTTAGGCTTTCCTATATTTTTCCAAGAACCAAACTCGGTGGGCTAAGGCCTACAACACCTTTCAGAAAAGAGAGCATGGCCTAGACCTATGGGTCAGAGGGGAACCTACTAAACCCATATACTTGTTTACCCAACATAAGAAATTCATGCAGCATAAGGGAGTGATATCGAAATTGGGACCTATTCACAGGGATATTGTATAGAATGGGCAGGCATACTTCTAAGAAATTCAGGAAGAATCATTAGCAGTAGCCAAACAGAGATGGCTAGCCTCTACAAATAATGTGAAGAACAGAGAGCCATTTGGGTACAGGAACTTCAAAGTTGTTGCTTCCAGGTTCCTTCTGTATAGAAACATAATTTGGAACATGGGTCCTACATGGATAGGATACAGATACATATGCCCCCTCATTTGGTACCCCCCTGAAGACTATCATCACGATTATGAGTTACCAGAGGGCTTCAGAATTTACAAATAAGAGGTCTACCCTGCATATTCTTTAACCCAGCTACACCTCAACCATTTGTTTGCACAAGGACCTACAAAAAGGTAAGAAGGGGAGTATGTTGGACCAAGAAAAAGGTATGTTTCACCCCCATCTTTACCATGATTTGTCATGCACTTTTATATATTTTCCCTTCATCTTAGCAATAAAGTTAAGGAAAATAATGCAAAAGTGCGGAATAATGGACTAATGATAAAATGAGTGTTTGAAAACGTAAAAACTAATTTGTCATTTTCTTTATTGATAGGGAAGCAAAATAGCCAAACTGTTGATCGGATGACCAAAAGACAGCAGACAAGGAAGGCAGATGGAATCATATCGTCTCCTACGAATCAGTGAAATATGGAGAGGTATGGCCACGCTTGGAGTACTCAATCGATAGCCACGAAGTAGCAGGGTCCCATAATGAGAAATATCTGTTACTAGTTTTGAATTCGCCTTTAAGCTATAAAAGGGAAAAGAATGAACAAGACAAAGATAGTTCCTGTAATATAAATTTTTTGTAATAAATGAGTTTGGACATAATCGTGAAGTTTTGTACTAATGCATTCCTCGGTGGATTAATGAAGAATTTGGAATTTCTGGAATAAACAACCTTTGAGTATTTTCTAGTGGATTTGGGCCTAGCCCTGGGGGTTCTTCTGCTACTTCTGTGCTATATGTTTATTTATAGAATTTTTGTTTCCATTTATCCATTTTTTTTCATAATATATAGTTTAATTGGTTAATTGCAAGCATGAGATGTTATATCTTCTTTTTACTAGACTAGTTTACCAATCATGTTCTCTTATCCTAAATCAATGCTTTTACAATTGTTAGATCAGTTTCAATATGATTGTTGTTCAATTATGCATATAGTTAATGTTTGGATCTTTTCATCATCATTGTGAGCATTTGGTTTATTTTTAATTCAGAAGGATGTTATTAGTTGATTAAAAGAGAATTCCATTGCAAAATCTAGAATAATTGATTTTTGTTCAATTTATTAGAATTGTTGCTCAATTTGTTAAGGTTGTTGTTCAATTCATCAAAGCGTGTTGTTCAATTGGAGTTTATTATTTTCAGCCTTGAATAGTTATTTCTGCGTAGGCTTAGAACAGAGTTAGTTCCCTTGAATAGTCAGAAACATTTCATAATTCACTTCCAAGTTGGTTTGATTGAACTTCAAGAATTAGAAAATATTCCTTATGACAATTTAGAGTATTTAACCTTTGATGTGACTTGCAAATATTTTTCTTACACTCTTGAAATAACAAGACTTGCCCTGGGTTGATAATTAATGAAAATAATTAAGGTTACCTTTAAACAATCACCTTTATGAGTCAACAACAATCTTGAAAGCATGCCCTCACATGTGAAAAACTTCATGACAACCTTCAATAATGGTGCATATCTCTCCAGCAAATATCTGAATGGGAAAACATGTGAGTGAGCTCCTTTATATTGTGATTTCAAATAAGGTTTGTACTCCTCAAGGTCTAGGTTCATGCCTTTGAACCAATACTCACCATGATTTTTTATTCCTATAGCATGAGATATAGAATCCACTGAAAAACATGAAATCAATCCCTACAATGGTGGTCATTTCTCCTTTCAAATTGGTGGCAAACATATATGTGAGTTGCTCATGAAAACCTACCTCTCTCCACTCTTTGAAGAAACCCTAAATGATTGACATCTTCAAAGCACTTTCTGATGAATGATGAGGAAGTGATTTCATTGCAATTGGAGGGATCAAACCTTAGTATGTTTCCCCCTTTGTTGTATTTTATTTTCTCTAATGATGATGAATCAACTTCCATATCAAAACCTAGATGATAGGAGGGAAAAACATGGAAAAGGAGTAAAGGGATGAAATGAGGGAGTTAGGTAAGGGAGATGGGACTAGGAAACATTAGGGAGATGGGCAGGGGTCTTTGGGATCTTTGGGGAGTGAAATGGAGTGAAATGAGTAAGGGAAATGGGCTATGAAATTCAAACACAGTCCTAGCTAGGAAAACTGCCCAAATTAGCGGAGAGTGGTTAAAATGAAGGGAAATGGGTATGTAATGGATGGAAGTGATATGTCAAGTGCGAACAAAGATGTAAGAGCAAGAAAGATAGGGTTTGGTGCAGTAATTTAACACTTGGGAAGCAAAACCACAAATTTTAAGCAAACCCTAGGAGGAAATTTTTTTCATTAAATCCTCTTGAGAAACAATGCTAGGGGGTATGAAAGGTTTCAACTTACCTTTGAAGAGGTTTGGAGGCTGAAATAACTGAGGAGAAACATCAAAAACTGAGTTTTATGACCACAAAATAAATTCTGCACCACTCTTCCTTGTGTGCAACGAAGACCTCCTGTGCGCAGCACATGCTTTCTATGCGCAGCGTGCTCCTCTAGATGTGCAGTGAAGGTTGTGTATGTGCAGCGAGGGCCAATTTTTTCCAGTAAGAGGTAAAAACTCGAGTTTCCTTCCCAAAATGAGAGATGAGCTCAATGACTAGAGGACATAAGAGTGAAAATGAAATATCCTTGTGTCTTTTTGGCCCTTTAATAAACATAAAATAACTTATTTTGAGTGATGATGGGCCCCACATGTCTTTTCCGGGCATGACTTACATTTTTGAACTTTGTAGCCTTGGACATTTTGTAGCTTTGAAATTTTGTAACTTCTTTGGAACCTTGAATCTCTTTGAAAACTTGAATTGCAACTTTAGGAACATGAAGTACTTATACATATAGAAACATAAAATTACATTTTTGAAATAAAAAATTTATTGAAGAAACTTGCCTATCACCACTCCTCCAATTTCTGTATTTTATGCATGAAATGACAATTTTAGTGACATTGAACTCCTAATGACCTAATGGAGACACTGAACTGGATGAAATCATGATAGTGATAATCTCTAAATGATGATACAGTCAGTTGAGTGATGACATGGAACAACATAGTTGAGTGATGACATGGAAAATTTTGGAAGGAGTGGAAAATAGTCCTAGACCTAATACCCAGTGACCAAATTTTTGTTTGAAGACCTAATTAAATGACAAAAATTTGAATATGGGACCCTAAAAGGACATGATAAGAGCCCATTTGATCACTAGTGACAGGACGTAAAGACTCACACTAACATTGGCTCCATCTGGGGATGGCAGCTCCTCGAAGGTGTCAAGAACACCGTGAACCAAGTAGCCTAACCATTGGGCATGGAGTCAAAATCAAAAGACCCAACTAAAAACTGGAAAAAAAAAAAAAAAAAAACTGACAAACTAAACTTACTCTGATTGAAACAAAAACTTACAAAACTTATTGATGGTATCATATCACCAAGGCTTGAGGGCTTCAAATCCTGATGAAAACCACCCACATACTGAAGACATACGTACAATCATGTGAAGTGATATTTCCATTTTAACCAATCCAGTAGATGGATACTTACTTGAAATTTACTCTCACTTTCCTCGAGCAAGCAGAAAAAATAAAAACTAGGCCACTCTAAGTGTCTACTAAACATGTGCTCATGATCCATAAATTCAAGAAAAGATATCATCCCTAGTGACTGCAGAAAATCAATGTAAGGATCTTCAATAAGTTGAAATGTTACCTTTTCTCGAGATCCAACAAAAACACAAGCACACCCTTCATTATGATCTGAAAGAAAACTTGGTTGTTGATCCATAAGAAGGAATAGGGAATTATGACCTTCTGCTACCTGAGTGTTAGTTGTAAATTCATGAAGCACGAGAAACTCTGACTCTATCTCTTGCACACTTTTTATCTTAGGCTCATACTCCTAAAATTCATAGTCTAAATCATCCTTGAATAGAAAACATTCTTCAAGATTGTTAAACATGATAGCCTTATCCTCTTCATGAAAGAAAATAGTCCTTGTTAGTTGAACTCTTTGCAGGCAATCATCATCACAAATTGGCTTACTCACAACAACTTCCTGTATAGTTTCATCAGTCTCATGACTATCATCATTTAAACTTAGGTTTTCATTTTAAAAAATGGAATAAGTTTCACTAACACATTCTTGACTATGTGAACATTGCAAACCTGCATTAGCTTGGGATGTAACATGAATTTTCAAGAGCTGATCTATTTCATCTTCAGACAGAGGAGAAACTTGATTTTTATAACAGTTAACATTGGCTTGATGATTTTCATTTTTAGGATCGAGAATAGGCATTTCTCTTTTTTGGTCACAGTCTATTTTATCCAAGGAGGAAGCTACTAATTTTTTTTTGGAGGAAAAATCGTAAAGGGCTTCTACAATCTCATCATCTAGACACTCTTCATCCCCATACAAATTTTCAAGAAACTCAACGAAATTTTCAGAAATCTCACCAAAACTATCAATCATCAACAAGGAATAATTAGAGCTTTGATAATGTTGAAAGAAAACTTAATGAAAGTTCTTTAGAGAATATAAACTAGTAGATGGTATACCTTCATACCATGACCTCGATTTTTCCTCCAAGGTAGCCATGAACATCTTCATCAGACAATATTCAGGAAACTCAATCTTTATTTTGTGAATATGAAAATTAAATGTGACCAAATTTAAACTCGCATCTTCTTCGTCCTGACCTTTAAACTTCGGTAGTCATTTTTTCCAATCTATACAAGGAATACGGTTCGGAAAACCAGGAATATGAGCTTGATTCATAGGAGCATACCTTCAAGAAATTGAATCCATTTTGACAACAATGAAGTCAGTAAGAAGTTCTTCAGACTACCGGTTCTTGAAAAGTGGAGTCGCCATGAAATTTTTTAACCTTTGGATTCTTCGACACTGGAGTCGCCAGGTGAAATATGCACAGCCTTCTTGCGCATGATCATTTTTCACCATCAGCAATCAGATCTGATCCTTTTTTTTCTTTCCTGGGGAAGATCCGTCACCTCGCTCCCCAGCAAAGATGCCAAAATGTTAGCACCCCACCAGCTCTCTAAAGGCTGAGAAGGAGACCAACAAAGGTAACCACATACAAATTTGACCTAGTAGCTAGCCCTACTAGGATAAGAGAGCTCTCTCAATGATATCACAGTCAAGTATTGACTGTGACAAGAAGGATATTCGGCTAGATATGGTTAGATCAGGGTTTGGTTGATTTGATGGTTTTTTGCTCGATGGTGGTTTAGGTCTAGGAGGACTAGGTCAGGGCTCTAAAAATCAGATTTGCAGAGATGTTATGGGGTGATCTAGGAACATACTTTATCACTTTATAGATATATTTTTATATAGGGTAGATTGGCATGGTTTCAAAATGAGCATTAATTTCACAAATTCGTTTATATCATAAGAAAATGAAAAAACATGTGAAAGCTTCGCCAAAACAAAGCATTAAATCAATGAATTATGTTTATCATCTTAGAAAACAAACAAATGTAGCATGGAAATGGAAATGGAAGGTACAATTCATTCAAACATATGATCACAATAGGAAAAAAATTTCTAAATCACATACCACAGGAATCCCACTACAATAGCTGCAAATTTTGTCTATTACTTCCTGCCAAATTCACAAAGTACACTAGTATCCAAGGTTTAATTCCACGGAATCCAACCTTTGAAATTGATTGTAAAGTACATCATATATCCACTGAGGTCAAAATCCTACCTTGGAGGTCGAATTTCCAATAATAAAAGACAAATACATGCACCTATCCAAAGTCTGCTACACACTAGGGAGGTTACTCAACCAATTCCTCCTTTTCCTAACCATCATGAGACATTTATTCAAAGAATTAAATTGACGATAAGACACCTAATCAACCCTCTCTTACCTATTTACATTTAATTTTTACCATTTACATTCATCTATTGTTACCCTTTAACTTTTACAAAGTCAAAATGAGAATTGCAAAAATTACACAATGAAAATTTCATGAAAATTATCAGAAATTTGCAGAAGCGCAGTGAGCTGTTTGAGGCCATTTTTTAGTGCCTTTCTAAATTCAAAATCCAAATTTGAGACCTATTATGGAAATCTGGTATTTATTATTTTTTCATCCACAATGACCCAGTTTTTACTGAGATATATCCATTTTCCCAAGGTGTCTCCCTGTGCGCAACGAAAGTCAAAAAGAGGGGCAGAATGTTGATGTTTGACCCTTTTTTGCATTTTTCTCAAAATATGAGCCTTGAATCAAAAATATGAGAAAATTGGTTTGTAGAGGAGGCCAATATATTTCTCTAAATGTCAGCCACTTTCCATTTGGAAGCATGAGGAAGAAGTGCGGCGTGAGCTCACTGCGCTTCTAGACCTAGTGAAATTTCTGAATTTTTCAAAATTGCACCAAATTAAACCAAAATACAAAGAATGCTCCAAATATTCTCAAAATTGGTCCAGAAGTGCCAAATGGGGTATTTTATGCTATCATGGAGGCATCAAAAAGTAATTCCAATTCACCCTTCTCCTCATGGATGATTAGGGCTTCTTTTAACTTGGATTATAGTTGTTTGACCTTGATATTACAAATTTGATTTAGGGCATAGTAATGATCATCCATGTGCTTATGAATATTTTTATCCATATTGGCCTGGTCAAGGAGCTTCTCCAAGTGGATGTTGACTTTCTCAAGCCAAAATTCCATGTTCTCATTGATCTCATTGGCTATCTTGTCTTCAAAACTGAGTTCTTCATATGTAGGGTCTTGTTCTCTTTCTTTTTGCAATGCTATTTTGAGACCCATGGTCCTTAGCCTCTTTCTTCTTACCTACAGTTCATGCTCATCATGCTCATCTATGTCAGCCATTGCTTTGCCTTTCAAAACATGCTTTCTTGCCTCAAACTGACTTTTCTCCAAGGATAATTGTTTTTCCTTTAGTTGTTGGTTTTCTTGCTCTAGGAATGAAATGATGAAGTTTTCCCTTGCCAAGTTGTCTTGTAGCTCTTTGATATGTGCATCCTTTTCTTTGATGATCCTCTGTAGGTTTTTAGGCTCATCACTAGCGCCCAAGTCTACTAGGTCAAACTCATGCTCTTCCTCATCATGCATGGATGCTTCATGATGTACTAATGTTCCCTGCTATGCTGGTGTAGGTTTGGCCCCTTCCTTAATTTGAAGGGAAAACACAAGTCGTGTGCCTCTATGTTATGTATTAGTGAACTCTGGCCTAGGTCTCTTTGCCACTGCTTCTTCCTTTCTTGATTAACCAACCTCCTGTATGGTAGGTGACATGTTTTATTGCTGACTTGGGGTATTATTTGTGTGCATTTGCAAGGTTGCATCAATGAAGGAATCCCATGTCATGTTATTTTCTGCCAACTAATGGAGAACTATGACTTTCACCAAACTATGATGGAAGAGACTAGGATAATTCTCTTTGTTTTTCACTTCTACATTTTCAAACATCTTTATCACACTCCTATACAATAAATTACACAAATTTAAATACTTCACAACTTTTAAGTGCATGAGCAGTTTAATGTGGTATTGATACAATATTGAAAACCTGCCCTCACATGTGAAAAAAGTCATGACAACCTTCATCAATGGTGCATATCTCTCCAACAAATATCTGAATGGGAAAACATGTGAATGATCTCCTTTATAATTTTATTTCAAATAGGATTTGTAATCCTCAAGGTCTAGGTTCATGCCTTTGAACCAATACTCACCATGATTTGGTATTCATGTAGCATGAGATATAGCATCCAATGAAAACATTAAATCAATCCCTGCAATGGTGGCCTTTTCTCCTTTCAAATTGGTGACAAACATATCTATGAGCTTCTCATGAAAACCTATCTCCTCCACTCTTTGACAAAACCCTAAACAATTGACATCTTCAAAGCACTTTCTGATGAATGGTGAGGAAGTGATTTCATTGCAGTTGGAGGGCTCAAACCTTATTATCTTTCCCCCTTTGTTGAATTTTCTTTTCTCTGATGGTGATGAATTAGCTTCCATGATGAAACCCTAGATGGTAGGAGGTAAAAACAGGGAAAAGGAGTAAAGGGATGAAATGAGGGAGTTAAGGAAGGGAGATCGGAGTAGAAAAATATAGGGAGATGGGCAGGGGTCTTAGGGATATTTTGGGAGTGAAATGGAGTGGATTGAGTGAGGGAAATGGGCTAGGAAATTCAAACATAGTCCTAGCTAGGAAAAGTGCCCAAATTGGAAGAATTGGGCTAGGGTTTATAGGGAGAGTGATGAAAATGAAGGGAAATGGGTATGTAATGGATGGAAGTGATATTTAAAGTGAAAACAGAGATGTAAGAGAAAGAAATATATGGTTCAGTGTAGCCATTTAACCCTTGGGAAGCAAAACCACAAATTTCAGGAAAACCCTAGGAGGAAATTTATTTCATTAAATCCTCTTGAGAAACAATGTTATGGGGGTATGAAAGGTTTAAACTTACCTTTGAAGAGGTTTGGAGGCTAAAATAACTGAAGAGAAACCTCAAAAATCAAGTTTGATGACTAAAAAATAAATTTTGCATCACTCTACCCCATGCATAGCAAAGACCTCCTATGCACAACACCCATGTGCACTGCATGCTTTCTATGTGTAGCATTCTCCTCTAGATGCGCAACGAAGGCTCTGTATGTGCAGGGAGGGCCAATTATTTTTAGTAAGAGGTAAAAACTAGATTTTTATTGCCAAAATGAGAGATGAGCTCAATGATGAGAGGACATAAGAGTGCAAATGAAATATCCTTGTGTCTTTTTGGCCCTTTTATAAACATAAAATAGCTCCTTTTGAGTGATGATGGGCCTCACATGTATTTTCCAAGCATGAATTACATCTATGAACTTTGTAACCTTAGACATTTTGTAGCTTTGAAATTTTGTAACTTCTTTGGAAACTTGAATCTCTTTGAAAACTTGAACTGCATATTTAGGAACATGAAGTACTTATTACATATAGAAACATAAAATTATAATTTTGAAATCAAAATTTATTGAAGAAACTTGCCTATCACCGCTCCTCCAATTTCCAGATTTTATGCATGAAATGATACTTTTGGTGACCTTGAAACCCTAATGACCTAATGGAGACACTGAATTGAATGAAATCATGATGTTGATAATCTTTGAATGATGATACACTCAGCTGAGTGATAACATGTAACAAAATATGAAAATTTTGGGAGTGGAAAATAGTCCTAGACCTAATACCCAGTGACCAAATTTTTGTTTGAAGACCTAATGAAATTACAAATATTTGACTATGGGACCCTAACATGACATGATAAGAGCCCATTTTATCACTAGTGATAGGATGTAAAGACTAACACTAACATAACATATCTAATACATTTTATTTTTAAGTCCATTTATTTTTCAACCATAGCCTTGAATATTTTGAATTTCTCAAAAGCCTCATCTTTAAATTTTAGAAAATCAACCAAAAAATTTCTAGTGTAGTTAGCAATTAATATCTTAAAATATTTCTCACATTGAGGACATTTCTTTTTCAATGGTTCGCATAAACGTACATGAATTAATCTAGGAGGTTTTTATCAAGGGAATTATTTTTCCTTGAAGTTAACTAATATTTATAGATGTTTTTTTTCTAGCGTTGTGATATCTGGCGTGTCATGGAATTCTCCCTTCTTGATTAATTTATATAATTTACTAAAATTAAGATGTCTCAGCCTCTTGTGCCATAGGTATATTTCTCCAGTATTTTTCAAGTAACAACATTCACAATCACCTTCTAAGATGTATACATTATCTAGAGTTATGGTTTCTTTTATTACAGTATTTCTTCTATCCAATTCTTTTACTGAAAAACATTTAGACCTGAAAATGAATTCATACCCCTGGTTGCACATTTGACAGACACTTATTAAGTTGTGATTAAAGCCATCAACAAACAATACATTATAAGCTTTGGTTTTATATTTCAAAATCACAGATTCTTTTCCTTTATTAGTAGCAGGGGAGTTATTACCAAAAGAAACATTCTTTTCTTTCTTAACTTTAATAAAAGAAAAAATAATTTCCATCACTTGGCATGTGTCTCGAGCATCCATTGTCAACATACCATATATTCTCTTGATCCCTTGAATATAGAGCTAAATTACATATTTTTTTATAGGGGATCTTTATTTTCTAGTATTCGGGAGTCTCAGTCTTTTTTTTCATGTTGATAAGGGGGAATCATCCTACTTCTATATTCGCTCTCCTCATCTCCAAAGTTATTGCATATATAACATTCAATTACATAAGAGGAGAGAAAGAGTTATTGAAAATATTTCTAGGCTTGTCTAAATTATACTTGGCTCTCTCTTTTATACTCTTGATTGTTTCATAAACTACATAGTGAATTTATTTGTGACCAAAGTTATGACAAGGAAAGAAGTGACCATGGAAATCAGTGTACTTAGGATTGAAGGAATTTCTTAAATAAATTGGCTTTGGATGATGCCTTTCATTGGATCTACTTTTTTAGGTTTGCATGCCTTGATTCTTCCTAGTTTTCTTGAGCCTTATTGCCTTGACCATTGCTTTCCTTTACAGCATTGGCATAGCTTCGTTTACCTATTATAGTAGATATGATAGATTCTGGTGTTTTTTTTATTTTGATCTGCATTGTATCCAAGACCTGTCTTGATTGATGGGGAATTTTGAACCTTAATAATATCTTCTGATGTTTTAGATCCTTTTTTAAGCCTAATATTTAGATTCAACTGAGCTTTTGTTTTAGCAAGTTCTTTCCTTAATCCCATAATTTCAAATTCTAATTTCTCATAGTGTTTTATTTTCTCTTGAAGTTGTTTCCTTAGTACTTTTACTCTTTTAGCCTCGTATAGACAAACCTTCAATTGTTTCATTTCTTCAACTAAGTTGTTCTCTTTATACATATTTATTTTTCTTGATTCATGTTTATATTACTGAGTCTATCAATATATTTTAATTCATCCATTACATCATCAAAATTATCTAATTCACTTGTGAATTTATCTTCGATGGACATAAGATACATGTGTCATGCACTAGACCAGGACTAATAGTCGTAAGTCTTAGTGAAGGCCATGTGGAGAGAATGGATATACATAACATTCTAGTCTTAACTTGGAAGACAGAATGGAGGATTGAGTAATCATCTGGAATTCGATGCTCTTTGAGAATGAGATAGGGCATTCAAGATAAGAGTAGTCGAGGACCGATATTATTTGAGGGCTGGCTACCCAAGAAAAGAATAGTCCAAGATGGTCATACTTTGGGAAAACCTGGGTGGAGTATGTAGCTTGGATAGACAATGACTATGGTGTCTATTATTCATGTGTCTCACCAGCATTGTAGCCCATTGTCTCGCTGAGATATGCGGTTGTTAGTCAAGGCCTTGCACTAGGACAATGTTGGTTGATATGATGCTATACAGATGTGATTACCAATCTGATTCTTCTTATGGTATTCTTCAATTTGAAAGTGACCATGTACCTGTATGAATACCTCCCTAGTTCAGAGGGAGTGTTGAAAACTGTAACTAGGCCGGTCTTCATATTGACTATGCAATTATGTATTCTATGTAAAGAAGAAGACAAATATAATAAAACTTATTATGTACTTGCTTCAAGGGTTTCATGAGAAAGATTTTATTAGAGGTTAAATAGACTTCTTCTTTATGTCTATATAGGGTTTTTCTTCTTGATATAAATGTAATAAGTGTCATATAAGAAGGATCTATAAATGTTCCAAGGCCAAGTCTAGAAATTGTGGAAGAATGGCTATTATTTAGCCCTCATACAACGCTAATAGACAAGCCTAAATAATGTGTCAAGTTAGCCTTAAAATAGTTGGAGAAGTCGGCCTCCTAAACAGTCATGTCGACTCCCAAATAGTCACACTAGTTCACCTAGTAAGGTCAGCTTATATACAGGGAAAAACAACTATAAATACCCATGTAGCCTTCGCAAAAAAGTACAGAAAATTGTGGATCCAACTCTATAATTTCAACATAAAATTGTGGATTCAGCTCTGTAATTTCAACAGAGAATTGTGAATTTTCTCTGTAATTTCCACATAGATTTTGTGGATTTCCTGAGGAAAAATAACGGATTTTAGAGGACTTGTTCAGGGTTTCAAGTGTGGATATAAAGACAGAATATTTTCAGGCTGTTATGTGACATGAAGTGAGGATTTCAGACAGTGAAAAGTGCAGATTTCAGGTAGTTAAAAGTGCATATTTCAGAGGTGAATAAGTTTTTATTTCAGAGGTGAATAAGTATAGATCTCAGAGGTTAAACGGGTGTGGTTTTTAGAGGTTAGATAAGTGTGGATTTTAGTAAGAACAGAAACAAGTACAGGGTTTACATTCTGAAGCAGTGGATAAATATGATGTGCATGCAAAGGATGAGATCTCGAATGATCTTATAATCAATAAGGAGTATCTCAAGAAAAATTTAGAGACCGAGTTCTCTAATGTTGGTGTTGTTTAGTTCACGTTGGTGAAGAAAATAAAGATCAACGTTGGAGGAAGACTTAGAAGAAGTGTAAAGGTCTTTGAGGAATTGATAGGTCAAGGGTCTGAGTCTTGGTCATGGTACTTGTCATTTGAAGATCTATAAGAAGAATTCCTTCTAGGTTTTCCTCTCCAAGAGGGAGAGGTTTTTCCCTAGCTCTAGGAGCCTAATTTTTGTGTCTCGTGTATTTTTATAATTGACTTGATGAAAGACTAAATAAACTAAAGAAGAGAATACATAAGTAACTCAAGTAAGCTCACAAGTAATTATCAAGAAGATAATTTGAATTAATCACCAACCCTCAAAATTCTTAACAGTTGACTCATCCATGGTCATACGACCTAATGTATACCCTATAGGATCTACGGGAACTCGAATTGACACAAGATCAAAGAGAGAAGTGTAAGGTAATTGAGGAAAATACTCGTAAAGATAAATCTCCTCCCCAAAATGAGTTGGAGTTGAAGGTGTTTTGTCTTGTGGTATTTATTCAATCGAAATCAAACCAGGTGGAAGGATTTCATCGTCAGGCCTGAGATATATTTTAGGTGGTTGATTGCATAATATGGGAGACTTAATGGCTACGATTGACTGTGGAGCGACTGATACAGGAACAACTTCCAGTTGTTCGACTTTGGGATCTAGATGTTTTGGTAAAATAACGATGGGATCTAGATCAACTTCCAATTGAAAAATGTCAGGTTCGGGAGGTATGGTCTCACTGATTGGATGGATCGTGACCACAGGTAGCTATGAAGGCTCTGTCTTGACAAAGGTGACTTTGTTATATGTGAGGATGATGTCACACCAGAGGTACTGATAGTACTGGTTTCATTAGAACGATGTCATCTTCGCTGACCAGAAATGGCTTCTGGTGGTAAAGGTGTTTTAAGTTCTATTCCACGTGAACGATGGAGAAAGAATTAGGGGAATTTTGAGGTCTAAAATGGGCCTCCTAAGAAAAATGTACATAAAAACTAAAATTTATAAGAACCAATAGGATTGAAGATGATGATGTCAACCATGGAGGATGATTCACCATTTTTGGAGTAAAAAAGTAAAAGTATTAAAAAATTATAAAATAATAAAACTACTTTTTCAACTCATATTTTCAACTTATATCCCTAAGTTTTTGCTCAAATTTCAAGCGGGAGTGCTCATTGGATGAAAAATTTAATTCCTCATCCAAGGATTACCCATGTTGCATACTTTCAATGGACCCTGCTACATGAAAAATGAGAAATACATGAAAAAACGTGTTTACAATCACGTTTTTCACATATTTCTCATTTTTTGTGTATCAAGGTCCATCGAAAGTATGCAACATGAGTAATATTTGGATGAGAAATCAAATTTTTCATCCAACGAGTGTTTCCTCTCGAAAATTGAGTAAACCCGTAGGGAGATGAGTTGAAAAAATATTTTTTCCTTTCTTCCCGCATAAATTTGATGATGTAGTCAAATCTTATTTTATTATATCCCCTATTATCTTATAATTTTCTTATGAGGCCCATTTTAGACCTCAAAATTCCCCTAATGGGATGTTCTTCTTCCACGATGAATGATTGATTTTATGACAAAAACAAATAAACAAGATAAAAGGGTAATTCTAGGCAAAATTTTTACCAAGTAATTGTGAACTGTAGAGTACCTCCTGGCGAACCAAGAAGTACGGGCAAGAAATCTCCCCGAATGTTGTTTTCGGTGTATCACAAGTTACAAGGCGGTCGACTCAGTTACCTATGGATGGATAGCAACCTAAATTTGTCCTCCAAAATATACCTAAAGGTATGTGGAGGCCCAAGTCTGTATTAACGTTGTCTAATGTGAAACCGCACAGTGAGAGCACCCCCTTATACTTTTCGTACAAGAAAACCACCCTACATACCTGAACGTACATGGACGAGATCCGATATACTTACATATGTGGAGTGAGGTATCACACTCGGAATGTACGCAGACAAGTTAGCGACAGTTGCTATGTTTAACAACATCGGAACATGTCTCTAGCCTAGACCTTCTAAATGTTATCGTTAATGTTGCAATGATTTCTTAGGTTGATTGATGTAAATTTTATGTTGATCTTGTTTAAAAGTTTGTCTTTGAGGTTCACCGCGTGATGTAGTGGAAATTCCTAAAAATTCAAACTAAATGATAAGCAAACTTTTCAATTTAGCTTTTTCAATGAAAATCCTAGCTACTAAGGGAAAGAGAAACAGTTTTTGAGAAAAAAAAAATATCACAAACTAAATGGAGCTTTCATAACTTGTTCCTATGCAACACACACAATTCACTATATGCACATACATGTTTTTCTTTTCAGCTCCCTTTAATGTGAATGAAAGAAAGGAAACTATATGCATAAATCAATCAAACAAGTGTTTTATTATGAGAAACGAGGAATGAAACAACAATTTCTCTTAGGAAAATGAAGAATGGAACTAAAATTTTCTTACATGAAATGAGGAATGAAACAACAATTTCCTTTTCGAAAACAGAATTGATCTAATGCAAAAAGGAACTACTTTGAATTTTATTTGCCAATGATAAAGAAAAACTCTAATGAAACAATGAACAAATTACTTTTCAAAGGAGGGAGAATAGGAAAGTTTACTGGTCTCTAAGAGGTATCAGACATCTGAGAATATAACAAACAAGTGGCTGAAACTAAAAGCAATGAAAATTTTTGATGGAATTTAATTGGCTGAGGGGGAAAAACAGTCTCTAAGGGGAGAAATGCACCCCTGAGTGGGAGGAAGTGCACTGCAATGCACTATCTCTTGACCAACAGTGCATTGGGCACAACTAAGCTTATGAAACAAGCAGCTAAACACACTTCTAATGCAATTTTTTCATTCAAATGATTGATAACAGAAATTATATGCTATTGATGAAGATAAACAGAGGCAAAAACACTGGGAATGATGGGATATCCCCAATGGAATCGCCAATTTTTTATACATAATTTTAATCTATGGATAAATCAAATTCCCTAAGTGTGATTTTTATCACTTGGAACAACAGGTGAAAGACAACTACTATTTTCTCTAAAACAAGCAGATATACAGAAATGAGAAAGAGCCTACTTGTGATTATTTTCGCTCTCCTTCTCCTTTTTTCATTGTTTCCGTCGCTCTCAATCTAACTCAAGATGTTAGATCGATTCCTGCAAACACAAAAAGAGAACAGAAAACAACATACAATATACAAATATTTACTTATATTATTCAATCAAACCGATTAGATCTGAAATACATACATCATTCAAGAATACATTGCACAAGAAATATAGACATATGTATGGTAAAGTGAACAGTAATATTTATTAAAGAGTAGGAGGAGAATATTACAACCAATGGATTGATTTTTCATCAACCTGCTCCAACTTCATTCCAGTATCATCACATCCAACATCATCTCACCAGCATATCAGTACTTTCACTCTCTTATTAAATGAGAATCCAACAACATAACTTTGAACATAATTCTTCCTCCCTAGCACTAAGATGAGTGCTCAATTTATAGGTAAACTGATGGTAGTTTCTCAATGAAAGACTTTCTAATAATAGGCAAGACATGTTTCCGAGTTCAAAGGTGTTAGATGGACATTTAGATTCGGAGTATAACACCTATGGACTCTTCTAGAAGGCACCGATCATGTCAATATTCCCGAAAGAATGAGAATTCCGCTCCCAGGTGACCAATGCACCCTTGAGTGTCTGGAAGTGCACTACAGTGCACCCTTTCATGGAGGAATTGGCATTGCAACTCAGTTAGTCCCTTGCAGATGAGCATTGGTGATTCATTGGGTCATATAACATATACTTAGAACCTTGGAAATCTCACAATAGAAGCCATGAATGAAATGTCTTCACTTGGGGAATATAGCAACTGAAATATAAGGGGATGATAGACCCTATTTCATTAGTCCTGGGGGATGATGTCCAGTTTGACCAGGTCATGGGGAATGATGCCCAAATTAACCTATGACACAATTGTTCTCCAAATTCGACATGAAGGATCTTGGTGTTGCAAACTATCTTTTCGGCATGGAAATTAACAAAGATCGGGAAAAGAGGAAAAATTGGTTAAACTAGAGGAAGTATGTCGAGACAATATTGCAAAGGTTCAATATGTAGGATAGTAAACCAGTGAAGGTTCCTATTCCTGTAGGTGTAAATCTATCTGCTGAACAGTGTCCCAAGACACAAGAAGAAGAAGAGGATATTTCCCATGTTCCATATGCAAGTACAGTGGGTAGGCTAATGTATGTAATGGTCTGTACTAGACCATACATTGCACATGAAGTGGGAGTATTGATCAGGTTTATGTAAAAAACAGGAAAGGAGCATTGGATAGCAGTGAAGCAAGTTTTCAGATACTTTGTGTGGCACTAGTGATTATGGTTTGTGCTACCAAGGAAGACCAGGATTGAATAGAGTTTTGGACATCCATGGCTTTTTTTATGCAGACTAGGCTAGAGATCTGGACCAAATAATATCTACAAGTGGGTATTTGTTTATCCTATTTGGAGGTACAATCAGTTGGATGAGTGTTGGCGCAGGGTCCCCTAGCGGAAATTTTGGAACATTTTTGTAATATTTTGTAATAATCTAGTCTAACGCAGGGGCTTTGGGGTGAATGAAATCCCCCAATGAATTGTAAATGGGTCAAAGGGTAGACCAAGAGTCCGCAAACCACGGTTTGTGGACCATAGAGTATCACAGGATATTATGTTATAAATAGATCGATAAATTGAGTCTAGAGGTAGGATATGTTTGGAAAAATCTTGGATACGAATTTGTGGATCTTTTGTGTTGATTATCTGGGTAAGGGCTCCTGTTGGCTATGTGCGTGGAGACCTTGAGTCCTACTGTGTGCAGACCCTGCTGGCTATGTGCATGAGGTAGTAGATATAATCTGTAAGCTGGATCTGAATGTTAATGAATGAGAAGATTGTTTGGGATAGCCGAAGTGTTTTGTGTTATGATTATTGGCTACGCCCTGTTTTATTTATATATGTTTGCTTCATATTGATGATTATTGATGCGTACGTGGATGCGATACTATATAAGAATATGAATGCATAGATCTAGTTATATTTGGTTATTTTTCTTCTATTAACATACTATTGAATGATTTATGAGCTTCGTTGAAGATATTCCATTGATATAAGGTTAAGGTTTTATGTATTAGGACTTCTCCGGTGCAGGTCTCTTAGATTTGAAGGGACCCCCTTCAATTAAATTTCTCTCTCTCAGGGTGTAGAAACCTAGTTCTAGCACCCTCCCATACTACTTCTGGTGAGACCTTGACCTGTGCAAGCAGGTCATTACCTAAAGGGCCAGCAGTATAGGGTTTTGTTGGAAAACCTTAAAACCAAACCTAGGTAAGGAGCCCTCAATCCAACAAATGGTTCTGTTGTGGAGACTGGGATAATTTTGAGAGAGAGATTGGGTAATGCCACAAGGTCATTGGAAGCCATTGAAGCCTGAAATCAAGGACTTGTTTGAAAAGAAGATTCAAGAATTTTTCCTAAAAGAGAATCAAAGTAAGAAACTGATTGATGAAGAGTGGAAGAACAAGAACATTTTCACATAGGTGCACGAAATCTTCTTTCTAACCTTTGCACATGAACTACAGGAGTGGCTAGCAAGGTAGGTGGAGTTCCAGACCTGCTGGAAAGATGATCAGGTCACATAGTGGACCCCTGAATTTATCCAACAGTTGGAGAATACTGATAACAATATCACCAGGACTGTAGATCACTAGGTTGATAGTATTTTGGGAGGATTTGTAATTGAATTTGCAGTCGACCAGTTTGTATATTATTATGAAGTTGAGTGAAGGTTCTTCAAAGGGTTTAGGGGTAAGTTCTTACAAAAATTTCCACTGTTGATTAAGATGATATTGTGTGAAAAGGGTGTTATGTGCAGCCACACAGGGTGAAAGACCTCTAACCAAATTGGAAGAATGACACAAAGCGATAAATACTATCGAGTTAATCAAGAAGGGGATAGATTGATATACAATCCTTTAAGGGAGTCACTTGATCTCAGCCAAGGAGGGGTTGCGCATGAAGAGACAAGTCCCCCAGCTACACCATTGTCAAACCCGTGCAAGGGTAAGAATTCTCCTACCCCACCTCCGCCACCACCTGTCGACGATATGGTTTCGCATATGAAGTTACCTACCTTTAAGGGTGCGGGTGACAAGGATATGGATCAATTCTAGTTTATAGCAGAGTCGGTATGGACTGCACAGAATTTTAATAATGATGTTGTCAAGAGAGCGTAGTTATCCATAGCCTTTGAAGGAAGGGCCCTAGATTGGTACATGGGATACATTGGTCAGCATGTGAATCCTCGAATACAAGAAATTAAGGATGACCTAAAGCAGAATTTTCAGAAGCTAAGTCCTACTCTCAATGTGTGGTTGAGTTAAAATATTTTAATTAGGGACCTACAAAGTCCATCTGGGAAGCTGACCAACGGTTGAAGTGAGTCATCAGTGACGGAGACTTTGTCTATGAGGAAAAACAGTGTTGGCTCCCCATGATTTACAAGATTGGAAAGAACAAGTCTGTAGGGAATCACATCAAACCACTTTGGAGTCCAAGGACCTAGCCTTCTTGGAATTAGAGAGGTTTCTCTCTATGTATGTGTTTGTAAATGATATATCTTTAGGCTTTTGTTTTCTGATTTTAGGCTAGTTGTGAAGTTCTAGGACTATTTTTTTTGTTTGTTTGATTAATTGATTGTGTGATTAAGTGATTGAGTGTTTCAGTTGAATAGATATATTGTGGGTAGAATTAATCCATTGGGCTATGGAGTCATAAAAGGATTTAATTGTTCATCAACTTTGCAAGGGTTTTCATAGGGCAAGCTAACTATATCAAGTGGATCTCTTAGATTAGATGAAATATGAAATGACAGTAAATTGTGAAATCATAAAAACTAAAGGTCAGTTAAGAATCCCTTAACCCTACCTCAACAAGAAAATCCTTTTAGGTAACGGTTTAAGACAAAACAAAGGACAAGGAAAAACATACACTTCTTTGGCCAGACTCTAGTAAGCAAACCTTAAGACAACAATCCAGCAATATTAGAATTACATTCAGACAAAGAAAACATTCAAGATAACAATGAGTGCAACTAAAGAGCAAGATACACTTGTCTTCTTTAATCAAACACTCTAAAAGACCTTCAAAGAAACAATTCAAGACAAACCAAAGGGTAGGGCTAACCATAGACTTATTTGGCTAGACTATACTAAGTAAACTTCAAAGAAGGCTTTAAAAATAATATTTCAAGCAAGACCAAAGGACAAGGCATACCAAATATTTCTTTGGCTGGACTCTATTGAATTATTTCCAAGGCAACAAGCTAGGTGGAACCAGAGAGAAATTAAGAATTATCTAATCATACCTTGCAAAAGAAAACATTAATATGAAAGAAGCAGCCAGAATCAAGGTGCCAAGACAGCATATCTTAATCTAAATTTTCTGTTCTTTTATCAGAGAAATGATGGACAGTATGGAAAATAGAAGGGAAAACATTGAGAAAGAAGGATAACTTCACCATTAACATAGCTCAAGAATCCTGTGAATGTGCTTGTATTAGTGATGTCCAAAATAGTTACATTAATCTAGTGCAATAATCTTTGTAGCTCAAAGTTTTATCAAATCCAGCCTAGTAGCTCATCAACTAGCTCAGCAACTTATCAACTCATCAACCAACACTAAAAATGAATAATACATGCAGTATTTATCTATAAAATGAGGAGGTTTCCCTAAGCTACGGTTTTATATTTGTATTTATTACAGATTTCATGTATTTTTGACCTTTGAGACCATGCAAGGCCCAAGGAAAAATATCTGTGACTAACTCACTGTAATAATAACTTCTAATTTAACTGTTGAGATAACTTTTTAGGATATGTTTGACTATTAAGGCTTTTTATTAAATTTTCAATAACTACTTGAGTTGTTTAAAATATCTCTGACTGCTGCAATAACTGTGATTTCCTTTATTTAAATGAAGAATTTTGTAGGTGGCAATATGTGTCTTTGAAGAAGTGATTTTGAGTGCTTTAGTCATTCAGATTTGGCCTCTATGTTAATATGCCTTTGATTTATCCTTTAAACCCTCATTTGGATTTTAAGCTTGGATTTATCTTCACTTTCCATCTTACTCTTTTAATCTTCTTTTGATCTTTGATCTCTGTCTTTAGTCATGTTTCTTTATCATTAGCCTTTGATTTAATCCTTAATCCTTCCTCTGACAATGTTTCTTCATTTGCCTGTATCTCTGTTTATGCATTGAGACACCCTTCGTTGCTTTGGTGAATTTGAATGACCATCATGTTGAGATTCAACAAGATGATGAGCTTAGTGAAAAGAGTCGCCTTCCATAAGTGGGCCCGCAGGCTATTTTTGGCGCAAGTCTATTTTTAGACTATGTTTATTTTTAGACATGTCGATCATATTTCAGAAGTTGCAGGATGCTATTTGTGGATGGTTGATCAAGTTGGAAAAATAGATGAAATTGTATTTTTATAATATTGGGTGAAGTCTATTTATATATTTTCAATCTAAAAATAGATGCATGTCGATTATTATTAGCTCTTAATAATAATCAGACTCTAAACAGCAACTTATTCTCTTGGAGCACTTCAGTTCAGTGCACAGATGTGACACAGCAGCTGACAGAAGGAATTACGCTATTCCTAAGGGTTTACTAGAGCTATTGCATGGAGGACTCAGTTAGAACTCAAGTGGCAGAGTTATGACACAGTTGGAAGAAGTAGTTATGGAGTTGTATTCAGTTTAACTCAGTTAGACTCAGTTGAGCTAGTTGTATCTAGTCTAACTGATTGATACACTAGTGAGAGTGGAGTTAATTAATTAGTTAATTAATTCACAAATAATAACTCATTAATCAACTGAACAATACATCAATTAACTATAGTGCATGGCAGTTTCAGTGGAGACTAGTGGAGAGATAGGTGAAAGGGTAAGATAGACTATCTATTGTGACTATTAGTGATGCATTGATTGCATCCAACACACAGTGGAGATGCCAATAAAGATTGTGCAGTCAATCCAAGAGTATTTCAAATTCATTCAGAGCTATTATTCATCAGAGGTTGCGCAGTGGAGGTAGGCTAGCAGGTGGCAAAGGTCGGTGCATGGATTTGCAAGATTGGGCCTGATTAGTGTATGACGATTGTACTGTATTAAGAGATTGTGAAAAGATTTGTATGTTTGTATGAGATTGTCATATGATCTCCATGTTACATAATATATAGTTGGGGTTTTCAGCTTTAGGCTTTCCCGGTTAAAAACTGTGTGATGTGCGATTGATAATTTTTGTTTATGCTTCACATGTGTGTGCAATTAAATTTTCCACAAAAGATTAACAAGTGGAATAGATTCAGTATTTTTCATAAAGTTAAATAGTGTGAGACAGGTGGATATTAGACATATGCATGCTTATTGCATATAATTTATACATGGTATCGGAGAATTTTTTATTGAAGATTTCAATTGTGAAGTGAGTTTGTGCTGGTGGACAATTTGAATTTGCTACAGAAGATTCTTGGTGCAGAAATCGAGTATACATTGAAATGTCTTTCAACAGGTTGAGATTGGAGTATGCCCTTGATGGGAGCTCGAATTACATAGCCTGGAATTACAGGATGGAGGGGGTGCTGGAGCATAATGGGCTGAAGGAGTTCATCGATAGCGATGTTCCTAAGCCGGGATCTAGCGATGCTGCATTACTTGATGCATGGAAAAAGAAGACTGCAAAGATGAGGAGGATTCTGTTGGAAGGTGTGAAGGACCACATTGTGTCCAGCCTTCACAAGAAATCCACTCAATTCTTAATGTGGAAGGCTTTGACATATTTTTTCCAAAGCAGAAGTGACCAGAGGAAGTTGGCGCTTAAAGACAAGCTCAGAAAAATAAAAATGGAGAAAGGTGACAGTATTCCAAAATACCTCACGAAGTTTGTCCACTACAAGGATGAACTGGGAAGTGTGGGGGTTACTGTTGATGAAGAAGAATTGGTGAGCTTGGCTCTCCTTGGGCTTCCGAAGAGTTGGCATAACTACGAAGACTCTGTCAATGGACGGGAGAAACTGTCAGGATGGGAGCAACTTTGGTCAGATCTTGTGCAGGAGGAGATAAGGTGAGGTACCAGGGATGGATATTCATGGAAGAATGAAGATGAAGAGAATTTCGCTTTGGCTGCCAAAGCAAGGAAATGGAAGGGGAAGAAAAATCCTTCTAAATCTGGTGCGAAAGGCAAGAAGCAGGACTTATCCAAAGTGAAGTGTTTTCACTATCACGAGCATGGACATTTCACCACTAAATATCCACATAAGAAGAAGAATAAGCAGGCTATTGGATTTGCAGCTGGAGAGGCCTTAGCCTCGCAATTTGGGCTGGATTTTTCTTTGATCGCATGCTTGGTTTCAAGCTGCATGGGATTGGTGTGGTATCTTGAAAATGGTGCATCTTTCCATATGATGGGAGACAAAGAGTTGTTTAGTGACTTGGAGGAGAAGGACCTCCAGATGCATATAGAGATGGGCGATGATGGTCTGTATAGTGCGACTGGCATTGGGACCATTACCTTTGAGAGGGAGTCAGATAATCCATTATTGTTGAAGAATGTCATGCATGTTCCAGGTCTGAAGAAGAACTTTGTCTCGGTCGCAATGATGTAAGACAGGGGTTATGATGTTGTTTTCAGTGAGGGAAGAGCTTTTCTTAGACATAAAACAACGATTCAAACCAAGAAGATAGGGGTTCAAATTAATAACCTCTACAAGCTAGAGGTAGATGGCTGTGCTACAATGGTGGGCAAAGAAGAATAAGTGGTGAGCTGGGATGAGGGCGAATTATGGCACAGGAGATTGGGCCATCTTCACCATGGCGCTTTGAAAATTTTGCAGAAAATTTATACTGGACTTCCCAAGGGTACTCTTGCGTAGTCAGATCAGTGCAAAGGATTTACAATGGGTAAGTTTGTGAAGACCAACTTTCATGAGAAGGAGAACCGTGCTTCGGTGATCCTGGAGAGAATTCACACAGACATGTGTGGACCATTCTCGGTTGCTTCAACAACGAAACACAGGTATTATGTGATATTTGTTGATGACTTTTCTCGTAGATGCTGGATCTTCTTCATGCAGAAGAAGAGTGAAATGTTCTCAAAGTTCTGTGAGTTCAAGGCATTGGTGGAGAAGGAGTCAGGGAAGCAGGTGAAAGCTCTACGGAGCGGTAATGGTGGTGAATACATCTCGGGTGAATTCAAAGACTTCAGTAGAAAAGAAGGAATTCAAAGAGAACTCATAGTGCCTCATAACCCAGAGCAGAATGGGGCCGCGGAGAGAAAGAACAAAACGATCGTGGGTGCTGCACGAGTGATGCTTCATGACTAGGGCCTATCGATGCACTTGTGGGCGGAAGCATGCAACACTGCGGTTTATGTGCAAAACCATTGTCCTCATAGAGTAATTGGCATGAGTACACCCAAGGAATTTTTTACTGGTAAGAAGCCTGATATTTCTCATTTGAAGATTTTTGGCTCACCTGTTTACGTTCATGTGACGAAGGATGCCAGGAAGAAGTTGGAGCCGGCTGCAGAAGTTGGGATATTTGTGGGGTACACAGAAACACCCCATAACTATCATGTGTATTTTCCAAACAGTCAGATGACTGTTATGCGACGGTATATAAAATTCAATGAGGTGAAAACCATGCAGTTGTCGCTTAAGAGGGAGCTACACTTGCATGCAGAAGAGGAACTTCTTGTTCCCAAAGATGAGCCTCTGGATGTGGATCAGCCACAGGAGGAGATTCATGGAGTGGAAGAGTCCACTCATGTAGAACCAAACATTATACAAGGCAGGAAGCGTACCACAGAAGCTGAGAGACTAAAGGTGGATGCGGCACAGAATGTAGGATATCCTACATCACAATGTAGACAGAGACAGTCACCTAACCGAAAGTGTATTGTGATAGAGCCATCTTCTTTTGAAGAAGTAGCGCAGGAGCCCACATGGGTAGATGCCATGGTGGAGGAATATGACTCCATTGTCAGAAACAGTGCTTGGGATATTGTTCCAAGGCCGGTGGGAAAATCAGTTGTAGGATCAAGATGGATCTACAAGGTAAAGAAAGCTTCTGATGGAACCGTCGAGAAGTATAAGGCAAGATTTTTTTCTCAGGGCTTCTCACAGATTGAGGGGATTGACTATGAAGAAACCTTTGCACCTGTCTCACGGTATTCTTCCATACGGACCATCCTTGCTCTCTCAGCGCAAATGGGTTGGCACATTCATCAGATGGATATGAAGACTGTGTTCCTTAATGGGATCATTGAGGAAGAGGTGTACATTGAGTAGCCTGAAGGATTTGATATCTTCAGCAGCAAGTCACATGTGTGCAGACTCAAAAGAGCATTGTATGGGCTGAAATAAGCACCTCATGCTTGGTACACTCGGATCGATAGCCCTTTCAATAGAATTGGCTTCACCAAGAGTGAGGCAGATGCAAACCTGTACCAGATTGTGGTTGAGGGTAAGCTTTTGATCATTATACTTTATGTTGATGATTTAATACTAACAGGTGATGAGAATTTGATACACTCATGCAAGGTTGATCTTGCAAAGGAGTTTGAGATGAAGGATTTGGGCCTCCTTCATTATTTCCTTGGATTGGAAATATGGCAGCGGGAAGGTGAACTATTTGTGTCTCAAGGAAAGTATGCCCAGGAGATACTGGAGAAGTTTCACATGCAAGGCTGCAAGCCTATCGACACTCCTCTTCCAAGAAATTGGAAGAAAGAGGATGCTACATCGACAGAGGTAGTGGATGCCACTTTTTATGGACAGTTGGTGGGTTCGCTCATGTATTTAGTCAATACAGGACTGGACATATGCTATGTGGTGAACCAGCTTTCACAAGCGATGGTTAAGCCTACCAAGCTCTTTTGGAAGGCGGGCAAGCATGTCCTGAGATATCTCAGGGGCACATCTGAGTATGTTTTATGGTACAGATAGACGGATGAGGTGAAGTTGCATGGCTTCACAAATGCAGATTGGGTAGGAAGCCCAACAGACAGAAAGAGCACATTAAGAGGGATTTTCAGTATCATATCTATGGAAGTTTCTTGGTATAGTAGGAAACAAAGATTTATGGCACTTATTTCAGTAAAAGCAGAATACATGGTAGCAAGTTTAGCTGCATGTGAGGTTATCTGGATGAGGAAGATTCTGGTTGGTTTGTTTGGTTCACATTTAGATCCCACGGTGTTTCATTGTGATAATCATAGTTGCATTAAACTCTCAGTTAACCCTGTGTTTCATGATAGATCTAAACATATTGATAACTAGTATCATCATATCAGAGATTGTGTGCAGCAGAAGATCATGTTGCTTCAGTACATTCCTACGGAGGATCAGAATGCAGATATTCTGACGAAGGCGCTCACCAAGAGCAAATTTGAATACCATAGAGGCAAGATCGGGGTTAAGGATAATCCCTATCTTGTTGAGAGGGAGTGTTGAGATTCAACAAGATGATGAGCTTAGTGAAAAGAGTCGCCTTCACTAAGTGGGCCCGCAGGCTATTTTTGGCGCAAGTCTATTTTTAGACTAAGTCTATTTTTAGACATGTCGATCATATTTCAGAAGTTGCGGGATGATATTTGTGGATGGTTGATCAAGTTGGAAAAATAGATGAAATTATATTTTTAGAATATTGGGCGAAGTCTATTTATAGATCGTTAATCTAAAAATAGATGCATGTCTATTATTATTAGCTCTTAATAATAATCAAACTCTAAACAACAACTTATTCTCTTGGAGCACTTTAGTTCAGTGCACATATGTGGCACAGCAGCTGACAGAAGGAATTATGCTATTCCTGAGGGCTTACTGGAGTTATTTCATGGAGGACTCAGTTAGAACTCAAGTGGCAGAGTCATGACACAGTTGGAAGAAGTAGTTATGCAATTGTATTTAGTTTAACTCAATTAGACTCAGTTGATCTAGTTGTATCTAGTCTAACTGATTGATACACTAGTGAGAGTGGAGTGAATTAATTATTTAATTAATTCACAAATAATAACTCATTAATCAACTACAGTGCATGGCAGTTTCAGTGGAGACCAGTGGAGAGATAGGTGAAAGGGAAAGATAGAATTTCTGTTGTGACTATTAGTGATGCATTGATTGCATCCAACACACAGTGGAGATGCTAATGAGGATTGCACAGTGCAAGAAAGGGTAATTCAAATTCATTCAGAGCTATTCTTCAGCAGAGCTTGCGCAGTGGAGGCAGGCTAGCAGGTGGCAAAGATCGGTGCATGGATTTGCAAGATTAGGACTGATTAGTGTATGACGATTGTACTATACTGAGAGCTTGTGATAATATATGTATGTTTGTATGAGATTTTCATATGATCTCCATGTTACATAATATATAGTTGGTTTTTTCAGCTTCAGGCTTTCCCAATTAAAAACTGTGTTATGTGCAATTGATAATTTTTGTTTATGCTTCACATGTGTGTGCAATTAAATTTTCCGCAAAAGATTAACAAGTGCAATAGATTCTGTTGAGATTGCAACAAGATGATGAGCTTAGTGAAAAGAGTCGCCTTCACTAAGTAGGCCCGCAGGCTATTTTTGGCGCAAAGTCTATTTTTAGACTATGTCTAGTTTTAGACATATGGATCATGTTCTATGAGTTGCAGGATGCTATTTATGGATGGTTAGTCAAGTCATACTGGGAGGAATCTATTTTTATATTTCCAGTCTAAAAATAGATATGTCAAATATTATTAGCTCTTAATAATATTTAGACTCTAAAAATTATCTTATTCTCTTGGAGCACTTCAATTAAGTGCACAGATGTGGCACAGGAGCTGACAAAAGGAATTACGCTATTCCTAAGGGTTATTTGGAGCTATTGCATGGATACTTCAGTTAGAACTCATGTGACAGAGTTTGGTGGAGTTGATTGAGGAAGTTAATGGAGTTGTGTTCAGTTTAACTAATCTAAACATAGTTGAGCTATTTGTATTCAGTTTAACTAATTGATACAATTAGTGATATAGTGAATTAATTATTAATTAATTCACTAATTATAAACTCATTAATCAACTAAATAATGGGAATACTTAACTTTAGTGTGCATGGTAACAATGGACAAGCCAAAGGAGACCAGTGCAGAGATAGGTGAAAGAGCAGGTTAACTATCATTTGTGACTATACTGTTGCTATTTGCAACACACAGATAGGTGGAGAAGCCCATGAGGATTGCACAGTACAAGCCAGGTGGTTTATCTATTTAATGAAGCCACCCCATAGCATTGATAACGCAATAGAGGTTGGCTATCAAGTGGCAAAAGATTGGAGCATGTGTTTTGCTAGATCTAGCTTGATAGTGTGTAGCAATTGAGGGTGGTGCTGAGAGCTTGTGAGGAGATTTGTACTATGATTTTTACATGATCTCCATGACATATAATATACAGATAGTTGGGGTTTTCAGCTTTAATCTTTCCCATTAAATATTGTGTTCATATGTGTGATTGTTTGTGGTTTTAATGTATGTATGCAATTGATTTTATTTTCGCAATTAATGATCAATGGTAGAAGAGATTATGTATTATGCATGAAGCTAAAATAGTGTGTGATCAGGAGAATCTCGGTGGATAACATATCAGTTATTCAAATTTTCTACATGGTATCAGAGCAATATTGATCATTGGAGCAATTGAAAAACATTGAAGCAGTTGAGTTTTGTGCTGGTGGAATTCGAATTTGCAGCAGTGTTTTCTTGGTGTCGAAGTTGAGATGTCTTTCAACAGATTGCGATTGGAGTATGCCCTTGAGGGCAGCTCAAATTATATTGCATGGAAGGAAAGGATGGAGGCGGTGCTGGATGACAATGGGTTGAAGGAGTTCATAGATGCAGAAATTCCAAAGCCTACTTCTAGTGATGTTGTCGTACTTGACGCATGGAAAAAGAAGACAAAAAAGTGTCGAAGGATTCTGTTGGAAGGCGTGAAGGATCACATAGTATCCAGCCTTCATGGGAAAGCTTCTCCATTATTGATGTGGAAAGCTTTGACAGATTTATTCCAAAGCAAGAGCAACCAGAGGAAGTTGGCGCTCAAGGATAAACTCAGAAACATAAAAATGGAGAAAGGCGACAGTATGCCCAAGTACCTCACGAAGTTCATCCAATGCAGGGATGAGATGGGAAGTGTGGGGGTGACTGTAGATGATGAGGACTTGGTGAGCTTGGCTCTCCTTGGGCCTCCGAAGAGTTGGCATTCCTATCAGGACTCTGTCAATGGTCGGGAGAAATTGCCAGGATGGGAGCGACTTTGGTCGGATCTTGTGCAAGAGGAGATAAGGCGGAGTACCAGGGACGGATCTTCATCAAAGAACTATGATGAAGAGAATTTTGATTTGGCTACCAAATAAAAGAAGGGGAAGAGCAAGAAATATTCTCAATCCGGTGCGAAATTCAAGAAGCAGGACATGTCCAAGGTGAAGTGCTTTCACTGTCACCAACACAGAGATTACGCCACTAGTTGTCCACAGAAGAAGAAAAATAAGCAGGTTGCTGGATCTGCAGCTAGAGAGGCCTTAGCCTCACAGTTTGAGCTGGATTTTTTGCTGATCACATGCTTGGTCTCAAGTATGACAAGATCAGTGTGGTTTCTTGACACTGGTGCATCATTTCACATGACAGGGGATTGAG
Organism: Pinus albicaulis; assembly: GCA_034641835.2. Lineage (NCBI taxonomy): Eukaryota > Viridiplantae > Streptophyta > Pinopsida > Pinales > Pinaceae > Pinus > Pinus albicaulis. Next base: position 1,522,089,870 of record CM076582.1, on the reverse strand, counting down.
ATTTGTTTACTGATCTGGATGAGAAAGATCTTGGAGTGCACATCGAGATGGGCGATGATGGTAGATACAGTGCGACCAGTATCGGTACCATTTCCTTTGAGAGGGAGTCTGGTAAACCCTTCGTATTGAAGGAAGTGATGCATGTTCCAGGATTTAAGAAGAATCTTATCTCTGTGGCGATGTTAGAAGACAAGGGATATGATGTTGTCTTTAGCGAGGGAAAGGCTTTCCTGCGCAGTAAGGCAACTGGTGAGACCCGGAGGATAGGGGTTCGAGTTAAGAACCTTTATCAATTGTAGGTAGATGGCTATGCAGCAATGGCAGGCAAGGCAGAAGGAGTGGTGAGTCGGGATGATGGCGAGTTGTGGCACCGGAGATTGGGCCACCTTCACCATGGAGCTTTGAAGATACTGCAGCAGATTTCTACTGGGCTTCCTAAAGGCACTCTTGCGCAGTCAGATCAGTGCAAGGGGTGTACCTTGGGAAAATTTTTGAAAGCCACCTTTCACGAGAAGGATAGTCGCGCCACGACGATCCTTGAGAGAATTCACACAGACGTGTGTGGACCTTTCTCAGTAGCTTCGACAGCAAAGCACAGGTATTATGTGATATTTTTTGATGATTTTTCTTGTAAGTGCTAGATCTTCTTCATGCAGAAGAAGAGCGAGACATACTCAAAGTTCTGTGAGTTCAAGGCACTGGTTGAGAAAGAATCGGGGAAGCAGGTGAAGGCTCTTAGGAGCGACAATGGTGGTGAATTCATCTCTGGCGAATTCAAGGACTTTTGCAGCGCAGAAGGAATTTGAAGAGAGCTCATAGAACCTCATAACCCACAGCAAAACGGGGTTGCTGAGCGGAAGAACAGAACGATCGTGGGTGTTGCACGGGTGATGTTGCATGATCAGGGCCTACCCATACACTTGTGGGCAGAGGCATGCAATACTACAGTATATGTGCAGAACCATTTTCCTCACAGGATACTTGGCATGAGTACACCCGGGGAGGATTTTCTGGAAAGAGGCCTGATATTTCCCATTTTAGGATTTTAGGTTCACCTGTTTACATTCATGTGACGAAGGATGCTAGGAAGAAGCTGGATCCGACCACAGAGGTTGGGATATTTGTGTGGTACACTGATACGCCCCACAACTATCATGTGTATTTTCCAGACAGTTGCAAGACTGTTGTGCAACGGGATATCAAATTTCAGGAGGAGAAAGCCATGAAGTGTTCACTTGAGAGGGAGCCACACTTGCATCCAGATGAGGAGCTATTAGTTCCTAAGGATGAGCCTCAGGATGTGGATCAGCCACAAGAGGAGGTTCATGGAGTGGAAGAGACCACTCAAGCAGCGCCAACCATCAGAGGGCGGAAGCGCACTACAGAAGCTGAGCGACTAGCTCAAGATGCAGAGAAGGTTGTAGGAGCACCTACATCATAGAGCAGACAGAGAAATTCACCTAACCAGTATATTGGATACATGGCTTTTATGAGCAAGTGTATCGTGACAGAGCCATACTCTTTCGAGGAAGCTGTGGAGGACCCCGCATGGGTAGATGCCATGGTGGAAGAGTATGATTCGATTGTCAGAAATAGTGCATGGGAGATTGTCCCAAGGCCGGAGGGAAAATCAATGGTGGGTTCGAGATGGATCAACAAAGTGAAGCAAGTAGCTGACGGGAGTGTGGAGAAGTACAAGGAAATATTTGTTTCCCGAGGATTTTCACAGATTTAGGGGATCGATTATGAGGATACCTTTGCACCTGTCGCAAGTTATTCTACCATATGGATGATTCTTTCTCTCTCAGCGCAGATGGGGCGGCACATTCATCAGATGGATGTGAAGACTGCATTCCTCAATGGAGTCATTGAGGAGGAGCTATACATAGATCAGCCCGAAGGTTTTGAGATCTTCAGCAGTGAGTCGCATGTGTGCAGGCTCAAGAGAGCGTTGTATGGGTTGAAACAAGCACCTCGTGCTTGGTACACATGGATAGACAGTTATTTCACCGGACTTGGATTCTCCAAGAGTGAGGCGGATCCTAACCTATACCAGATTGTGGTGGAGGGTAAGTTGCTAATCACTGTACTTTATGTAGATGATATGATTTTGACAGGTGATGAGCTATTGATACTCTCATGCAAGGATGATCTTGCAAAAGAGTTTGAGATGAAGGACTTGGGCCTCCTTCATTATTTCCTCGGATTGGAAATTTGGCAGCACAGTGATGGACTGTTTGTTTCTCAAGGTAAGTATGCCCGAGAGATACTGGAGAAGTTCAACATGCATGGCTGCAAACCTGTTGATACTCCTCTTCCTGGTGGATGGAGGAAGGAGGATGCTACTTCGGCGGAGGTAGTGGATGCCACCGTTGTCGATGAAGCCAGGGTCGCTTATGTATCTGGTCAATACACGACCCGACATATGCTATGCTGTGAACCAGCTTTCACAAGTTATGGTTAAGCTTACCAAGCTCTACTGGAAGGTAGGAAAGAATGTATTGAGATATCTCAGAGGCTTCACAGACCGGTATCATCATATCAGAGACTGTGTGCAGCCGAAGATCATGTTACTTTCACACATTCCTACGGAGGATCAGGATGCTAATATCTTGACGAAGGCGCTCACCAGGAGAAAATTCGAATACCACGGGGGCAGGATAGGGGTTGCAGATAATCCTTATCTTGTTGAGAGGGAGTGTTTATATTGCAACAAGATGATGAGCTTAGTGAAAAGAGTCGCCTTCACTAAGTGGGCCCGCAGCCTATTTTTGGCACAAAGTCTATTTTTAGACATATGGATCATGTTCTATGAGTTGCAGGATGCTATTTATGGATGGTTGGTCAAGTTGGAAAAAATAGATGGACTTCTATTTTTAGACATACTGGGCGGAATCTGTTTTTAGATTTCCAGTCTAAATATAGATATGTCAAATATTATTAGTTCTTAATAATATTTAGACTCTAAACATTATCTTATTCTCTTGGAGCACTTCAGTTAAGTGCACAGATGTGGCACAAGAGCTGACAGAAGGAATTACGCTATTCCTGAGGGTTATGTGGAGCTATTTTATGGATACTTCAGTTATAACTCATGTGATAGAGTTTGGCGGAGTTGATTGAGGAAGTTAATGGAGTTGTGTTCAGTTTAACTAATCTAAACATAGTTGAGCTATTTGTATTCAGTTTAACTAATTGATACAATTAGTGAGAGTGGTGTGAATTAATTATTAATTAATTCACTAATTATAAAATCATTAATCAACTAAAGAATGCAACAACTTAATTTCAAGGCATGACAAGTCAAAGGAGACCGGTGCGTAGATAGGTGAAAGAGCAAAGTTAACTATCAGTTGTGACTATACTGTTGCTATTTTCAACACACAGATAGGTGGAGAAGCCAATGAGGATTGCGCAGTACAAGCCAGGTGGTTTATCTATTTAATGAAGCCATCCCATAGCATTGATAACGCAATAGAGGCTAGCTATCAAGTGGCAAAATATCGGAGCATGTGTTTTGCTAGATCTAGCTTGATAGTGTGTAGCAATTGAGGGTGGGGCTGAGAGCTTGTGAGGAGCTTTGTACTATGATTTTTACATGATCTCCATGACATATGATATACAGATAGTTGGGGTTTTCAGCTTTAAGCTTTCCCATTAAATATTGTGTTCATATGTGTGATTGTTTGTGGTTTTAATGGCTGCATGCAATTGATTTTATTTCCGCAATTAATGATCAATGGTAGAAGAGATTATGTATTATGCATGAAGCTAAAATAGTGTGTGATCAGGAGAATCTCTGTGGATAAAATATCAGTTATTCAAATATTCTACATGGTATCAAAGCGATATTGATCATTGGAGCAATTGCAAAACATTGAAGCGGTTGAGTTTTGTGTTGGTGGAATTTGAATTTGCAGCAGTGTTTTCTTGGTGTCGAAGTTGAGATGTCTTTCAACGGATTGTGATTGGAGTATGCCCTTGAGGGAAACTCGAATTATATTGCATGGAAGGACAAGATGGAGGCGGTGCTGGATGACAATGGGTTGAAGGAGTTCATAGATGCAGAAATTCCAAAGCCTACTTCTAGTGATGCTGCCGTACTTGACGCATGGAAAAATAAGAAAACAAAGTGTCGAAGAATTCTATTGGAAGGCGTGAAGGATCACATAGTATCCAGCCTTCATGGGAAAGCTTCTCCATTCTTGATGTGGAAAGGTTTGATAGATTTATTCCAAAGAAAGAGCGACCAGAGGAAGTTGGCGCTCAAGGATAAACTCAGAAACATAAAAATGGAAAAAGGTGACAGTATTCCCAAGTACCTCACGAAGTTCATCCAATGCATGGATGAGCTGGGAAGTGTGGGGGTGACTGTTGATGATGAGGACTTGGTGAGATTTTCTCTCTTTGGGCTTTCAAAGAGTTTGCATTCCTATCAGGACTCTATCAATGGTTGAGAGAAATTGCCAGGATGGGAGTGACTTTGGTCGGATCTTGTGCAAGAGGAGATAAGGCTGAGTACCAAGGATGGATCTTCATAAAATAAATCTGATGAAGAGAATTGCGCTTTGGCTGCCAAAGCAAAGAAGGGGAAGAGCAAGAAAGCTTCTCAATATGGTGCGAAAGGCAAGAAGCAGGACATGTCCAAGGTGAAGTGCTTTCACTGTCACCAACACGGACATTACGCCACTAGTTGTCCACGGAAGAAGAAAAATAAGCAGGCTGTTGGATCTACAGCTGGAGAGGCCTTAGCCTCACAGTTTGAGCTGGATTTTTTGCTGATCGCATGCTTGGTCTCAAGTATGATGGGATCAGTGTGGTTTCTTGACAGTGGTGCGTATTTTCACATGACAGGGGATCAAGATTTGTTTACTGATCTAGATGAGAAAGATCTTGGAGTGCACATCGATATGGGAGATGATGGTAGATACAGTGCAACCGGTATCGGTACCATTTCCTTTGATAGGGAGTCTGGTAAACCCTTCGTATTGAAGGAAGTGATGCATGTTCCAGGATTGAAGAAGAATTTTATCTCTGTGGCGATGTTAGAAGACAAGGGATATGATGTTGTCTTTAGCGAGGGAAAGGATTTCCTGCGCAGTAAGACAACTGGTGAGACCCGGAGGATAGGGGTTCGAGTTAAGACCCTTTATCAATTGTAGGTAGATGGTTGTGCAGCAATGGCAGGCAAGGCAGAAGGAGTGGTGAGTCGGGATGATGGCAAGTTGTGGCACCGGAGATTGGGCCACCTTCACCATGGAGCTTTGAAGATACTGCAGTAGATTTCTACTAGGCTTCCTAAAGGAACTCTTGCGCAGTCGGATCAGTGCAAGGGGTGTACCTTGGGAAAATTTGTGAAAGCCACCTTTCACGATAAGGATAGTCGTGCCATGACGATCCTTGAGAGAATTCACACAGAGGTGTGTGGACCTTTCTCAGTAGCTTCGACAGCAAAGCACAAGTATTATGTGATATTTGTTGATGATTTTTCTCATAAGTGCTGGATCTTCTTCATGCAGAAGAAGAGCGAGACATACTGAAAGTTTTGTGAGTTCAAGGCACTGGTTGAGAAAGAATCGGGGAAGAAGGTGAAGGCTCTTAGGAGCGACAATGGTGGTGAATTCATCTCTGGAAAATTCAAGGACTTTTGTAGCACAGAAGGAATTCGAAGAGAGCTCATAGCACCTCATCACCCACTGCAGAACGAGGTTGCTGAGCGGAAGAACAGAACGATCGTGGGTGCTGCACGGGCGATGTTGCATGATCAGGGACTACCCATACACTTGTGGGTGGAGGCATGCAATACTACAGTATATGTGCAGAACCGTTGTCCTCACAGGATACTTGGCATGAGTACACTCGAGGAGGCGTTTTCTGGTAAGAGGCCTGATATTTCCCATTTGAGGATTTTTGGTTCACCTGTTTACATTCATGTGACGAAGGATGCCAGGAAGAAGCTGGAGCCGACCGCAGAGGTTGGGATATTTTTGGGGTACACAGATACGCCCCACAACTATCGTGTGTATTTTCCAGACAGTCGCAAGACTGTTGTGCGACGGGATATCAAATTTCAGGAGGAGAAAGCCATGAAGTGTTCGCTTGAGAGGGAGCCACACTTGCATGAAGATGAGGAGCTATTAGTTCCTAAGGATGAGTCTCAGGATGTGGATCAGCCACAAGATGAGGTTCATGGAGTGGAAGAGACCACTCAAGCAACGCCAACCATCAGAGGGCGGAAGCGCACTACAGAAGCTGAGCGACTGGCTCAAGATGCAGAGAAGGTTGTAGGAGCACCTACATCACAGCGCAGACAGAGACAGTCACCTAACCGGTATACTAGATACATGGCTCTTATGAGAAAGTGTATTGTGACAGCGCCATCCTATTTCGAGGAAGCTATGGAGGACCCCGCATGGGCAGATTCCATGGTGGAAGAGTATGATTCGATTGTCAGAAATAGTGCATGGGAGATTGTCCCGCGGCTGGACAGTGTAGGGGAACCGCTGTGGGTGATGAGATGACTCAAAGTGAAGCAAGTAGTGGGTGCTTAAAACTGAGGGCACAAGGCAAGATTTGTTTCCCGAGGCTTCTCACAGATAGAGGGGATCGATTATGAGGAGACCTTTGCACCTGTCGCAAGGTATTCTTCCATACGGACGATTCTTGCTCTCTCAGCGCAGATGGGGTGGCACATTCATCAGATGGATGTGAAGACTGCGTTCCTCAACAGAGTCATTAAGGAGGAGGTGTACATAGAGTAGCCCAAAGGTTTCGAGATCTTCAGCAGCGAGTCGCATGTGTGTAGGCTCAAGAGAGCGCTGTATGGGTTGAAACAAGCACCTCGTGCTTGGTACACACGGATAGACAGTTATTTCACTGGACTTGGATTCTCCAAGAGTGAGGCAGATCCGAACCTATACCATATTGTGGTGGAGGGTAAGTTGTTGATCATTGTAATTTATGTAGATGATTTGATTTTGACAGGTGATGAGCTGTTGATACTTTCATGCAAGGAGGATCTTGCAAGAGAGTTTGAGATGAAGGACTTTGGCCTCCTTCATTATTTCCTGGGATTGGAAATTTGGCAGCGCAGTGGTGGACTGTTTGTTTCTCAGGGTAAGTATGCCCGGGAGATACTGGAGAAGTTCAACATGCATGGCTGCAAGCTTGTTGATACTCCTCTTCCTGGTGGATGGAGGAAGGAGGATGCTACTTCAGTGGAGGTAGTGGATGCCACTGTTTATCGACAGTTGGTGGGGTCGCTTATGGATCTAGTCAATACACGACCCGACATATGCTATGCTATGAACCAACTTTCACAAGCTATGGTTAAGCCTACCAAGCTCTACTAGAAGGCAGGCAAGCATGTATTGAGATATCTCAGAGGCTTCACGGACTGGTATTATCATATCAGAGATTTTGTGCAGCGGAAGATCATGTTACTTTCATACATTCCTACGGAGGATCAGGATGCTGATATCTTGACGAAGGCGCTCACCAGAAGAAAATTCGAATACCACAGGGGTAGGATAGGGGTTACAGATAATCCTTATCTTGTTGAGAGGGAGTGTTGAGATTGCAACAAGATGATGAGCTTAGTGAAAAGAGTCGCCTTCACTAAGTGGGCCGGCAGGCTATTTTTGGCGCAAAGTCTATTTCTAGACTATGTCTATTTTTAGACATATGGATCATGTTCTATGAGTTGCAGGATGCTATTTATGGATGGTTTGTCAAGTCAGAAAAAATAGATGGACTTCTATTTTTAGACATACTGGGTGGAATCTATTTTTAGATTGCCAGTCTAAAAATAGATATGTCAAATATTATTAGCTCTTAATAATATTTAGACTCTAAACATTATCTTATTCTCTTGGAGCACTTCAGTTAAGTGCACAGATGTGACACAAGAGCTGAAAAAAGGAATTACGTTATTCATGAGGGTTATGTGGAGCTATTGCATGGATACTTCAGTTAGAACTCATGTGAAAGAGTTTGGTGGAGTTGATTGAGGAAGTTAATCGAGTTGTGTTCAGTTTAACTAATCTAAACATAGTTGAGCTATTTGTATTCAGTTTAACTAATTGATACAATTAGTGAGAGTTGTGTAAATTAATTATTAATTAATTCACTAATTATACACTCATTAATCAACTAAAGAGTGCATCAGTTAACTTCAGTGAATGGACAGTTTCAGTGGAGACCAATGCAGAGATAGGTGAAAGGGAAGGTTAACTATCAGTTGTGACTATACTGTTGCTATTTTCAACACATAGATAGGTGGAGAAGCCCATGGGGATTTCACAGTACAAGCCTGGTGGTTTATCTATTTAATGGATCCATCCCATAGCATTGATAATGCAATAGAAGCTAGCTATCAAGTGGCAAAAGATTGGAGCATGTGTTTTGCTAGATCTAGCTTGATAGTGTGTAGCAATTGAGGGTGGTGCTGAGAGCTTGTGAGGATATTTTTACTATGATTTTTACATGATCTCCATGACATATAATATACATATAGTTGGGGTTTTCAGCGTTAAGATTTCCCATTAAATACTGTGTTCATATGTGTGATTGTTTGTGGTTTTAATGTATGCATGCAATTGATTTTATTTCCGAAATTAATGATCAATGGTAGAAGAGATTTTGTATTATGCATGAAGCTAAAATAGTGTGTGATCAGGAGAATCTTAGTGGATAACATATCATTTATTCAAATTTCTACAGATTCAGTATCTTGCATAATGTTAAATAGTGTGAGATCAGGTGGATCTTGGACATATGCATGCTTAGTGCATATAATTTCTACACATCAATGGTCATGATCCATTGGTGTTTATGTTTGAATCAATGCTCCTGGTCCTTTGATGGATAAACTTTTTTGATCGTCACCCAGGAAGTCTATTTGAATGTTTTTCGGACCTTAGAATGCAAACCATGCATTTCTACCTTGGCAACCTGCACATTTAAATCAATTAATTAATTTAAAACCTGCACGGGTGGGGTTTATGATTTTATTTTGGCTTTTCGGGCCTTTCAGAGCACTTACAGAGACTGTGGTGGTGAATCGGGGCTTATCGCAGAGGCGGAGGACTTTGGAATGTTTAAATGGAGCAGTGGTTTTAGGTTTTGGCGGGAGGGAGAAAGACGATTTTCAAACAATGTGGAGGCGGTTTTCACACAAGATGGAGGCGATTTTCACACAATATGGAGGCAGTGAATGTTTTTGGCAGAGGAAATGCTATTCCATAGAATGGGTGCCACGTGGTGAGAGTTACAAGAGAAAATACTGCCCATTTCACGCATTTTGAAAGTGTTATCGCCTGCGCAATTGGATGTACGATAAGCAGCGTGGGCCATTAGATCGCGAGGGAATTATCCAACGGAAGTCAGGGTTAGATGTAGTGTGGGTAGGTTTATATGGTGGGTCTCGGGGTTACGTGGTGGGGATTTAGCACATGGTGGGGACCAGGTTATAGAACAAAGAGGCGGGGTTAATTTTATATGCAGGGTTTGGGTTTTAAACCTAACCGGGGTTTTATGAAGTGGGGCCCAGGTCAAGAAAGCAAGGTTAAAGGCTTTTAAAGGGAGGATTAAAGTATATAAGGGGCTAGGTTTATTTAATTAAAAAAAAATCTTAATCAAAAAAGGAATGGGTCCCAAATAAAAACTTTAGTCTTAAAACAATTTAAAAAGGATTTTTTACATTGTTTTGAGAAAGTAAAGGAAATGAATGAAAAGGTAGGGGTGAATGGGGTTTTCAGAAAATAGGAAAAGATAGAAATGAAGGATTTTTTAAGAAGGGGAAGAAGTGAATATGAGGGTATTAAGTCAAAAAATAAGTTTCTCAGAGAAAGAGGGAAATTTAGAGAAGGCAAAATGAGATATAGTATATAGGTAAAATAAAGATAATGAAGGCAGTGAGATTCCTGAAGATAGTTGATAGTCAAGGAATGTTATATTCAACAGATTGTAGAAAATCCATAGTCACCTAGTGATAATGTAGAATACAGGAGGATAACAAACAACATAAGGAATGGTTTATCACCTTGCTGCTACCACACCTTCACAGACCTATGGGTCAGCAGAAAATCAGCTCCCAAGAAGAAGCCCTAGAAATTGCCATGAAGCTAGAAGTTGCGCCAAGAGCTGATACTGAATTTGCAACACTGTAGATCCAGAACTAGCTAGAGGTGATGCACTTAGAAATTTAGAATTTCCAATGGGATCGGGGTTAAGAAGCTAGCCCGGATGCCTGGTGCATATGTTGCAGGGTTTCAGGCCACACTAAGGATCAATGCCCTCTATTGTCAGATTATATGCAGGATGGGGGACCAAGTCCTTTATGACCTAGAGACATGGTTGGATCAAGTACCCCCACACTATGGTGCACCAACTATCGGGTAGAAGGAAGACATGATACATATCACTACCCATGATTAGGTGCTTATGTTTCAGAACTAAAACAACAGTGGTGCAGATTCTACTCGTCAATGGGTCATGATGGAAAAAAATGTCGCACACTCAACCTAGTGGTAGATAGGGGAAACCTATACAGGGTGCAAGCTGACCCTTCGTCACCACTATCTCCCTCGGGACAAGGAGGCTCCCATGCAAGACGAGGAGGAGGAGGGAGATTTGGAAGTGCAGGTCGAGGACGAGGGCAAATAATTTTCTATAACTATGGGGATGTAGGGCACTATGCAAGACACCGCTCGAACCCTGCGTGCCAATATTGCAGATACTGTAGACAGATTGACTACTTAATCGATGAATGTCCTGTGCTGATAGCGAAGATTCGGGAGAAGCAGCAAACACCCACGTAGAATGTACACCAGGCTAAGGCGGAACCACGAGATGATGGGCCAAGTATCAATGTGATTACACGCAGTGGAATTGCCACCAAAGGAGTGGAGGAAAAAGCTATGATTGAACCACTGATCAGGAGGGCTACAGAGAAAAAGGAAATCCTAGATCTGAAAAAGGAAAAAGAAACCTTCATTGAAGCTCAGAGGGAGATGGCCAAGGACTAAGAATCTACCTCAAGGACTTTTATAGATCTGGAAGCCGATGAAGAATTTAAGGCGTTCCTTCAGGCATGTATGAAGTTGTTGCGCAACCAAAAGGTGGTGGAGAATCTCCAAGCATTAATAGACAGTTGTGCATAAAATGTTGCCCCACAAACATAGGTTAAAACTGTGAACAAAATATATAAGAAAAAAATAAGGACTGGTCGGGAGATGCGTATGACTGCACAAGTTGGGGACTATGAAATCGACCAAGTCATCCTCGACTTAGGATCGGACGCCAATGTCCTGCCCAAGAAAACTTGGCAAAGGATGGGAGAACCTAAGATGGAATGGTCCACTATTCAGTTACGGATGTCTAATCAGTAAAATATCATTCCAATAGGATGGGTTCCGAAGGTTGTGGTGGACATTGTAGGGGTTAAATTCTATGCAGATTTTGAAGTAATCCATATTGTGGATGACACGGACCCTTACCCTACGCTCTTACGCCTATACTGGGCTATTTAAATGGGAGGTATCATCAATTTAAAAAGGAGAAGTATGATCTTTGAAATGAGGGTACGCGGGTAACAGTCCCCCTAGATCGAGCAGAAGGTGAACGATATTCCAACCAATGCGTGAGGAGGAGGATGTTGATCAAATTTACAAATTGGTTGTCTGGGACGATGATTGGATCAACCCCATAGCTGATGGCATGTTACGTTGGGAAAAAAACAGTGAATGCCTATCATACTTAGATGGAGAGATATAGAATTGGCAGAACTAGTTTCATGATGTATCTATGTTGTGGTGCCTTAAGATCACAAAGAGCTTCTGATGCGTCTCCTCATAGGTAAGAGAATATCCCCACTTTAATGGTTCTAGTAGTGTTAAGGACTTTCTTAAAGAATTTTAAGCGGATGTCCCTAAAGAGAGGAGGTTTTTGGCCCTTGACTTGGCTATGCGCGTGACCCCTGTGCGGTGTTGGGAAACTCATAAGGAAACTTTTCAGGACTGGGAGGAATGCTGAAAAATATTGATCCTACGATTCGATCCTCCAGTCAACCCACCGATGGAGCTCTTTTTGGGTCGAGGGAATCCACGCAAGAAGTTGGCTATCTAGATGGAAGTATGGAGTGAAAAAACTTGGAATTAATGGGTCCATATGTTTATTCATTCCTTAGGACCAATCTCCACCACCTGGTATTTGGATGCAGAGCTACACCGACACACTCATCGCTGGGATACAATGACCGAAGATTTCATGATGAAATTTGGTCTAGTGGGAGGAACTGAGAAACTTGATGAAGCCCTATAAGATATATATCTCTGGTATTTGATGAGTCCTTATCTAAGCAAGAATGTGTTGCACCAGCCTGGGATGCGCAAATGCAGGATATTGTAAACTGCCAAAATTTGTTAGTGGAAGACTGTGATGATGACCCCCGAAATATCACTATCCCAGCGTCAGAAGGAGAACGTGTTGTTGCAGGACCTCTATTACAGTTAGTGGATGTAACCAAACCATTAAAATTAAAGGAAGTCAACATTGGCATGGAAGAGCAGCCCAAGATCGCCAAAATTGGGGATTACTGGGATGATGATATAGTTGGAAAGATCGCAGAGTTGCTGACTGAATATCTGGATCTGTTACCTACAAATTTCTCGGATCTCAAAGGGATCATCGGGGATATGGGTGTTATGAGGATCACCTTGAAGCTAGATGCACGCCGTGTCAAACAACAACCCTATTTTCTGAACCCTAAATATAAACATAAATTCAAGGAGGAAATAGATAAGATGGTGACTTTAGGATTATTGAACCGGTAGAACAGTCAGATTGGGTAATCCCTATGGTGTTCCAGGAAAATAATACTAAAGGATAAATAAGGATCTGCGTAGACCTACGCAAGTGGAATGATGCCTGCGTACATGATCCTTTCCCTACATCGTTCTTTGAAGAAATTTTGGATAATGTTAGAGGCCGGGAAGCATACTCATTCACTGATGGGTTTTCAGGGTACCATCAGATCAGAATAGCACCCAAAGACCGCAGCAAGACAACCTTCACCACTGAGTGGGGATCGTTCCAGCACACTATCATGCCTTTTGGGCTGGAGAATGCTCTGCCATTTTTTTGCACGCAGTTTTAGCAGTATTCAAAGAATTCATTCATAAGTTTCTGGAGGTCTATTTTGATGATTTGATAGTTTTTGGGTTAGTAAAGAAGCATCTGTTGAAGCTGCACATGATGTTGGATGCCTGCAGGAAACACCAAATGTTTCTCAACATCAAGAAATTCATATTATGTGTACCATTTGGGATTTTGTTGGGGCACATAGTATGTTAGAAGGGATTGATGGTTGACCCAGCCAAGATTGTGGTTATCATCAATTTATCAATCCCCACCACTGAGAAACACCTATGCTCTATCTTAGGGCACACTGGTTACTACAAGAAGTTAATCCAAGGGTACGCCTTCATCACTGCGCCAATGGAGAAGCTACTAAAAAAGGATGTATCATTTTTTTTGGATGGGGAGTGTCAAAAGAGATTTGAGCTACTAAAGGAAAAGATGGTCACTGTGCCTATCCTCATATTTCTGGATTGGGAAAATATCTTTCATGTACATGTGGATGCATCAGGGATAGCTCTAGGAGTTGTCTTAGCGCAGCCCGGAGCAGGAGACATTGATCACCCGATTGCATTTTCTAGCAAGAAACTCTCCAGTGTAGAATGTAACTATTATACTACTGAGCGAGAAGGATTGGCAATGGTGTATGCCCTGCAGAAATACTGGCACTATCTATTGGGTGGATACTTCAAGATGTTCATAGATCATTCTTTTTTAAAATACCTAGTCAATAAGCCTGTTTTGGGGGGGAATATTTGTAGGTGGTTACTGCTATTCTGGGAGTATGACTTTGAAATCATTGCCAAGTCCGGGAGATTTAATGCTAGACATGACCACTTGTCTCAGATCGAGAGCGAGGAAGAGCCAACTAGTTTAGAAGAAGGATAATCTGATGTGCATATGTTTTCTATCAAGGTGGTTGATGAAAAATTCGCAGACATCATTCATTTCTTGACCACAGGAATGGCGCCTAAAGACTAATCAGTACCACTGGAAAAGGAGTTGGTACACTAGCACATTTTCCCCAATTTCTGATAGCCAAAATGTGGCTCTTGTGAGACATAGGCATCACAAGAGCGACACTTTGAGGTGGCACAAAACGTGGTTTCTCCTAATGTTGGACTTCCGATACTTGAATTAAATGTCGATAGAGTGACGTTATCTCTGACGTTTATGGTGGTGTCACAATTCTGGTGTTATAATATGGATGTTTTTATTCCAACATTATAATATCGGTGTCGCAATACCAACGTTACTAACATTTCATCACAATATCTATGTGACAATATCTTCGTCGCAAGACTGACGTGACGAAATGTCGTCGCAAGACCGACGGTAGTGAAACGTCATAGTACCAATGGAAACAAACACAGAATACCAGTGACGGATTTATGTCGGAATACCGACAGTAGTGAAACATCTCAATACCAACGACAACAAACTCATAGGTAAAAAAAACGTTGCAGACCAATTTCACGTTTTTTGATGTTGCCATGCTCATAATTTAAACGTTGCAAACCAATTTCACATATTGTGATGTTGCCCGACTCCCAATTTCACGTTTTTTGATGTTGCCCTACTCCCAATATTTTCATTTAACCGAGAGTTGAAATGTTTAAAGACACTCTGTCATTTAGAGATTCCTCACCATCTAACAGCAACAAACACACAGGTAAAAAAAACCGACGGCAACAAACACACAGGTTAAAAAGACGTTGCACATTTTGTGATGTTGCTTTGCTCCAAATTTCTCGTTTTCTGATGTTGCCCTGCTCCCAATATTTTCATTTAATTGAGATTTGAAATTTTTAAAGACACTCTCATTTAAAGATTCCTCACCATCTGATTTGCGAGTCTCCTCTGATTTGTTATTTTCTTGTAAAGACATAGAATTTGAGAGAAGTCTACTGTGCATCACCTTCATTCCCTCATTTCTAGTATTCTTTCATTTTTGTCCTCACTGTGTACATTTCTTGTTATAGCAGAAAATTTGGTATTTATCATTTTGATATAAAGAATATTTTGATTAATATGCAGATAGGATTCAATTATACAAATTTTTTGCAGCTCCTTGCATCTCATAGTTGAATAATTATCTTTTGTTATAGTGATGTGGATTGGTCTTGGTGCATATTTTTTAATTTAATTTCATAGTTGTAGTTGGTTCATGAAATTAAAAATCACTTATCTTATTTTGAATAAAATTTTACCTTTTCCCTTGGTTTCTTGCATGTATCTCAAGAAAAAAAAATTGTGTGGCGATCACCCTGTGCTATTTATGCAGACTTGCTAGGCTGTGAACAATATATGATCATTGTGGACAGCCCTATGTGACTGGAAAAGCACCATTCCAAATCTAGGAGTAATTAACAGCAACTACAGGCTAATTTCTCATACTACATAGTTCCTTGATAGGTTTCCCAATGCAGGTTTGTAAGCTAACAAGCTCACATAAACCCTCTCGTTTCTCCGATTGAATAAAATCATTAGATATAATTTTATAACCCAAGTTACATCAAATTCCCTACACCACCATATCCACACCCCGACATTTTTCAGGTACAAGAATGCATACAAAAAATTCTTAAATGTAGAGTTTTGTCAAAATTGTAATTTTTTGAGGACCTCTTTTTATGAAATATATATTTAACAAACTTAAAAAATAATTTTTTGTTCGGTGTGGAGCCCGATTATCTTGTTTATTTTGTATCACGGCATTGGACCCCTGTACCTTAATGGGGGCGGAAATTCCGCCCCGTAATTAAACGCTACCTGGGGGGTCTAGGGGGGGGGGGGCGGCTGCGACTTTATGGAGCCCCCCCCTGGCGAGGGGTTTCGGGGGCAGCGCCCCCGAAGCTAAAAATAGATGTAAAATTTCCTTGTAAAAGTATAGTAATTTCTAGTCAATCTTGGCCGTTCATTAGGCGGATGATCTGACGGTAGAAGTTATGTTTAGTTTAGGCTTTGTTTCCCTAGAAGGAAACCCCTCACTTATATGAGGGTATTTTATTGCGGATGTGTATTTTATGTGTATTCTTAGAGTGAGAAACAGATAGGGAGACTGTGAGAGAGAACAAAGGATATTATAGTGGATCTATTGTAGGTTGTGTCTCTTCATTTTTTTGGATAATTGAAAGGAAGGACTGGCTATTCGAGGTGGATGTAGCCCAAACTAGGTGAACCACATATATCTGTGTCTCTCTGGTTTTATGTGTTTTGTGTGCTTGTGTTTTCCTCATATTTAATGTGTTTCATTGATCTATAATATATAATTTTCTAACATTTTTCCCATCAAGAATTGTAATTTTCACAAATTAACACTTGCCCAAATGAACCCCAAAAAAGCTGCAGACAAGCAACCCTAAATTCTATCATGCCTGTAATAGACACACCATTTGTTCCTCCTAATACTCTCAATATTAACTCCATGCTAAGCTGACTGATGACAATCCCAAATAAGCATGCTCCAAATTCAAGAGATTTTGGAAAAATTGTCTTGAATCATCACCCAACATGTCACACAAAATATGACCCAAGAGAAATAATTTCCAATGGTATAACCCAAGAGCAGTAATATGACCCAAGAGCAATAACTATGTGTGTTCTTAATACAATGGTATAACCCAAGAGCAATAATTTCCTAGTCAAAATTTACTTTTGATAATACCCAACGGAGCAATTTTGGTGCCCTAACAAAGGCTACTGAAGCATCAATAACAATTTTGATTAAACTCAGTTTCACAGTAACATAAGCACTGGAATCCCACACGTAGGAGAAATCCAGAATGATAATAGAAAAAGTTATCAATGCCATCATGGAACCCACTCCACCTAACATATATGTAACAGGTGAAACCCATATTGAAGGTGAGGTCACATTATAAGGTGCCGTAATATTTCTCATTGTTCCTCACCCACCACAACTTGATTTCTTCAAGAGGATTTTGTTCCTCGCCCACCACAATCTGATTTCTTCAAGAGGATTTTGTTCTAATTCTAGATATTCTTGATACCCCCAATTACAAATTGTAGAATCTAGACAACAAATACGTATATATCATAACGTCCCGATATTAAACCTTTGATTGTTGTAATAGTGAGGTCATAAAAAATCCCATGGTTTAATAACAGTAACAATATACTCTTTGTACACACAACATTCAATAACATTTATATTGTAGGGCCACACAAACAACTAGCTATTAAACTACTCTTCCACAACTTTTAAAACACAAGCCTGGTGCAATGTTGTTGGGTTTCTGAATACAATTTTCAACTTTGAGTGGATATAAAAGAAAAGGACCACTGCAGATTTTAGGAGTGCAATAATCCAAGGAGAAAGATGAGAAGCACGCTAGTTATTAACAGAGCAATTTTCGACAGCTAATGTACAATTGTTGAGAAAATGATTTGGCTTCAAACGGGGAATCATTTCTCTTTTATTCTAGAGCCATATTGTCAAGGAGGGAATCCAAATAGGTTTAAGAGAAAAAAGGGGTACTTAACATTTTCAGGGTTGGAATATGACTGTAGTTTTCATTATACTCCAAGAGTAGGCCATGGCAAATGAGGTAGCTGCAAATCCATTTGAGAATTCCCTTGTCACAAATCTGTAGATGTATAGTTCCATTAAAGAAGATGATTGGTACGAGAAGAACTCAAATTTACATGCACACTTTATTACATTGCTTGAAAAATATTAATAGAAAAATGATGCTTATTCTCTTCGTTTGGAGGAAAATGAAAATCTGAAACATCTTGTGGAAAAGAATTATAAATTAAGCAGCATCTGGATCTTAGTGGATTCCCATTCTTTGTAAACATTTTTCCCTCATGATGAACTCAACATTTTTGTTTCACTTGGAAGTTAATAAGGGAGTCAGATTCAAGACCAAGAGTGTTAATTAGCCCAGAACTCCACATATTGGATCATTAGGATAGAAGTATCAGTTTGTGTCAAACAATAGGCATGACAGTAGTAAACTAGAATCTCAAAATATGTCACATGGTAGTGGGATTGTCTGCATCCATGGAGTTTCAAGAATAGGAAAGACTAAACTGGATATGGAATTTTCATACAGAAACTCACAGCTAGGTACTTTCAGTACAATTATCTGAAAACCACACTCTAAATAGCTGGCTGAAACTTGAGACGGAAGTGAGACATGGGAGGTGGCACAAGGGAATAAGATGGTGGTGTGACAAGTACATTCACACTATAAATCACAAAGGCTATAGACACATCATAAACAACACTAATCCAACAGAGATTTTGCAAAAGTAATCTTGTTCACACAAATTACTTCTAGAGAGATGTGCCTTTGAGAAATACTACAACACATTACAGAAGGTAGAATTAGGGTTTTCTACAACACACTTACAGAGGTATAACTAAATATTTTTGCAAATCCAAAAGAATATTTGGAGTTCCTTTGTATCAATTGACTTTAAAAGCATATTAAAAACCACCATGCAAGTGAAATACATTGAGTTATCCCTGCATTCTTAACAAAATTTGCAGACATGTTCCCCCTTCACTCCAGCAATCCTATTTTGGCATGAGTTCCATCTTCAATAGCTAGGATGAATGCATCACCTAGAGAAGCCATCTTTGGAATACACCTCATCACTTCCATTCTTAAATTCAGATAATTTTTTAATCCTTTAAGATCCAACTCTATACAGGAAGGAGAGGAGGGGTGATTCCAAAAAAGGGGAACTTATTGTTTTCTAGTACTTTTTCTTGAGCCTCTTGCTTTCTCACCATATTTTGATGGAAAATATTCCTATTGATGGCCTCACAACCATCATATTTTTCATCAAATGAGGCATTCGAAACACATGGATTATTCTTATCAAACTTAGGAGCTTCACATGCCTCCTTTTTCATCCATAACTTCAGGTGATTAATCATTATGTTCAGAAGAAGAAAAAAAGTGGAAAAGGCAATACATCTTTATTATTATTAGCTCACAAATTAGCATTACATACCAAATTTTCAACAACACTTAAAATGTTTAAAAAACCTGGAAGATGTTCATTACAATCAAAAAATTCAAAGTACTCTTATTCAAAATTATGTTCTAGTTGTTGAAAAATGCATCATCATTCATGTATTTGAGGAGTTGGACATCCTCTGTACTTGGATGAGTGGATGATTTTTTTTATATGACAACATTAGGATTTACTTATATGGGAAGGTCTATTATTTCTGCTCTATTTTAAGGGGCACATCATCATAAAAATCTTCATGTTCACCTAAGTTATGATCGCTTTCAAGAATTTTAATTTTCTAATTAAAGAGAACTTGGTCCATCATATTATCAAACCCACTGCCAACTCATCAAGTACTTTAGACATGGGATTCACATTGTATGCCATATTGAAAAGGTCAGATCTCCCTTTGTGGAGTCCCTAGTGAGATCTACTTTCTTTGAAAGTTGTTTCCCACTCTCAACATGAATACATGTAACAAGTCATTTTGTTCAAGAGGAAAATGGTTTTGTCCCTCGGTGGAGTCAATCGACGAGAAACAAGGTCTTCAACCAGCTCATCCTCATCACAGTGTTGTAGATGAACTACTAATTCTATGTAATTAAACTTGTTAAAACAATGGCACTAATATTTTTTTGTCTCCCAAACTTAAAGTCCCCAAAACCTTTTGGAACAAGCTTGGAGAAACTCAAAAACATTTCCATTGCTTCCTCAACAACATCTCTGAGTTTAGAGTGGGTTATCTTCAAGCTCAAGAGAGGTATATCAACTTGGTTTTTATAATATTAATTAAGTACAAAGTTGCAACATAAGTTACCGTAGAACAATAAATAAGTTAAAACAGATATATCAATTAACATTCATGTTAGATTCACTATGACGGGTTCCATTGTAATTATGTTATGGGGCCTTAATTTTGTGAACATGGATATGGAAATGAATGATTAAGAAGATTAACATGGCTCTCTGAATTAGTGAATGAATCCTACAGAGAAATCAACCAAATTGTGAATCAACATTGGATGAAATCATTCTAGTAA
This sequence comes from Pinus albicaulis, assembly GCA_034641835.2. Classification (NCBI taxonomy): domain Eukaryota; kingdom Viridiplantae; phylum Streptophyta; class Pinopsida; order Pinales; family Pinaceae; genus Pinus; species Pinus albicaulis. Next base: position 1,522,069,699 of record CM076582.1, on the reverse strand, counting down.
TGAATGATGCCACATATTAGAAAGGTTCAATGTAGCATGTAAGGATATTAACCAAATGAATATCCTTTATTGATCAAAGTCTTTTACAAATCATTCACATAATTAAATTTGATCAAATTTTGAAAGTCACAAAACTTACTTTCCATCTTAATTACATGAAACTGTTACAATAGAGACACTTTGAAAACTCCTCTATTTTTACATAAAAGAATTGGAACCTGATCACTCTACAAATTTGAATTTGATTTTCCAGCACATATTTTGTCCATTCCTTTTCTATGGAAGAAATTCCCAAATCTGAAATAGGTTGTCATAAGTCAAGATTTATGGCCTTATTAAATTCAACGGATAGCAATTATTTTTCCAAATCTCCTCAATTTTCTTCCTACAGATACAACTTCACAACATCCTAGTAATGCTTGTTTGCTCAATGGTGTCTTGGAAATTGTTGGTTTTTCTTTATCTAAGCCAAATTTTACTTTGCATATATCCAATCGTTTATGTTGTTTTGTTACTATTTTGTTGTTGTTACTGTTTTCCAGTTTTGATTTTTTTTTTTTCTTCCAAATTCCACATTTGGAACATAACACTTGTGATGTGGACTCTACCTTGAGGTGCACCTAGAGGAAAACCACTAGCACTAATGTTATATATTTAATTCCAAAATCTAGAACCTAAAATTCTAAATCTGAATTTTAAAATTTGTTCAAACCTCATCTTATGCAACTTATTAATGATACCAATTTGGATGCCTTTACCCAGTGGCAAAGGATTGCAAGGAGGATCCTCATCCAGACAAGTAGCGCTTATAGGGCTGACTTGTGAGCACCACTAGAGTGTGTTTCAACACATTCACACAAAGAAAAGAAATAATCATTTTGAATAAAAGTTACATGATTTGGTATTCATGAAATATTTTGTTCAACTGAAGGATGCCCAATTGACCAACACATCTGTAACAAACAATGTTATCAAAACCCATTCAACTAGACTACACTGGCTAGTTCAAACCAGTTATTGAGAACATCTAGGAAAAAGAAGATACATTGTTCCCCTGTCTAGAATCTGAAACAGAGGAGTTACAACTTGGAAACAACAGTGAAACATTTCCATGCCTTATCCAAGATTTTTCCAACCATTTCAGCATGATCTTGAAATGTTTCCTGATTTTTATATGTTTCAACCGCTACCAGGCAAGATACCAGCTATAAAAAGTGTTTTTTTGACATTAAAGAACAAATAAAAACCCTAAAGGAAAACTATGAAACCCTGACCCTAAATTGAGCATCAAATCTTGAAAATAAAGCTTCAATCCTATAAATCAAGACCAAAATCCAAATCCTAAATTTATCTAAATTTTATGTCTCATGATTTTTTCTCAATGTATTTTTCCTTAAAAAATCACATCTTATTTTTGATTCAGTAAAACACTGAACTTCAGGCATTTTACTACATCAAATTCTTGTCTACTATAGTGTTGAAGTACAATGATTGTGTTTTATTCACTTTCTCATCTTTTGTGCCAATTCCTTAGCCTTGTTGCAATAAAACCCCAGAGACTTTCATATCAAAATTGATATGGTGGTAGTTTAAGCCCTACAAAACAACAACCTGCATATATGAACAGTTAAATGGACAAGCACTTATTTCCAATAATATTCGAGCAGGCTTCCATGTTTTCCTTTTCCTTTTTTGAACTAGACCTATATGACCTAAGTTACTCCATTACAAGTATATGCTCATGTATCTGTCCTTATGTCATGGAGGAAATCATGATGTTTCCATATTTAGCATTTTTTTGATATGACATACATGTGATATTTTAATATTATTCATGCAATTTTATCATTACAATATTTGGAAGTAAACAACATACCCAAAAGAAGCCAGTGGTGTCTAGAGATAGTGTTATAGCATAGAGTGCAAAATTGCATGCCATCACATTTTCATCATATTGCTCAACAAGTGAGCTCACTTATTTATACACGAGTGCCTATGATTTGAATTGGATCTGAACCTACAAATGGGTGTAAGACTCAGTACTCGTAAGAGAAAACTTGGTAATTCATGAAGGTTGACTGGACAATGCAAAATACATTTTAAATGTAAAGATGAATAAGACAAAAAAAATCAAAGAAAAAAAGAGATGAAAATAGAGCATTAAATGGAAGAAGAAACATGACTAGGAGAGAAGGTTGAGGAATGGGAAGTGATTTTGGCCAAGAGTGGAATAGGCATAGAAATCCATGAAAGAAATGTAACTATAGATTTCCAGAATGAAAAACGGATCCCCCATTTGAAGATGGATTTCCCATTTGGGTTTCCATGGAAAATATCGGTGTCAGTAATGTGTGTGAGTTTATTATTGTGTGATGGAATTTTATTTATGTTAGGTCCCTATATTACGATTATAGTCCCTTATTGTTGTTATTTTAACCCCCTTATTGTTATTATTGTACCCCTGTAACCCCCATATTTTTATTATTGTGCCCTTAAATTATTATTGTTAGGTCAGCTAGGCTTACATTGTGGCCCCACTAGGATTACATTATGGCCCCATGGACTCCTATGTATAGAAAAGAGGTTTTTTAATTTATATCATCCAAGAATTTTTCATTCATGTAATGTATTTGAGGTTGCCCCCTCGAAGTGGCTTATTTATAAGGCATTAATATCTCTTTTCTTCTATTTTTGGAGCTGGTTTCCCAACATTTCGTATCAGAGGTTTGGATTCTATGGTTTCGCTGCTCCAAACAGGTCATCGGGGAATTTTCGCTATAACATTTTTTCTATGAAGGTTCCGAAGCTGAAAGTTTTAGAGTGCGAACCATAAATTCTGAGGAACATCTTCGCAAAATTTCAGAGCTTGGTTCACAATATTTTCGGAGATATGATCTGTGGAAGTTAGGTCATTTTGCAAGCTCCTGAATTTCACTTAAAAAGGTCATCACGAAATTTTTGCTATAACTTTTTTGCCATGAAGGTTCAGAAGCTAAAATTTTTAGAGTGCGAAACGGAAATCCTAAGGAACATTGTCGCAAAATTTTAGAGCTTGGTTTGCAAAATTTTTGGATATATGATTTGTGGTAGTTAGGTATTTTTCAGGCTCCTGAATTTCATCTCAAGGAGGTGATCGTGGGAAAATATTCATAACTCTCTCTCTAAGCAATGGATTGGAATTTTGTAAAATGTGACTGGAATTACACGGACTCTAGTTTCCTATCTTCAAATTTCAGAGCCAAAGGAGAAAAAAGTGACACGTGGAAAACCGTACAAGTTCACTCTACTGAACTAGTCCATAATTAGATCATTGTGGAAGATTGGAAATAACTTTGTCTTGAAGAATCCAAATCAACTCAGACCTGTGGAAATTGAAAGAAGATTCAGGGGGCTACGTCAAGGCCGAATTTCAGATATTGAAGATCTGAAATCACAGAGATATTTCAGTTTCAATATCGAGCTCCTCAAAATCAAGAAAAAGGTGTGTAATTTTTTTTCAAATTGCATAAGTCTTGTTTGAAAAATCAGTTTTAAGTGATTCCAAAGGCCTATTGAGCATAGATATCAGTATTGGGTTCTAAAATGCCTTCTAAAAATAATTCAACACCCATTAAACCCTCAGAGTACTCTACTATGACTCATGAAGATGAATAATTGCAACATGATCTATCAAAATTACAAGAGCAAGTGCACCAAAATTTGCTCTCTCAAAGAGCAACAAAAATGAAATGGATGTTTTGAAGAAAAGAATGGAAGCTAAGATGGATGGTTTGAAGAAAGGCATGGAAGCTATGATGGATGGTTTGAATAATGGTATGGAAGATAAAATGGATGGTATGGAAGAAAAAATGGAAGGTTTGAAGGAAGACACGGAAGGTTTGTCAAAGTTGATATAAGAAATGATTCCTAACGGCGAAAAGATAGTAGATGAAAATCATGATGAGAAAAAAGTAAATGTTAATCATGATTTCATAAAATATAATGTTGGATTAAAGAACCACCATATTCCAAAGATGGATATGAGGAAGTTTGATGGCAAGGATACTACAGATGGAGCAATATTTTGATCTCAATAATGTGAAAAACACAAAAAAGGTACGCATTGCAACTTTACATTTAGAACAAAATACATTTGTATGGTATCGATGGCTTTGCTCCCATAAAAAAATTGTCACTTGGTCAATTTTTACGGAGGAAATGATAGCACATTACGAGGATACAAAGAGAAACACCTTCTTTAGCCAATTGATAAATCTCAAACAAAAGGGTTTAGTGGGGGAGCACATTGAGGACTTCCAAAAATTGAATATAAGGGTAACTGATATTCCAGAGGAACATAGGATTGATCTCTTCATAGGTACTTTAAAGGATAACATCCAACATGAAGTTCGCTTTTTGGAACCTGATTCATTGGAGAAGGCATTCAGGTTGGCAAGAAAAATTGAATGTAAAATTATGGCGACAAGGAAGCCTACCACTCACTTCTATAAAGAGGGAAGTGTTGCTACTCCTAGATTTCCACAACCTACAAGGTTGACACCACAAAAATTGAAAGAAAAAAGAGCAAAAGGGCTTTGCTACAGTTGTGATAGAAAATACACTAAAGGTCATAAGTGTGCTGAGAAGAAATTATTTTACATAGATTGTGAAGAGGAAGAAGAAAATGAACAAGAAGAGGATATACACCAGGAACCAACCCTAGAAGAGGAAGAAATGAGTCCGACGATATCATGTAATGCATTGGCAGGAATTACCACTCCTCAAACTCTCAAGATAGAAGGACATATCAAGAAGAAAAAGGCAATAGTATTGATTGATTCAGGTAGCACCCATAACTTTATTCATTGTAAGGTAGCCAAGGAATTGAATTGTTTCCTATACCTAGCACCAGAATGTCAAGTGATGGTTGCAAATGGAGGAACTATAAATTTCTCTATAAAATGCCATAATATCAAGCTAACCATGGGGGAATATGTATTGAATAGTCCAATGCTTTCCATTCCTATGGGAGGTGCTGATGTTATACTAGGAGTACAATGGTTACAATCTTTGGGGACGGTAGCTTTTAATTTTCAAGAACTTTTCTTGAAATTTTTTTCAGAAGGAAAGGAAGTCGAATTACAGGGTATTGCAGGGAATCCAGGAAAGATAATAAGCTCTAATGTCATGACAAAGCTTCTAAAGAAAGAACAACGAGGCGTAATTGCACAATTATGCTCACTAGAAGTTCCAACATCAAAATCATCTATTTCTGCTGATCTCCAACAAGTCTTGGACAATCATTCCAAGGTGTTTGAAACTCCCAAAGGACTCCCACCTATTCGTGATCATGATCATGCTATTCATTTGATTCCAGGAAGTGTTCCTCCAAACATCAGGCCTTATAGATATCCTTACGTCCAAAAGAGCGAAATTGAACGTATGATTGCAGAAATGTTAGAGGCGCGTATAATTCAACCTAGTCAAAGTTCTTTCTCTGCTCCTGTAGTATTGGTACACAAGAAGGATGGATCATGGCGAATGTGTCCAGATTATAGGGAGCTCAATAAGCTCATCATTAAAGATAAATTTCCCATTCCTGTGATTGATGAATTATTGGATGAATTACATGGAGCAATTTATTTTACCAAGTTGGATCTTCGTTTAGGATATCATCAAATTAGAATGAAGACTCAAGATATTCCGAAAACAACATTTCAAACTCATGAGGGTCATTATGAATTTTTGGTCATGCCTTTTGGCCTTACCAATGCACCTTCTACATTTCAAGGGTTGATGAATTCCATTTTCAAACCTTTCCTTAGAAAATTTGTGCTAGTATTTTTTGATGATATACTAATCTACAGCAGGTCTTGGAAGGATCATGTTGAACATGTTGACAGGGTGCTCAAACTATCGCAGGAGAAACAATTATATGCAAAAAAATCCAAATGTTTCTTTGGAGTACAAGAGGTGGAATATCTGGGTCATATTGTATCTCACGAGGGTGTTAAAGTAGACCCTAACAAAATTAAAGCCATTAATGAATGGAAAGTCCCCACAACCATAAAGCAGTTGCGAGGATTTCTCGGGTTAACAGGGTATTATCGCAAGTTTGTTAAGAATTATGGGAGAATAGCAGCACCTCTAACAACATTATTGAAGAAAGATGCATGTTCATGGACTCCTGAAGCAACTAAGGCCTTTGAACATCTTAAAGAGGCAATGTGCCTAGCACCGGTCTTAGCTACGCCAGACTTCACAAAAACCTTTATTGTGGAATGTGATGCCTCAGGAAATGGAATTGGTGTTGTTTTAATGCAAGAAGGAAGACCCATTTATTTTGAAAGTCATCCAATCAAAGGAAAGCATTTACAAAAACCTAATTATGAGAAGGAAATGTTAGCAATACTGCATGCACTAAAGAAATGGCGAACTTACCTAATGGGAAGACACTTCAAGGTAAGAACTGATCATGATAGTCTTAAACACTTTTTGGAACAAAGACTATCTTCAGAAGAGAAACAAAAATGGGTCACAAAGATGTTGGGTTATGACTTTGAAATAATCTACAAAAAAGGGAAGCTAAATGTTGTTGCAGATGCACTCTCAAGAAAGAATAAAGAGGTGGAAGCATTGCTTTGTGTCATTTATATTATCCAACTATATTGGATAACTGAAGCAAGAGATGAATAGAAGAAGGATGAAGAAGTGTGGACACTCATTCAAAAGTTGCAGCAAGATCCTAGTAAATCGGATACATTTAGTTTGAAAAATAATTCCTTATGTTACAAAGATCGCTTATATCTTTGTAAGAATTCCCAACTCAAACAAAAGATTCTTTTGGAATTGCACACTTCTCCTTTAGGAGGACACTCAGGATTTTTAAAAACTTACCACAGGGTGAAGAAAGAATTTTTTTGGGATGGCCTTAAATCTGATATTCAAAATTTTGTGGCAGAATTTTTGGTTTGCCAGCAGAATAAAGTGGAGACAATCAAGACCCTGGGTCTTCTATAACCTTTATCCATTCCAAGTCAACGTTGGGAGGAGATTTCAATGGATTTTATCATAGGTTTACCTAAGTCCAAAGGAAAGAGTGTCATCATGGTGGTAGTTGATAGACTTACCAAGTATGCACACTTTTGTGCATTATCTCATCCATTTAAAGCAAGTACAGTTGCTACTACATTTATGGAGATAATTAAAAAGCTACATGGGAACTCAAGGGTTATTGTGAGCGACAGAGATCCCATTTTTACTGGAAATTTTTGGACGGAGTTATTTTCTTGTTTGGGTACTCAATTAGCTCATAGCTCATCTTATCATCCTCAATCCAATGGTCAAACTGAGATAGTAAATAAATGTTTGGAAGGATATCTTTTTTGTTCTGTATCTGATAAACAAACACAATGGGTCAAGTGGTTACCTCTCGCTGAATGGTGGTATAACACTTCCTTCCATACTACAGCAAAAATGACCCCATTTATGGCACTTTATGGATATCATCCACCAACCATCACATCATCTTTAAGAGAAAATTCAAAGGTTCAAGCAGTGGAAGATCACATCAAGCATCAACAAGAAGTTCTCCAACTCTTAAAGGATAACCTGAATTTGGCACAAACTTGAATGAAACAACAAGCAGATCAACATCGCAGTGAGAGAATTTTTGATGTAGGAGACTAGGTATTTTTATGGCTACAACCATACAAACAAATGTCCCTCAAGCAAGCTAAGAAGGATAATAAATTATCGCCAAAGTACTATGGTCCTTATAAAGTGTTGCAAAAGATTGGTACTATGGCATACAAATTGGAGCTTCCTTCTTCTTCACGAGTGCATCCAGTTTTCCATGTTTCATGCTTAAAGAAGGTTATAGGTGAAAATCTTCCAATTCAAACAATATTTCCAGAAATTTATGAGGAAGGAAAAATCATATTGGAACCTGAAGCGATCATGAAAACAAAAACTCGACAGCTACGGAATCGATCAATTTCAAAGTATCTCATCAAGTGGAAAAACTTACCCACTGAAGATTCTACATGGGAGGATGAGAATTTTATACAGAAGAACCCAAAGCTACTCAAGCGTTGAGGACAACACGTTTTTGAAGGAGAGGGGCATGTTAGGTCCCTATATTACTATTATAGTCCCTCATTATTGTTATTTTAACCCCCTTATTGTTATTATTGTACCCCTGTAACCCCCATATTGCTATTATTGTGCCCTTAAATTATTATTGTTAGCTCGGCTAGGATTATATTGTGGCACCATGGACTCCTATATATAGAAAGGAGGTTTTGTAATTTGAATCATCCAATAATTGTTCATTCATGTAATGTATTGGAGGTTTCCCCCTCGAAGTGGCTTATTTCTAAGGCGTTGATATCTATTTTATTCTATTTTTGGAGTTGGTTTCCCAAAAAATTACAATTACATATTTATGGTTGTGAATTTCGACAAATCCATATGGTGTGATTGATTCACTATTATGTAGAATTAATCAGGAAATTTTATTTTGTTCTGTGCGACTTGATGTTACTGGAAATTGATGGTTGCATTCATCAAGCTAAAGGATTCTCTTCTTGACACAATATATTTCAAATAGATTCTAAGAAAGTATTATGTGTAATGGGTGAATTCATGGTTGAATTCAATTTCTCTCAATTGTTTTTGCAATTGACAAAGTACTCAGGTTATCATATTTTGTTAAGATAGATCAATGGTTGGGGAAACAAAGTTGTTGCAAGTAGATCTAGAGTTGCTAATTTGAGATTTTATGACTGTTGTAGAAGTTTATCTCTCATGCATACTTCCTTTTTGCTTCATGAGCTAAGATTCAGTGCTGGCTGAGATTGTACCCACCCCTGGACTAAAATTTTATCAATATTTGGATGAATTACAACTACAAAAGCATTGTACAACCTCTCCAAACAAAGAGTTGAATGCTTCTAAATCAAATTCCTTTAACCATGCATTCTACAACCCATTCACACATCGTACAGTCGCCCTAATTCAACGATTTCTCTGTTGGCTCACTTTTCCATTTCTCCCTAGTCAATTTTCCACTCTAGTCTAATTAATTACCCCTCTGGTTGATTTCATTTTTCTTGATCAACTGGGAACTCGGCAGTTGAATCAAACCTCCCTAGCTAAGTGTTCAGTAGTCAAGTTAATTCTCAGCCCATCCTTTTTTTTTCCTCTTTACGGAAGCTAGCACTAAATTTATTACCTCTTAGCAATTTTTTTGACTGTACTTTGGGTTTTCTCTTAAACTATGGGGATCTTTCATATAATTTTTTGATTTTACTATGGGGGTATTTCATACATATTAACTTGTGGAATCAAGGTGGCCACTCGATCATCTTGTGAGTGCTAGAATATATATATGAATGCTAGAGCTGGAACTAATTCGAAGTGTGATAATTGGTTTGATGGTAAAGAGACAAGGCTCCAATCACAGAATTTTTAGACTTCATTTGATGCATTTATCTATGTTGGTTATTGGTCAAGAAACTGTGCAGGCCACCATTCAAACAGAGGAGCCACATGAATGCTAAAAGCAGAGCTACCAAGTTTATTAAGGATTGATTGACCCTCCATGTGCCAAGAAAGTGCTACCAAATTGACACACTTACTAACTACTAATGAGAAGGATGATATTACAAGGGGTTGAGTTCTACACATTCAAAGAATAGGCTCTACGCAAACATTATCTACCATCAAACTTCTTGTGGTTTCCTTCCACAATACATAGTGTATGTGAGGTAATTGTTTTGGAAACCAAGCAATGTAACTTAGAACTCTCTTTCTATGTCCACTGGAGAACCATATAGGAGAATTGGCTCTAAGAAATTTTTCAAGAGCTTGAAGACAGCTAGTACAAGCATTCATTCTTCCTGTTGAGGCTCAACAACAAAAAAACAACTCAGAATCCTTTGGCTATCTGCAACCAATTAAATTTCTAAATAAGAAATAGTGGGTTTACTAATTTCCATTTTCCGTTACATGTTGTGTGCAGGCTACACAAGAACATAGGCCTTGCATCCAAGATAATAACAAACAAGAGTTGAGATCCTTGTGCAAGGTAGAGAGAAACAACCTAGTAGCCTTTCTGAAGGTAGACCTCTCTGTACAAGACCAGGAGTGAGATCATAAACATACTTCAGCACCATATCCATGTTGGTGGCGTAAGTGGACTGTAAGGCCCTCATTTACTGATCACCCTAACCAATCCCCTCGAAACATGGTTGATTAAGTCGACATTGATCACCCAAGTCAGTTCCAAATGAGTGGAAAAACCCATGAAATTAGACCCTTAATGCATTGATTAGTTAGTTGACAGACCCTCACAGCACCCAATTGATTGTCCAATCAGTTATTGAACAAAGAAAATTACACCTTATTCAATCAAAATTGATTCTAATCACATATTCCAATACTTTTTATAAAGGTGCAATTAATATATTCTTTTAATAGATGCTAACAATAAGATTCATCCTTCGAGTAATTTAGTCGATGTTTGGAAATAGCTGAAATTTTCTTGATTATATATATATATAGTAGATGCTCTGTTGTGAGAATTTTTGTAAAATGATGTTCATGCTCTCAAAAACACTCCTTCTCCATGCAACCTTGATCCTTCATCAACCACTTGATCTCCCTTTCCCCAAATCTCGGGTTGTCATGACTTAGATTGTAAAACACTACATCACCAACTCTGAAATTCCTTCTCTCACAATCTCCCACCATATATGGGTCTTAAAGCATCCTACCATTGTCGCCTCCACCACAAGAAATGTCTCTTCAGCTCATAGAGGAGACATAAATTGTGTGCTTCCCTCAAACTTTCTTTGAAACACTTTTCGTACACTGTATCCCCATGTCACTCCTCCCTTCCATCAGATCTTAACCATAACACCTTGTTTGCTCATACTACCACCCTTTATGATGTCCTCGGGCAACCCTTGATATGGTTACTTCTCCATTTTTCATGTTTCTTATTCTCATACTGGGATATCCCAGATACTATTTACTATTTAGGCAATGAATATCAGCATATGAGAAAGGTTTTCAGGTAGAATTCTTCAAGAATGGTCTCCATGCTTTTGATAACTACTTATTTTATTAACGATTGATTGACCCTCCATGTGCTAAGAAGGTGCTACCAAATTGACACACTTACTAACTACTAATGAGAATGATGATATTACAAGGGGTTGAGTTCTACGCATTCAAAGAATAGGCTCTATGCAGACATTATCTACCTAGATGAGCAATGCCTTGCACTGGAAGTTGCAATCAAATTTTGAGTTAATATCCATAAAACTTCTTGTGGTTGCCTTCCACAATACATAGTGTCAATATTTGCATTAAACAAGATAATTGTGGTTTCTTGCTTCATGATATCAACTGCAGGACCATTCAACAAGCAAGCCTAAATAACTCAGTATATCAAATGTTGAAGTAAGGTTCCAAAAATATGTTGCAATAATTAGTGTGCATTTGTAATTTTTTCACCCTCACATGAATATTTAATCATAGAAAGGGAACGAAAGACAGAGACACACATACATAGAAATAGGGAGAAAGAACAAAATCACACCAGTTTCTTCCAATAACTTATTTCAAAGAGTAGCCAGTTATTTTGAAAAATCTAGGACTAGCATATAAAATAGGATAATCTGGTTTGGTTGCATCTGATAGAAAAAATGTCTATTGTAACTTGGACAATGCTTCCTTTAATTCTTTTGAAACCTGTTGAACAGATGTTTCACTTCCATGATCAGATCCATCAGATGTCCTCTTTGATCCATGAATATTTGTATCCTTTCGCATAGGAAACCATGGATGCGATCTCCCTGGTTAGATCACCTATGTGGATAAATCCAGTCCATAAATTTTGATTCATAATAGAAGGTACACCTAACTCTATCCCAAACCTAGCAAGGAGAATAGTGGGGGGGGGAATAAATTTGAATATATCGATTTAGATTTTATATTAGCCGCCAAATTAGATTTTAATAGGTAGTCAAATAATCTGGCCTTTACGCGTTGGCTCTTGGTTCTTGTGTATGGACACATGGGAGGGGGCTAGCTCACGGGGTTGGCACCCTCCAAACCCCAGTTCAATGGCTCAATAAAATTTAAATCGAAGTGGTCAACCATATGGTTAAGGCCCACCAAAGATAGGAGAGTCGGTAGAGGATATTAGATGCACAGGGGTGGTCATGGGTTCGACCCTGACCCCCCATCAAAGTTTTAATCTACCATCCCCAAACATATGCGTGCTCTCCCCAAACATTGGAATTTTCAACCTAGTTAATAAAATATACCCCAATAAAATTAATGAAATTTCATCTCAATTTCATCTCTTCCCCCAAATGTTATTGGAACTTAGTTAATAAAATATGACCCAATAAAATTATTTGGAAGTTAATAAAATATACGTTATTTGGAACCTAGTTAATAAAATATACCCCAATAAAATTATTTGGAACCTAGTTAATAAAATATACCCTAAAATTTCATATCTCCCCAAACGTCGTAAAATTTCGTATCTCCCAAAACATATATCTCTCCAAATGTCAGAATTCTGATGGTTTATTTCATCTTCTTAGTTAATGAAATTTCATCTTCCAAAACATCAGAATTCCGATGGTTTATTTCATCTCCCCAAACGTCACTCCCAAAATGTTGGAATTCTGACAATCTATTCCATGTCCCCAAACATCACTATTCTGATGGTTTTTGATGCTTCATTCATAAATGTCGCTATTACGACACTTGTTTCATAAACATCACTATTTCGACGCTCAGTTCACAAATGTTGCTATTCCGACAATACCCCTAAACATCATTATTTCGACGATACTCCCTAAATGTCGCTAGAGTGACGCTTGTTGGCGGGATTAAAAAAATTGAGAAAGATTGGGGAAATTTCTGACAATACGTCAAAACTGTCGGAACTAAAGTGTCGTAAAATTGACCATATGTACTAGTGGTAGCCCACGCAGCTAATTTTACCATAATTGTTGGTTAGCTATACAAGATGGGAGTGAATGAGATGTTGCGACGGTATGTATTATACCACAAAAGACAATCTATCTTGGCTGAAGCCCATAGAGGAATTGCAGGAGGTCACTATGCAGGGAAAGAAATTGTGCAAAAGGTGTTGAGGGCTGGGTTGCGGTGGCCCACATTGCATAGCGATTCCCATGCATATTGTCATGCTTGTGATGCATGCCAACGGACAGGGAAACCTTTGCACAGAGATGGCATGCCCCTGCAACCATAGATGCCTCTGCAGGCATTCGACAAATGGGCAATAGACTTTGTGGCACCCATCAATCCCCCTGGAAAGAAGACTGGCACACGTTACATCATTACTGAAAATAATTATGTCACCCGATGTGTGGAAGCAAAGGTTGTGAAGGATTGTACTATGGATACCACTACGCACTTCATCTTTGAACATATTCTGACCAGGTTTAGTTGCCCAAAGATCTTAATGAGCGATAAAGGTACAATTTTTGTTAATGAAATTATTGCATCTTTGACTGAGGAATTTTAGATCCACCATGCGAAGAGTACCCCATATCACCCACAGGCGAATGGGGCAGTAGAGGCCTTCAATAAAATTTTGGAACATGCGCTAACTATGGTCTGTAACGTTGATCGAAGAGATTGGGACTTTTGCATCCCCTCAATACTCTGGGCCTATAGGACCACATGTAAGAAACTCATTGGAAACACGCCTTTCAGAATGGTCTATGGGAAGGAGGCCATCATGCCCATGGAATACATCGTTCCCAGCCTGTGCATTGTAGCTTTTACAAACATGGTGGAACCAAAAATCATGGAGGAGTGCTTGGCACAACTGATGGCCTTGGAAGAGGATTGGTTCATTGCTCAGTTCCACCAGTAGGTTCAAAAGGCTCACGAAAAAGCATGGCATGATCGACATATCTGACAAAAGGTATTCAAGGAAAACGAATTGGTATTGCTTTATGACAGCCAGTTTTCGCACCATCTAGGAAAGTTCTGTAAGAACTATTTGTGCCCATACATAGTGAATAATATTACATATGGTGGTGCGATCAGGTTATCTACGATGCGTGAAGATTACCTACCTATATACGTTAATGGAAGCTATATGAAACTGTGTAGGGACAACCCAGTGCCTACCAAATGACTATATGGCCGGAGTAGCTATGTAAAGGATGTTGCGTGCCCCAGGAAGGGAAAGTGAAGGGGGGTTCGATGGACACGCAGGGGTCATGCACAAGTCAAGAGGTGCGACCACCTGAAGCCATGGGTTGATGAAGCTCTCAAGATTTCGCAGGATCTAGATGGGGTTGTGAAGCAGTTGAACCAGACCCTGGAAAGTGTCACCGCAACTACCGAAGGACCAAATTCATAAAATTTGGTTGATATTGCACAAAATGCAGCTGCGTAGAGTGAAGATGTCCTGCCCCCTTTTTCCACAGCTATCAAACAGCTCCAGGAAAATATGAAGACCCCTTTACCGCTGTGACTCGGGACGAGTCACAATATTGTGTTGGGGGCATGTTGGCGCAGGGTCCCCTAAGCGGAAATTTTGGAACATTTTTGTAATATTTTGTAATAATATAGTCTAGCATAGGGGCTTTGGGGTCGGTCAAAGCCCCCAATGAATTGTAAATGGGTCAAAGGGTAGACCAAGAGTCCACTAACCATGGTTTGCAGACCATAGAGTATCGCAGGCTAATATTTTATAAATATATGGATAAATTAAGTCTAGAGGTAGGCTAAGTTTGGAAAAATATTGGATACGGATTTGTGGATCTTTTGTGTCGATTATCTGGTTAAGGGCTCCTGTTGGCTGTGTGTGTGGAGACCCTGAGTCCTGCTGTGTGTAGACCCTGTTGGCTGTGTGCGTGGGCTAGTAGATAGAATCTGTAAGCTGGATTTGAATGTTAATGAATGAGAATATTGTTTGGGATAGCTGAAGTGTTCTATGTTATGATTATTGGCTGTGCCTTTTGTTATTTATATCTGTTTGTTGCATACTAATGATTATTGATGTGTACATGAATGCAATACTATATAAGAAGATTAATTCATAGATCTGGTTATATTTGGTTGTATTTCTTCTGTTAACATGCTTTTTAATTATTTATGAGCTTCCCTGAAGATATTCCACCGATATACGGTTAAGGGTTTTTGTATTAGAGCTTCTATGGCGCAGGTATGTTAGATCTGAAGGGACCCCCTTCAATTAACTTTCTCTATCTCAAGGTGTGGAAACCTGGTTCCAGCACCCTCCCATACTAATGCGGGTGATACCTTAACCTGTGCAAGAAGTCCATTGCTGAAAGGGCCAGTAGTACAGGGGCTTGTTGGCAAACCTTAAAACCGAACCTGAGTCAATACCCATCAAGCCAAAAATGAGTAAAATACAGTCTGTAGTGGCTCTTTCAACTACAGAGGCATAATACATGGCAACCACTCATGCAATTAAGGAATCAGTTTAGTTGCAAAGTGTTATCACTCAGATTGAACCTCAAGGTTGAGAGAGGCAATCCCAAGGTAACCTCAAACCAAACTTTGGACTTGGTATCTAGCCATACCAAGTCAGAGAGGGATCTCTCGATAAAATCATAGCCAAGAGAGCTAGATGAAAAATATTTTAGGCTAGCTAAGGAGTACAGGGGGTTTTGATTTTGATTTTAGGGTTTGCTGGATCAGGAGGAGACAAACAACTAAGGCAAGGAGATTAGGTCAAAATCTGCAGGGGTTTCAAGGGGAAAGATAGGTAAAAGGTTAAGACATTCAAATATGATTGTGTGAGGTGAAAATACTGGTGAGGATCTAGGGAAAGCATCTGAAATTTTCCCTAAACTGAAGAGAATGAAAACATTATACTAAATTTCCCAAAACAGAGCATAAATACATATGGATTTTGCCTTTCAAACTTGAAATATAGTATATTGTAGACATGAAATGGTTTATGAAATAACAATGCATTGAAAAAATTTGATAATAGAGAGGAAACTATGTCTAAAACTCATACCACATGGATCCCAAGAAAATAGCTGCAAATTTCTATTAATGTCCAAGCCAAACTGATATGCAAAGATGTCTCTTGATATGCCAAAGCTCCAAGTGAGTCTAACCTCTACCAATGACTGAGAAAATACATCAAATAGACTTCAAACCCACTTTCCCTAGCCTCAGGGAGTCGAATCCATGGGAGGAGGAGTTGTTTCACCTACTCCCAAACAAGAATCTGAGGACTAGGAAAACTCAACAATTTGCCTCTAAAAGAGAGGAAATTTATTCATTTGACCTCCTATTAGACTTATCTGATCCATCTACCATAGATAAAAGTGAAAACATGATATTTACATCCATATTGACCATTTACATCAGTAATTCTACCATTTACCCAATCAAAAAGTCAAAAAGTCAAAAATGTTGAAAACAATGAAAATTGCCAATTCCTTAGTAAACGTACAGCGCTAAGACAAAAAACATGACCTGTCTTGCAGCCAACTTTGGAGGCCTTCCCCTTGTCCAAATCAGCTCCATGATATCTCATTGGAAATTTCACTGAGTTGAGTTTCCAAATATGCATTCACTTTCCAAAATGGTCTCCATCTGCCCTGTCCAAAACTTGTTCTCCCAAGACTGCTAAATGCGCAGCGCCAGGGTTAAAAAGAGGACAGAAACACGATTTTTTGGTGGATTGTTTCCTCTTTGAGGAACCATTTCTTCTCCAAATATTTTGAAACTTGCTGGAGTTGATATCATCATCATTATAAACATTATGTTGGTTTCCATTCATCAATTGGATGCCTCAAAAAAGATCATAGCGCCAATGGCACTGCGTGTTTAGAAAATTTTTTGTGTGCTAAAATGTCCCAAAAATCAAAATTTGCACAAAAGTGCCACATGTGCCAAAATTGTGAAATTTTTTGCTGATTTATAGGTTAGAAGCATGGTGATACACCTCAGCAAGAATATTTCATTTCTCCTTCTCCTTTGACTCAGTCAAAGCCCTAATATTTGCATGGGATCATTTGAGCTTGGCCCTTGCAATCCTATTTATCATGGCATAGTGTTTCACCATCTTCCTCTAGATGTCAGTGTCTTTATTTTCCTTCTCTAGTAGGCTCTCCATTTGCAAATTGGATCTCTCAAGCCAAGACCCTCTGTCTCCATCAATCTCTATGGCAAGCAGCTCACTTGGAGTAAGCTGCTCTGCCAATTCAGCCTCTTTCTGCCTTTCCCGAGCTAAAGCCTTCTTTAGCCCAATTTTCCTCGGTCTCTGTCTCAGAAGTTGATCTTCCTCATCATCACCGTCATTAAAACTGCCCAAGGTTTCCTCCAGAAAGGCCTTGGCCTTTCCTACCTCTCTCTAAGCTCTAATTTCCCTGACCTCATTGATGGTCTGCTTTATCTTCAGCTGTTGATTCTCTAGCTCAAGAAAGTAAATCACATTCCTTGCTCTACCAATATTATCTTGAATCTCACTAATATTTGCATCCTTGCCTCATATCAATGCATTGGTGATTCTAACCTCATCCTCATCATCAAGGTCAATCAAATGAAACTCCTGCTCAGTTTCATGTTTTTTCTCCTGCTCAATAATGATAGGCTCTGTATCCTTTTCCTTGCCCTTTTCTACCTATTTTTCTAATGAAGAAGGCATGGCCCCTTTCACACCATGTGAATAAAACACATTCATGTGGCCTCTCTGATAGTCAAGGAAAATGGCTCAATATCAGTCAATTTGGTGCAAGTTGCCTCAATGTCCCTTTCACTGCTTGATGCTCTGGTATCATGATGTGATGGTGAAGGGTTGTAGAAAGGTGAAGAGGTAGCATCAATATGAGGTGAATGGATGTGAGTGGGTGGTGATGATGAGCAATGGGATGTGATGGAGAAGTGGATACGGGAGGATGAGATGATGAAGGAATATCTTGGTCATGATGAATAGGTGGGGTAGTGAAAACTTCATTTGCAATGAATGCATCCCATGGAATGTTTTTCTGCTGAAGTTGATGCATGACCACCATATTGATGAGTGAATTATGAAAAAGGCTCTACATTTTCTGATTGTAATCCCTCTTCTGCACAATGTAAGCCATCTTTTCAATGCTACGGAAAAGATAGTATGGGATGTGTAGCATTCTAACTCTAGTGAAATGCATAAGAAGATGGATATGGTATGAGTAGAGGCAGGAAAACCTTCCCTCACAAGTGAAGTATTTCATTATTATCCTCATCATGGGCACATACCGGTCAAGGAGATGAGAAAATGGTAAAATGGACTTCTTGTGATCTTTATACCTAGGTTTGAGGTATGGTTCAAAATAACTCATTTCCAGGTTTTCTTGTTTAAACCACCACTCTCCCACACTAGGTATCCCTGTAGCAGCTGCAATGGCATTGGTGGACATCTCAAAAGTAACCCCATCAAGATTGACCTGCTTGTCATGTAGATTGATGATGAATAATCTTATTAACTCTGGGTTATTTTGGACTTTCTGCACTCTCTCACAGAACTCAAAGCATCCCACATGTTTAAAGCAATAAATAGTGAGAGGAGAGGCCATGAGTTCCCTTCTAGTGATGGGTTCAAATCTGTTTATTTTCCCTCCCTTGTGATTGTTTCACCTTCGAATTTGTGCCTCACCAACAATGCCACTATCCTCTTCTTCGGACATTTTCAAATTCTGATTTGTGAAACCCTAGGGTGTAAGTGAAATGAAATGAGGGGAAAGGGGATGAGATGACTAGCTTTAAAGGTGAAGGGAATGAGTGTAGGGACAAACTAGATCAATGAAATCCATAAATTAATGAAAATACCTTGTTTATGACTGATTTTTCTTTTAGGAAGATGAAACAAGGGTATAAATAGTGATCACAAGCTTGTAATTAGGGTTTCCATTTCAATTCATTTAAGAATGACCAAA
The DNA here is from genome assembly GCA_034641835.2 of Pinus albicaulis. Taxonomy (NCBI): domain Eukaryota; kingdom Viridiplantae; phylum Streptophyta; class Pinopsida; order Pinales; family Pinaceae; genus Pinus; species Pinus albicaulis. The sequence goes on along the minus strand of CM076582.1, from coordinate 1,522,050,755 downwards.
TAGCTTAAAAGCAAGGTTAAAATATGTACTTATTGCTTTGAGGGTTGTTTGGAGGACTTTGGCAATTTTTGGAGAAGTTTTGAAGTGATTTGGGTTACTAGAGCACTCAGCAACCTTCCCTGGCTAGGCGCGTAGCGCTTTTCCAAACACATAGCGCCTTCACAAATTACATTGAAAATTTCAGGAAAGGGCACAGCGACAAGGTATAGGCGCACAGTGCCAGTGCAAATGCACAGCGCCAAGTGCAGAACACGCAGCGCCGAGAAACTTAGCCCAAATTCGCTCAAAAACTCACAAATTTCTTCTTTGTTGAATGCTTCTTATACTTTGAAAGAAAAAAATGACTCTTTTTGAAATTTTTGATGAGCTTTTATAGGCATGTGGATTTAATTTAACTTGAAAACCCACTTTTCTAATGTTTGAAGTCTTCTTCCTTTTATCACTGATACTCTTTGACATGTTTTGCATTGTAGGCTTGATGAAGTCATGGATATGGCTTTTCATTTTCTCACTGAGGCTTGACATAATGGCTTTGACAGCTTTTGGATTTAATTATTACATATAGTAGCATAAAATTACATTTGAAAAAATAAAATAAATTACATTAGTGACTTTTTATCAAAACGACATTTTGATAAGAAGACCTGAAACTGAAAATACAATCTTGAAAACATAATGAAACCATCATGATGATCTTGTTTAATCCCTCTCATATATGTGTTGACCTCATCAGAATGAAGGAGTGACCTTTATAAATGCAAAACCCTAATGTCCTAATGAGACTACTTTTGACCTAAATTTGAATGAGATTTTGACTTAAAAGATTTTCAAGTGAAAAGAGAATTTCAGAGGTGTTTTTATACTAAAAGAGACATGGGAATGAGTCAGCAATATGAATCTTGGAGGGAGAAAAAGTTTATTTGAAAAGGACAACCACCAACAGAGAAATTTTATGTCATGACCTAATGGAATGATAAAACATTTATTCATTATGGGACACCTAAGATGCACATGCAAATGTGTTTTGATCCCTGGTGGAAGTATGCAAAGACTGACACTAACATTGACCTTATTGGGGATGGCAGCTCCTTGGAGGTGTCAACAATACCGTAGACCAAGTGCCTAACCATTGGGTAAATATGGTCAAACAATCCAAAAGACTATAGATAACTTTAACTGACTCAAAAACCATTTAAGGAAATTGAAAATGACTCAAAAACTGACTCTGACACTAACTCAAAACTTAATCTAAAACTCTAAAAACAACAGAAAATCAAAAAGCTTTATAGTATTCATTTTGGGCCCCAAGCTTAGATGACCTTCTGCCTCAAACCTTACAAAAAATATAAACTGGTATTTACAATGACAGTGAAACATTTTCTCAGAATTTGCATCAGAAATAATAATGTTTCAGGAGCCTACCATTGATTGGTCCTCCTGAACATTCCTCTCCATTCATTTCTTTCAACAAATAGAAATTTTGTACTCGATAAGTGAAGATCTTGTAGGGTCCCTTCCAAAGGTTTTCAAACTTCCCGTGCTTACCTTTATCTTCATTTTTTGCATCCCATCTCAACACTCCATCCTCCAGCTGAAATTTATCTGCTTTGGTTTTCCGATCATAAATATTCTTAATTCTCACCTGAAGCTTAGAATAATTCTAAGAAAATTCCTCTCTTGTTTGTTTAAGATGAATCATTTGATTGATTCAGCATTGCATATTATCTTCCTCACTATCTGGTTCATGCAATAACCTCATAACTGGGGCTGCAAGTGATGTAGGAAACACTGTATCTGTACCATAAACCAATTCAAAAGCTAACATACCTATAGATTTCTTGGTGCTCACTCGGTCTGCCCACAAAGCATTGGTAAGCTTTCAGTGCCAATTTTTCTTGTTCTCCTCCAAAATTTTCTTAATGATATTCACCAAAAATTTATTAGAGGACTCAACTAGTCGATTTCCCTATGGATAATATGTGGTGGAATGGCCCAATATGATATTGTACTTATGAAAAAACTCAATCATCTTCTTTGACTTAAATGTTGCAGCATTATCTATAGTAATCTTGTGAGGACAACCAAAACGAGAAAAAATATTGGATTCTAAGAATTGAATGATTACCGTGTCTATAGCTTGCCTTGTAGGAATAGCCTCGATCCACTTAGTGAAGTAGTCGGTGGCTGTTAGGATCCATTTGTGTTGTGCCAATGATGTGGGATGAAGTTCCCCAATAAAATCAAGTCCCCACTGTTGAAAAGGAGTATTTACTACTATAGACTTCATCGGAAGAGGAAGGAGCTTCCTTTTTCCCTGAAAAACCTGTATTAAAGCACCATATTCATCATATTCTGACATTGATGCAATAAGGTTTATATCTAAATAATGCAAGTTGGATTCGGCCATCAACATAGCTAACCCTTGTCCCTTGATTAGTATGGTAGGCCTAATATCAAGATCATATTCATGCATAGCTGTTATCCACCTACCTCTCCGACCTTCAGGATCAGTCTGTGTGAGAATCTCTTTCACCGCTGCATTTGGAACATAGGAAATAGTATGTGAATGGAGAATATAGATCTGGAAATATTTAAGAGATTTGATTAGGGCTAAAGCTTGTTTCTCAATAATGTTATATCGAAGAGCAACATCTCGAATGGCTCGACTAAAGAAAGCAATGGGTTCTTCAACCTGGTCTCTCTTTTGCATCAAAACTGAAGCCAAAGTATGCTTGGATGCAAATGAAAATATTATGAAATCAACTGTATAATCTGGACTAATCAAAACAGGGGTTGTGCTTAAAGCAAGATTTACCAGGTTTAAAGACTTCATAGCATCAGTGATCCATTTTACACTGCTGTCCTTTTTCAACATATTAGTCATTTCTCTCAAATGCTTAGCTAAATTCGGAACAAATCTGCGTAAAAAGTTAATCTTACCATTAAAATCCTGAATCTCTTTTTTGTTTCTTGGAAATTCTATCTTCTAAATGGCTTCAACTCTGGAAGGATCAATGTGAATGCCATCTTTGGAAATTATGCGACCAAGCAATTTTCCTTCATCCATGGTAAAAAGACTCTTCTTCAAATTTAAAGGAATCCCGAACTCCCTGCATTTCTAAAAAATAATCCTCAAATGATACAAATGTTGATCGTCAGAACTAGAAAACACTGTCAAATTATCTAGATACACTACTAAGAAAACATCCTTTTCATCAGCAAAGGTTGCATCCATCTCCTGCTGAAAATTAGCCCGTGCATTCTTGAGTCTGAAAGGAATTTTAACATACTGAAAGGTTCCCCAAGGTGTTGTGAAAGCAGTCTTACCTTGGTCTTCTTCATGTACCAAAATATGATTATAACCTGAATATCCGTCTAGTTACATCCGTGATGCTCCAACTACCCTTTGTAGAACATGGTCCATCTTGGGAAAGGGGTAATTATCCTTTAAATATACCTTATTCAAATTCCATAAATCTATGCATAATCTTATCTCTCCGGTATTTTTCCTTACTGGAACCAAATTTGAAATCCAACCAAAAAACATGATTGGCACAATGATACCTGATTTGTACATTTGGTTTACCTCTTTCTCGATGGATGGCAGCAATCTTGGGTTTATCCTCCTCAAGTTCTGCCTGAAGGGTTTCTAATCCGGCTTGATGGGAATAGTGTGTTGAATAATATTCTTATCATAAACTTTCAAATCTACATAATCCCATGCAAAAATATCATGTAATATTCCCAATTAGTCCTAAACTAATGGGAATATTCATCTTTTTTTATTTTTATGTTTCATGAATAAATGTGTAAAGCGGGATCAATAAAACTCCTAAATAGTAAATAAATCAATGCCACATGTGAACAAGGCTAAATATGGGCTATTTAAATAAGCACCCTTAGGTTTGAAAAGGGCTGAATCTTTTGAATGGGTCAACCATGAACAAATCAACAACGTTGTCTTGGAGGAGTGGCCATCAATGAGGCATAGCGCAGTTTTAGTTGGAGGTGATTCATGTGAAAGGAGCTATTCAATTGAGATGGTTTAGGGTTTTGCAAGCTCCCAAACTTATAAAAGGAAGAGGATGGAAGTATGAGAAGTTTTTTTATGATTATCTTATTTCTGAAGATATTGTCTCTTTAGAAATTTCTTATTCTGTGGTTTTTTAGTTGAGAATAATGTTGTTTAGCATTGGGTGTTCCTAATCGGGAATCCCAACTCTTCCCTTGAGAGGCCTCTTGGAAGATTTTTCATTTCTTGTCCACTATCAGGCATTTGGCCAAGCTCTTCTTCCAAATACAACACAGATCCTGTTGAGGGTTTGGTTGTCTTTGTAAGCTGCAGAAAGTGGAGGCTAGATCTACTCAGATCTAGGCCAATCTAGTGCCTCTTTTCAGCGGGGAAGCCTTCTATCCCATTGGAAAGAGAGTTTTGGATGATTGAAGCTACATTTTCAGATATTAGCTTGAGGCCAAACATGTTCTAGAGCCTACAACACAGTTTTCCTTCCAGGATTGTGTTATTTGTAAGGGTACTATTGCAGGGTCTTTTGGCACACTTTTTGGAGGATTGATTTTCATGTGTTGGGGATCTGCCCTTCACATTTGAGATCCATTGGCTGGGATCATCATATTGTATATTTTAGATCAGATCTATATGTCCCTAAATTTCTAAATATTTCTGCAGATCTATAGCATTAGATCTCAGATCTACTCCTTGTACTTCATGTTTTGCTGAAAACCCCAAGGCGGAATTGTAGAAGAGCCTATCTAGTGTACAAATCTGATATAGATCTAACGTTTTGTACACAGATCTTCTCTAGATCTGAAGTGTAATCTACAGCAGTTGAATCTAATAAAATTAATGTTTTCAAGCTCTTTTCAGACTTAATATATGGTTGCAGCACCTGATTTTGAGGATTTTATTCTATAAAAGTCTTCTATGTCTTGTTATTGTAATATTCCAAAATATGGAATAGCTAGCAAGGCATAACTGGAAAATGAATTTTCCAGGAATGGATGTTATAGGATTTGAAACCAAAACCTAGATCTCTTAGATAAATGTATCTAAGACCTAAATCCAAGAGGTGGCTCAAAAGAAATCCCTCTAGGTGGGTTAAACAGATCTACCACACCTATTTGTCTTCAGAAAGTGCCCGATGAAGGGACTGCAACAATGTATGCACATACAATGGAATAATAGTGTTATTTTAATAACCCAAAACCCATGAATATATGAATAACCAACCAATTTATAATATAGCATCAAAAGAGTACAATGCTTTGAGGAATCAATCACTCAAGCCTGGCAATGGAAGCCTCAACAGAACATGCACTAGAAATTGGAGAACACTGCTACACAGAATTTACACAAGGCTATATCAGCGCAATTTATATGGAGACACTACAAAATACAAAATGAAAATACAATGATATGATGATATGAGCTCAAGAAATGAGGGGGATCAAGCTCTCAACCCCTGAAAATAGCAATACAACAATCCTCAAGAAGGATTGGTTGAAATACATGTACAAATGGAAAATCTGCAGAAATGCCGGAGTTGTAGGGTAGTAGTTGTAACACAAAACTGAAACAATATGGAGATGGCTGAATAAGATGTACAATCTGAAGTAAACCTCCTCCAATGGATCTCTCAAGTGCAAGGCTGATCTTAGCACTGAAGAACTTTCCCTCCAAGATAGTGGTGCAAATCCCCACTGAAAATATACACTGAAATAACGCAGTCTGGAGAAGGGACTGCGTTGTTGATGATGGTAGAAGCTTGGCCTAATGCCAAGATATGAAAATCAGCCTTGGAAACATTCCTCACTAATCTTCTCGAGGAATAGAATCTCCCTCCTCTGAAATATGAGACAAGGAATGGTGTTGTGGAACCCTCCACTGCAACACCCTGCAACACAATGTTATACTTGAGCAGAAATAATGTTGTAGCTGAAGCAATGGCTTTGGCCTTGAGCCTAGATGTGGAGAAATGAAGTGAAATCCTTCAAGAGGCATCTCAAGAAGGAGAGAAAATCCTAAACATGAATCCCTCGTGCTAAACAACACTGCAACTTAGCTGAACAACCAGAGACTGCAAATAGTCTAAACAGACAAATAATCAAATACTCAAACATGTCTCACTATGGCTACCTCTTCCTCCTTTTATGCAAGTGAATTTCTCTTTTCCCTGGACCCCACACATTAGGGTTTCTTCCATAAAGAATCTTTCTCTCTCTCAAACTATGTTGTCTTCCCAAGAAAGCCACACCCTCTTAGGCAGCGATGTTGACTTGGTCAAACTTGACCTTGTCCTCATGCATTTGCCCCTTTTCACACTGGAAGGTGAAAAATTAAGTTACTCCATAGATCCCTTTCACACCATGAGGGATTTTATTCCTCCTCATGGGCCTTTTACCCATTTTATTCACCTCCTAGATGATATAAGAAAAAATTAATATTCCAATTTGCTGCTTGCAAATTTTGGGATATTACAGCCCTCCCCTCTCAAAGATTGTTTGTCCTCAAGCAAGTGAAAGGATAGATTGAGTTATTTCTCCTCCTCTCCCTGTAGTATCCATGTATTATGATCTCCTCCAAGTGAAGTGATGTTATCTCATCAATCAAGTCTCCACATTGCTCCTCCTCAGCTTGCAAGTCAGCTATCAAGCCATCATCATGTAAAGGTGAAATACTCAAGAGGATAGCAAATTTATGTCTAGAGGTCCCCTTGAGGAATAGGATCTGAAATATAATGAGAATTATCTCTCCCATATGGATCCTCCATCCCCAAGCTATTAGCCATGAAAAATGAGTCACCACCCAACTAGGCAACTCCTGAAAACTATCCTCCACCTTTGGCTCCGAAAAAGTAGGTGGGATGAAAATCTGCACATGGTAGACAATGTAGCCTACCCCACGCTATCCATCTCTCCACTTATGGAAGTGTAGAGTGTTGGCTGATCTTGGGCTGCAATAAGATTTCCCTCAAGTGGAAAGATCAGGACTAGATATCCAAAGACCTCTCCTCCAACACTGCAAATCATGCTGGCCCAAATGTCCCCATATATGATGAGTTGGAAATCATCATCATATAGCATCTCATCCATCATATGGCTCACCTCATATGGAAAAAAATGTGTTTCTCTAGTGGCCATACCATCTCCCATGCTCCCCTTAGAACATGTAGTGCAAAAAGTGTGGGAGGATTCTATAGAAATTATATGCACTAAGCATGCATATGTCCAAGATCCACCTGATATCACACTATTTAACTTTATGCAAGATACTGAATCTATTCCACTTGTTAATATTTTGCGGAAAAATTAATTGCATGCACATGTGAAGCATAAACAAAAATTATCAATCGCACATAACACATTTTTTAACCGGGAAAGCCTGAAGCTGAAAACCCAAAATATATATTATGTAACATGGAGATCATATGACAATCTCATACAAAAATACAAAGCTTATCACAAGACCTCAGTACAGTACAATCTTCATACACTAATCAGGCCTAATATTGCAAATCCATGCACCGATCTTTGCCACCTACTAGCCCGCCTCCACTGCGCAATCCCTGCTGAAGAATAGCTCTGAATGAATTCGAATTACTCTTGGATTTACTGTGCAATCCTCATTGGCATATCCACTGTGTGTTTGATGCAATCAATGCATCACTAATAGTCACAACAGATAGTCTATCTTTCCCTTTCACCTATCTCTCCACTGGTCTCCACTGAAACTGCCATGCACTGTAGTTAACTGTTGTATTGTTCATTTGATTAATGAGTTATTATTTATGAACTAATTAACTAATTAATTCACTCCACTCTCACTGGCAAGGCAAGTGTATCAACTTGCTAGACTAAATAATGCACTAACCGAGTCTAACCGAGTTAAACCGAATACAACTCCATAACTACTTCTTCCAACTCGTGTCATAACTCTGCCACTTTAGTTCTAACTAAGTCCTCCATGCAATAGCTCCAGTAAAAAATTAGGAATAGCGTAATTCCTTCTATTAGTTGTTGTGCCACATCTATGCACTGAACTGAAGAGCTGCAAGAGAATAAGTTGTTGTTTAGAGTTTGATTATTATTAAGAGCTAATAATAATCGACATGCATATATTTTTATATTGATGATCTATAAATAGACATCGCCCAATATTCTAAAAATAGAATTTCATCTATTTTTCCAACTTGATCAACCATCCAAAAATAGCATCCTGCAACTTTTGAAATATGATCGACATGTCTAAAAATAGACTTGCGCCAAAAATAGCCTGCGGGCCCACTTAGTGAAGGCGACTCTTTTCACTAAGCTCATCATCTTGTTGAATCTAAACACTCCCTCTCAACAAGATAGATATTATCCTTCACCCCGATTCCTCGCTCATGGTATTCGCAGGTTCTCCCCGGTGAGCACCTTGATCGAAGACCGTATCCCGATCCTCCATGGGAATGTACTGAAGCAACATGATCTTCTGCTGCACACAATCTTTGATATGATGATACCGGATATCAATATGTTTAGATCTATCATGAAACATAGGATTAACTGAGATTTTAATGCAACTCTGATTATCACAATGAATCACCATGGGATCTAAATGTGAACTGAACAAACCAACCAGAATCTTCCTCATCTAGATAGCCTCACATGCAGCTAAACTTGTTGCCATGTATTCCGCTTCTGCTGAATTGAGTGCCACAGATCTTTGTTTCCCACTGTACCAAGAAACTGTCGTAGATCCGATACTGAAAATACCTCCTGATGTGCTCTTTCTATCTGTTGGGCTTCCTGCCAAATCTACATCCATGAAGCCATGCAACTTCACCTCATCCGTCTATTTGTACCATAAACCATACTCAGATGTGCCCCTGAGATATAGCGTATTATCTTTCCCACCTTCCAAAGAGCTTGTAGGCTTTAACCAACAAGCTGGGGAAGTTGGTTCACCGTAGGTATGTCCGGTCTTGTATTGATTGAATACATGAGCAACCACCGAATCGTCGAGTAAATTAAAGGTATCCATCAGCCTTCGCCACTTGGGAGTATCCCCCTTCTTCCAATTCCTGGAAGAGGAGTGTTGATAGGCTTGCAGCCTTGCATGTGAAACTTCTCCAGTATCTCTTGGGCATACTTTCCTTGAGACACAAACAGTTCACCTTCCCGCTGCCATATTTCCAATCCAAGGAAATAATGAAGGAAGCCTAAATCCTTCATCTCAAACTCCTTTGCAAGATCAACCTTGCATGAGTGTATCAACTGCTCATCACCTGTTAGTATCAAATCATCAGCATAAATTACAATGATCAAAAGCTTACCCTTGACCACAATTTGGTAAAGGTTTGCATCCGCCTCACTCTTGGTGAAGCCAAGTCCAGTGAAATAGTTGTTGATCTGAGTGTACCAAGAATGGGGTGCTTGTTTCAGTCCATACAACGCTCTTTTGAGCCTGCACACATGCGACTCACTGTTGAAGATCTCAAATCCTTTAGGCTGCTCAATATACCCCTCGTCCTCAATAATCCCATTAGTCTTCACATCCATCTGATGAATGTGCCAACCCATCTGCGCTGAGAGAGCAAGGATGGTCTGTATGGAAGAATACCGTGCGACAGGTGCAAAGGTTTCTTCATAGTCAATCCCCTCAATCTGTGAGAAGCCTCGAGCAACAAATCTTGCCTTATACTTCTCGACACTCCCATCAACAGCTTTCTTTACCTTGTAGATCCATCTTGATCCTACAACTGATTTTCCCACCGGCCTTGGAACAATCTCCCAAGCACTGTTTCTGACAATGGAGTCATACTCCTCCACCATGGCATCTACCCATGTGGGCTCCTGCACTGCTTCTTCAAAAGAAGATGGCTTTGTCACAATACACTTTCTCATAAGAGCCATGTATCCAGTAAATCGGTCAGGTGATTGTCTTTGTTTGCGCTGTGATGTAGGGACTCCTACATTTTGTGACGCATCAAGCTTCAGTCTCTCAGCTTCTATGGTACACTTTCTACCTTGTCTGATGTTTGGTTCTGCATGAGTGGACTCCTCCACTCCATGAATCTCCTCCTGTGGCTGATCCACATCCAGAGGCTCATCTTTGGGAACAAGAAGTTCCTCCTCTGCATGCAAGTGTAGCTCCCTCTCAAGCGACAACTTCATGGCTTTCACCTCATTGAATTTTATATCCCATCGCACAATAGTAATCTGAATGTTTGGAAAATACACATGATAGTTATGGGGTGTTTTTGTGTACCCCACAAATATCCCAACTTCTGCAGTTGGCTCCAACTTCTTCCTAGCATCCTTCGTCACATGAATGTAAACAGGTGAGACAAAAATCTTCAAATGAGAAAAATCAAGCTTCTTACCAGTAAAAGCTTCCTTAGGTGTACTCATGCCAAGTGCTCTATGAGGACAACATTTTTGCACATAAACCGCAGTGTTGCATGCTTCTTCCCACAAGTGCATCGGTAGGCCCTGATCATGCAACATCGCTCATGTAGCACCCACAATCATTCTGTTCTTTCTCTCCGCGACCCCATTCTGCTATGGGTTATATAAGCATAGCTCTCTCGAAGATTCCTTGCTGCTGCACTTTTGCTTCTTGAATTCTCCCAGATGTATACACCACCATTATTTTCCATAGAGCTTTCTACCTACTCGAAACTTTCCACCAATGCCTTGAACTCACAAAACTTTGAGAATGTTTCACTCTTCTTCTGCATTAAGAAGATCCAGCATCTACGATAAAAGTCATCAAAAAATATCACATAATACTTGTGTTTCACTGTTGAAGCAACCGAGAATGGTCCACACACGTCTGTGTGAATTATCTCCAGGATCACCGAAGCACGGTTCTCCTTCTCATGAAAGGTGGTCTTCACAAACATACCCATTGTACATCCTTTGCATTGATCTAACTACACAAGAGTACCCTTGGGAAGTCCAATAGAAATTTGCTGCAAAATCTTCAAATCACCATGGTGAAGATGACCCAATCTCCTGTGCCATAATTCACCCTCATCGTTGCTCACCACTTCTTCTGCTTTGCCCACCATTGCAGCGCAGCCATCTACCTCCAGCTTGTAGAGATCACACTCAACCCCTATCTTCTTGGTTTTACCCGTTGTTTTATGTCAAAGGAAATATTTTCCCTCACTGAAAACAACATCATAACCTCTGTCTTCCAGCATTGCGACCGAGACCAATTTCTTCTTCAGACCTGGAACATGCATGACATTCTTCAACAAGAATGGATTATCAAACTCCCTCTCAAAGGTAATGGTCCCAATGCCAGTCGCACTGTACCGACCATCTTCGCCTATCTCTATATGCATCTGGAGGTCCTTCTCCTCCATGTCACTAAACAACTCTTTGTCTCCCGTCATATGGAAAGACGCACCACTGTCAAGATATCACACCGATCCCATGCAGCTTGAAACCAAGCATGCGATCAAGGAAAAATCTAGCTCAGATTGTGAGGCTAAGGCCTCTCCAGCTATAGATCTAGCAGCTTGCTTATTCTTCTTCTTCTGTGGATAGTTAGTGGCGAAATTTCCATGTTCGTCACAGTGAAAACACTTCACTTTGGACAAATCCTGCTTCTTGCCTTTAGCATCGGATTTTGAAGAAGATTTCTTGCCCTTCCCTTTCCTTGCTTTGGCATCCAAAGAAAAATTCTCTTCATCTTCATTCTTCGATGAAGATCCATCCCTGGTACCCCGCCTTATCTCCTCCTGCACAAGATCCGACCAAAGTCGTTCCCATCTCGGTAGTGTCTCCCATCCATTGGCAGAGTCTTTGTAGCTATGCCAACTCTTCGGAAGTCCAAGGAGAGCCAAGCTCAATGTAAGTATTTTTCTATCAACAAGAATCTCCCAATATCACCATCCTTGGCAAAGTAAAAAAACCGTGATATTTTGGAATATTGTCGCCTTTCTCCATTTTTATTTTTTTGAGCTTGTCTTTAAGCGCCAACTTCCTCTGGTCACTTCTGATTTGAAACAAGTCCGTCAAAGCCTTCCACATTAAGAATGGAGTGGCTTTCCCATGAAGGCTGGACACAATATGGTCCTTCACACCTTCCAACAAAATCCTCCTCGTCTTTGCAGTCTTCTTTTGCCATGCATCAAGTAATGCAGCATCACTAGATCCCGACTTAGGAACATCACTATCGATGAACTCCTTCAACCCATTATCCTCTAGCACCACCTCCATCCTGTCCTTCTAGGCTATGTAATTCGAGCTCCCATCAAGGGCATACTCCAATCTCAACCCGTTGAAAGACATTTCAATGTATACTCGATTTCTGCACCAAGAATCTTCTGTAGCAAATTCGAATTGTCCACCAGCACAAACTCACTTCACAATTGCAATATTCAATCAACAATGCTTTGATACCATGTAGAAATTATATGCACTAAGCATGCATATGTCCAAGATCCACCTGATCTCACACTATTTAACTTTATGCAAGATACTAAATCTATTCCACTTGTTAATCTTTTGCGGAAAAATTAATTGCACACACATGTGAAGCATAAACAAAAATTATCAATTGCACATAACACAGTTTTTAACCGGGAAAGCCTGAAGCTGAAAACCCCAAATATATATTATTTAACATGGAGATCATATGAAAATCTCATACAAACATACAAAGTTTATCACAAGCCCTCGGTACAGTACAATCTTCATACACTAATCAGGCCCAATCTTGCAAATCCATGCACCGATCTTTGCCACCAGCTAGCCTGCCTCCACTGCGCAATATCTGCTAAAGAATAGCTCTGAATGAATTTGAATTACTCCATCCTTGACTACGCAATCCTCATTGGCATCTCCACTGAGTGTGTGATGCAATCAATGCATCACTATAGTCACAACAGATAGTCTATCTTTCCCTTTCACCTATCTCTCCACTGGTCTCCACTGAAACTGCCATGCACTGTAGTTAACTGCTGTATTTTTTAGTTGATTAATGAGTTATTATTTGTGAATTAATTAACTAATTAATTCACTCCACTCTCACTAGTGTATCAATCAGTTAGACTAGATACAACTAGCTCAACTGAGTCTAACTGAGTTAAACTGAATACAACTCCATAACTACTTCTTCCAACTGTGTCATAACTCTGCCACTTGAGTTCTAACTAAGTCCTCCATGCAATAGCTCCAGTAAACCCTTAGGAATAGTGTAATTCCTTCTGTCAGCTGTTGTGCCACATCTGTGCACTGAACTGAAGTGCTCCAAGAGAATAAGTTGTTGTTTATAGTCTGATTATTATTAAGAGCTAATAATAATCGACATGCATCTATTTTTAGATTGACGATCTATAATATACATCGCCTAATATTCTAAAAATATAATTTCATCTATTTTTCCAACTTGATCAACCATCCACAAATAGCATCCTGAAACTTCTGAAATATGATCGACAGGTCTAAAAATAGACATAGTCTAAAAATAGACTTGCGCCAAAAATAGCCTGCGGGCCCACTTAGTGAAGGTGACTCTTTTCACTAAGCTCATCATCTTGTTGAATCTCAACAGATTATCCCTCAAGGGACACATTCACCCAATGTGTCTTTCTCCCAAGAATGCTCCTAAAAATAGAAACAATAGAACCATAGGGAGAAAAAATGAGAATCATGCTTCCTGCCATATGTAAAAAATGAGAAGGGAAATGGTCCCTCAAGTGCAACCAACGTAGCTTGACTCTCAACTGCAATAGAGACTAATTAAATTTGTGGCTTCTAAACCACTTTCCCGCTGCTCCAATCTCCTCATAAGTATGGAGGAATTGAATGATGCAAGGTGTACAATGAGCATGTCCTCTATAATATCTCTCTTCCCCAAGTCCTCCTAGGGAATGGCCATCAATCATGCTTATGGCCTCAACTAAACCATGAGGTCTAGAAAAAAGAATGCTCCTCCTTGGAGCATCATCCTGCACATGTATGGTTAAGGGATGCATAGATACATTAGAGAAATCATCATGTAAACAATCAACATCCTTACCATATGTCTTGCTCATGCAAATGGAGTGGCTCATATATGAGTCTCCCCTCATCCTCAAAGAGAAAAGAGGTGGTTGTGCTAACTCTCCCAAAGAGTTATGTATCTCCTCCATCTGCACATGATCCATGCATCTCCTCATATGCTGATATATATCCTCCTCAAAACCCTTCCAAAAATACCCCCTCCATGATGGTGTGGTATGCTCTCATAGAACAAGTGGGGCTGAAAAGGAAATCCTCATGAGATGCTTGTAACAACTTCTCCTTGAGATGGGAAGCTCTAGGAAAGAAGATCCTACCATGATAGAATATGACCCCATCTCTGACTAAATATCCCTCCTCATGCAACTGGTCATCCAATATCATGCAAGTGAAAAGATCCTTGGAGTACTCCACCAACAGCTGGGAGTTCCAATATGGATCTATCCTCCATAGTGACAGCGATGATGATATTTCTTGAAGAAAATTTGTCATATGGTCATCCTCCTCTTTGACATCTCCCATGCCAAAGATGCAAGTTGGAAGGTTGCTATCCTTCCCATGCTGCTTCTGCCACAGAGCAGAATCTGAAATGGAAGTGGGTACTGATGATGTTGATGGAATGCTCCCTCTCTCCTTGAGTCTACCCATGATTCCCAGCGCTGTGTAAAACTCTCCCAAGGTTCCCACTCCTCTGAAATCACTGAGTGGTGCCTCAACTGGTGAAGCAGCCATCCTCCTCTGCTGATCCAGTGGTCTCCCTGGAAAAATGTCTCCATGCAATGAGACATCATCATCAAGAGATGACTGCATATATGAATGAAAAAATCTGTCCATGCCCTCACTGCGCAATCTAGTCTTCTCCTCAGGTGCATCAACCTCCTGAATTGGATAGGGATGTGTACATCTCATCTCATCATATTGGTTCTCCTCCCTACCTTCTCCTTATGTCTCCATGGTTCCACACCTCCTCAACAACGGAACATGAGTTGTGCCTTGATCTCCACACATGAGATCCTGGGGACTTCCTAGCAAAGATGCAAGAATCCCTCTAGTTGGAGCAAGAGCTCCTCCTTCCTCTACATGAGGTGCTAGATCAACTCCAGATCTGACAGAATTTTTTCCCTCAACCTCTGCAACATGAATGGGCAACCCTCCAATGATTAGATCCCTTTTTGAAAAAGAGATCTCCATGCTCTCTTGCTAAGAATTGTGAGAAGAAAATCTTTCTCCAGCAAGGTATGGTGCAATTTTTCAGCCTCCTCCATGGTTTTCTGAAATGGTACTGCATTCTCATGCAAGGGTTTTTTTTGAGTTTTCTTCTTTAGCTCCACCATGTGTGTCTCGTGAATCCTTCTATCAAATATTTTCACTAATGCCTTAGTGAAACTTGAATAAGATGTAATGTTTACATTTTTCAAAGAAAATGATTCAAATATCCACCAGGCATAGGCCTCACCTCTCAAATGCATCGCTACAAATTTTATGTCTTCATCTTAGAGAATGTGGTGCTACTGCAAGAAGGTCTCTCTAACTCCTCCACCCAAGATTTGGCTGAACATTTAGGTGAAGCCTCAAAGGTAGATAGAAGAAATCTATCCTACTGCTCTCTTCCTTTCACCTTCATCTTGCAAAACTCTGAAAATTTGAGATGATCTCGGAATTTCTAAGTTTGAGACTCATACTCCTTCAGGAAATGACTAAGATTTTTCCTCCTAGTAACCTCTTCTCCTCTTTCCATCTCTCTTCTGGAAATATTGGGCATGTGACAGCGCTATGTACCATAGTGTGTGGCTGCATGCTCACACTCCTCAATATCAATCTAGAGTTTTCTTTAGATTCAAACTGTCTTAGAGATTCTTCATACATCTCCCTCTGAATCTTCTTGAAATCTCCATGAATATTATGTACAGATTTAGGAATAATCTTTGTAAGCTTATCCCCTCTTCCTTCTCCAAAATATGGAGTCTTTTTCCTGCTCATCTCGTTGTCTCCTTCTCAATGAGAATAGGAAGTGCAGGGTCCTTCCTCTTCTTTTTTCTTATCCTCCTTGGGGAGTTTCTTCATGGATCTAAAATATGATGAGATAAGCCCATCCTCTTCAATATTATAATCTCTCTAGCTAAGACTCACAGGCTAAGCTAGGACTATGCTCTGATACCACTGTAATATTCCAAAATATGGAACAACTAGCAAGGCATGACTGGAAAATGCATTTTCTAGGAATGGATGCTACAGGATTTGAAACCAAGACCTAGATCCCTTAGATAAATGTATATAAGACCTAAATCCAAGAGGTGGATCAAAATAAATCCCTCTAGGTGGGTTAAACAGATCTCCCACACCTAGTTGTCTTCAGAAAGTGCCTGATGAAGGGACTACAACAATGTATGCACATACAATGGAATAACAACGTTATTTTAATAACCCAGAACTCATGAAGATATGAATAGCCAACCAATTTATAATATAGCATAAAAATAGTACAATTATTTGAGGAATCAATCACTCAATCCTGGCAATGGAAGCCTCAACATAACATGCACTAGAAATTGGAGAACACTGCTACACAATTACACAAGGCTATATCAGCGCAGTTTATATGGAGACACTACAACATACAAAATGAAAATACAACGATATGACAATATGAGCTCAAGAAATGAGGGGGAGAAAGCTCTCAACCCCTGAAAATAGCAATACAACAATCCTCAAGAAAGATTGGCTGAAATACATGTACAAATGGAAAATCTGCAGAAATGCCGGAGTTGCAGGGTAGCAGCTGCAACACAAAACTGAAACAATATGGAGATGGTTGAATAATATGTACAATATGAAGTAAACCTCCTCCAATGGATCTATCAAGTGCAAGGATAATCCTAGCATTGAAGATATTTCCCTCCAAGATAGTGGTGCAAACCCCCACTGCAAATATACAATGAAATAACGCAGTCTGGAGAAGGGACTGCATTGCTGATGATGGGAGAAGCTTGGCCTAATGCCAAGATATTAAAATCAGCCCTGGAAACATTCCTCACTAATATTCCTGAGGAATAGAATCTTCCTCCTCCGAAAGAGAGACAAGGAATGGTGTTGTGGAACCCTCCATTGCAACACCCTGCAACACAACGTTATACTTGAGTAGAAATAAAACTGTAGCTGAAGGAATGGCTTTGGCCTTGAGCCTAGATGTGGAGAAATGAAGTGAAATCCTTCAAGAGGCCTCTCAAGAAGGAGAGAAAATCCTAAACATGAATCCCTCGTGCTAATCAGTATTGCAACTCTGCTGAACAGCCGGACACTGCAAACAAATAATCAAATACTCAAACATGTCTCACTATGGTTGCATCTTCCTCCTTTTATGCAAGTGAATTTCTCTTTGCCCTGGACCCCACACATTAGGGTTTCTTCCACAAATAATATTTCTCCCTCTCAAACTGTTTTGTCTTCCCAAGCAAGCCACACCCTCTTAGGCAGCGATGTTGACTTGGTCAAACTTGACCTTGTCCTCATGCATTTGCCCCTTTTCAGACTAGAAGGTGAAAAATTAAGCTGCTCCATAGATCCCTTTCGTACTATGAGGGATTTTATTCCTCCTCATGGGCCTTTTAACCATTTTATTCACCTCCTAGATGATATAATAAAAAATTAATATTCCAATTTGCTGCTTGCAAATTTTGGAATATTACAGTTATTCATCTCATGGGCTTCCTTATTCACATATTTTGTTGATGTATATGTAAATAATGAGCCTATATATTGGCCTCCTGCTCTTACTTAGCTAATATGCATTATTTCCCCACATTATTGTTTAATATTCCTGCATTTCCCATTTGGGAATATTACATATCAGAAAATTCAGACAACAATTTAATATAATTATATTTGGCCTTAGGAGACAATGTCTTAGACAACTTAACCATCTTGGGCTTATCTTCTTTTCCAATGTTCACATCTTCCACACCTTTTTTTTTAGGAGTCAATGTTGGTTTCCTGGCGACATCACTCTGGTTAAACAGATCTTCTAAAGTTATCAAACCTCTAGGAATAACAGTATCTTTCAGCTGCAAAACATTCATCTGATTGGCTTCTATGCCTTGATCATAAACATCACATACAACATCAATAAAAGCATCCTTAAAATTTCCTTCATTCTGTAAGAAACTATTAATCTCTTTGTCATCCCAAAAAACTTGCCAGTATCTTAGATTATCTGGGACACTAGGTCTATGTTTAACATGAATTTCAAATTTATTACTGGAGTTCATTGGAATTTTAAGATTACTTGCCACTGTAGCAAGAGAATCTGCAATGATGTTCTGAGTTCTTGGCACTGCTGTTAATGTATAATCACGGAACATTTTTAAGACATCCAAGACTAAATTTCTATAGGCTCTCATCCACGGATGTTTTGCTTAATACTCTCCTTTTACTTGCTTTATGACAAGCTTAGAATCACCATAAACAGAAATTATTTTTGCACCAAGTTTCTTCATAATTTTAAGACCTTTAATTAATGCTTCATACTCCGCTTCGTTATTAGAACAGTCAAAAGCCAACTTATACGAGCATTCTCTAACACTACTTGGTATTCCACCATATTTACAAATAGGACTTTGGATCCAAATACCAATACCTGAACCTTCCTTACTCAAAGCACCGTCAAAATCCATGCTCCATAAGCCCGCTTCATTTTCTAAATGTTGAAACTCCACTTTTGGTTTTGTTTTACTTGGGCCAGTAACTTCGTTTTTTTTTTTTTTTTTTTTTCTGCACTAATTTTTTTTTTATCAAGAGGCTGCTCGGAGGAAGGTACCAATGAAGAAGGCACCACTTCTTTCTCTTTATCAAGATTTTCTCTAAAAATTTCTAAAACTTCTGGAACATCTTCTACTATTACTAACTGATTATTTACATCATTCAAATCACCATCACTGTACAAAATAAAAGATTCCAAATATGTAAGTACAACCTGTATTGAATGATTGATAGGCGTCTCCTTACTAGTTATCATATATTTCATTTTCTTTTCTTGGTACAATTTCCTCAATTGCCCCAAAAACTGGAATAGTAGCATTGAAAAATTCCAGTTGTAAAATACCTTTTAGTTTGGCTCCCCATGATCTCGACAGTAGCATGCTGAAATGAGGTGGTATGTCAGCCACCACCACATCTATCAAAACATTCTTGGCCGGGATTTGATCTAAAGAAACCACTAAATCTTTAATGAGAACAATGCAGCGAACTCTACCCTGAGAATCAAATGAATACAAATCATGATAAGGTCGAGTGATATCCATGCCCATTTTTTCCATAATAGCCTTAGGCATCAGATTGTGAGAGGCCCCAGAATCAAGCATAGCATTTTGAAGTATGTACTCATGCAGTATTAGGCTCAAATAAAAGGGAGGAACTTCACTTTCTCCTAATTTACCATCTATAGCTGGACCGAAAATGAGCTCAGGGTGGTCATATTCAGCATTAACCATATCAGACAAAGGATCAACTAGCAACATTTTAGACACTTGATCTCTGTAATGACTATTCTTTACTAACTCTGTCAAAGGAATGGACACTTTCAGTTTAGCTATTTCATTTTCTAAATTAAAAGTTGTGACTTTATATACCTCTTTGACAATAGTATCTCTTATATTATTTTGATTCATTGTCAGAGTCTCCTTTTTCTGAGTGTCTTTCTCCTTAGTAGATGAGCTTGTTGATGGCTGATTGCTATTACTATTCTTATCTACATGTTCTTTACCCTTTCTCTAATTATTAGGAAGATCATTCTTTGACTGCTCTTTCCTTTTCTGAATGGGATTGACAGTACATCTTTTCTCCTTAGATAATATTGTTTCTACTGTGCACTCAAAGAATTCATATATCCACGTTGGTAATCATCTAATTTTGTTTCCATATCATCATTATTTTCCATGATGTAGTCTTCATCTTTTGGAGAATCCAGATTTTCAGTATACTCCTCATCTTCAATCAAGAACATGGGCAAGCCATCTGCTGTAAAGAAATGATTTGTTTCAACCACTGGATTTTCATCTTCCTCTTCTTCTACTCCTTGGACATAGTTTTGCTGCAACGCGAATCTATTGTTGTTGTTGTGTTGTTTCGTCAAGTGCTTTCTACTCTCTTTGCTTGATTCTAAACTGAGGCTATTGTTGCCCTCTGAAATTTGGATTCCAGATCTATCGTTCAAGTCTATCTGAGATGGATATTTTGTCAACCATTCTCTACATAGTTTGGAGTAATGAATCCATATTTTCCTCAGAAGTAGAAGTCTATTCTTTGATAGTCACCCTGTTTTCTGATCTCATCCTTGCTCTCTTGGTCAGAAAATTCGATTCCACACTTACAACATTCTTCTCCTGTCTTCTAAAGTTTTAGGATCACTTTCACACAACTGATATGCCATATCAGCATCAAATCCATCTGGTAATTTGACCAAAACCATACCCTCCGGTGGTTTCATATGTGCAGGAAGAGAATTGTACATTGCATTAAATATCACACTATAATCTTGAACAGACTCGCCAACATTCATTTTCATGTTCTCGTATTCAGACAATATTTGAATAGGATTCTTCTTTTGTTCCCATATTTCTACAAAATCATTATGAAAAACTACTAGAGTGTTAATAGTGGTTGTCGGTAGAGCTCTGAACCATTTTCTTACTTCCCCTCCCAGGCTTTGTGCAAACAATCTCATCACATCCTCTATATCAATTTCATGAAGATCAAAGAAGTCATTCATCTTATCTACGTGCTTTTGAATTGTTATAAACTAATTTTCATCAAACAAAGGGATTTTGGTTTAGTAATCTGCGGGAATTTGACCTGAATTCTGAGGGAGAACTAGGGGGGCATATCTTACAGCCATGACTGGAGGTGGAGGTGGAGGATTAACAATAGGATTAATAACAGGTATTTGGATACCTAAGTTGATTAAAGGAATACTTGTCCCCGACTGAATAGTGTGAACAACGGATGAAGAATGAGGAGGGGGAAGAGGGATATTTTGAGTAACAGTAGATGAAGTGATGGAAGAAGAAGCTGAGATCTAGGGTTTGCTTTCCAACCAAGTACTTACCTACGAAGAGTAGTTATGAAAATATTTCTGAGATTGTAAAAATTCTGATTGAGACCTTGATTGAAACCCTAAATGAGAGTGTGAAAACTAATCTTAAATAGGATTGTGGAAGGAAATGGAGGAATCAAAAACTGTCTCGTCAATCCAACTCAAAGATTTACTTCGGAATAAACTTTGCTCAAAATTAATATCATATTCAATATCTTGCAATTTTTCTAACTCTTCGAGAAATGAATGAGCTCTGGGGATGGAACTTCCTTCTAATTGATTTCCAACTTAACTAGAAGTCTCAACAACAGTTTTACTTTTCTTCCAATTTTTTGAGGATCACTAACAATAATGGGAGGATTTGGATCAAGGTTGGATCTAGTATATCTTCGAGAAGCCAGTATGTCTGATTTCAACACCAAATATGCACTTTAAAATTTTTCAATTCAGCCTTTGAATAAATTCTAAACTTATCATCCACAAGTTTAAGAATTCCAATGAAAATTAATTACTAGAGTTGATCTGATCTTACTCTTTTCTTCCCCATTATGGTCTCCAAAATGTTATCACTCGGATTGAACCTCAAGGTTGAGAGAGGAAATCCCGAGGTAACCTCAAACCAAACTTTGGACTTGGTATCTTGCCCTACCAAGTCAGAGAGGGATATCTCGATCAAATCATAGCCAAGAGGGCTGGATGACAAATATTTTAGGCTAGCTAAGGAGTACAGGGGGTTTTGATTTTGATTTTAGGGTTTTTTGGATCAGGAGGAGCTAAATAGCTAAGGCAAGGAAATTAGGTCAAAATCTGCAGGGGTTTCAAGGGGCAAGTTAGGTAAAATGTTTAGACATTCAAAGATGATTGTGTGAGGTGAAGAGACTGGTGAGGAGCTAGGGAAATCATGTGAAATGTATTTTCCCTAAACTGAAGAGAATGAACACATTATACTAGATTTCCCAAAACAGAGCATAAATACATATGGATTCTCCCTTTGAAACTTTAAATCTATTATATTATAAACATGAAATGTTTTATTAAATAAAAATACATTCAAAAAAATTGATAACAGAGAGGAAAATATGTCTAAAAATCATACCACATGTATCCCAAGAAAATAGCTGCAAATTTCTATTAATGTCCAAGCCAAACTGATATACAAAGATGTCTCTTGATATGCCAAAGCTCCAAGTGAGTCCAACCTCTACCAATGACTGAGAAAATACATCAAATAGACTTCAAAACCACTTTCCCTAGCCTCAGGGAGTCGAATTCATGAGAGGAGGAGTTGTTTCACCTACTCCCAAACAAGAATCTAAAGACTAGGAAAACTCAACAATTTTCCTCTAAAAGAGAGGAAACTGATATATTTGACCTCCTAGTAGACTTATCTGATGCATATACCCTAGATAAAAGTGAAAACATGATATTTACATCCATATTGACCATTTACATCAATAATTTTCCCATTTACCCAATCAAAAAATCAAAAAGTCAAAAATTCTAAAAATAGTGAAAATTGCCAACTCCTTGGTAAATGCTTAGCGCCAAGACAGAGCAAATGACATGTCTTGCAACCAGCTTTTGGAGGCCTTACCCTTTTCCAAATCAGCTCCATGATAGCTCATTGGAAAGGTGTTTGAGCCTAGTTTCCAAATATGCTTTCACTATCCAAGCTGGTGTCCATATTCTCTATCAAAATTATGTTCTCCCAAGACTGGTAAACGCGCAATGCGAGGGTCAAAAAGAGGGAAAAAATATGATTTTTGGTGGTTTTTTGCCTCTTTGAGGGACCAGTTCTTCTCCAAACCTTCTAAAACTTGCTGGAGTTGATTTCCTCATAATTTTCAACATGATGGTGGTGTCCATTCATCAATTCTATGCCTCAAAAAAGAGCGCAGCACGAGTGGAGCTCCGCGTTTAGAAAATTTTATGTGTGCTAAACTGTCCCAAAAATAAAAAATTGCACAAAAGTGCCACATGTACCAAAATTTTGAATCTGTTTATTGATTTAGAGGTTAGAAGCATGGTGAGAAACCTCAGCAAGAATATTCAATTTATCCTTCTCCTTTGACTCGATCAAAGCCCGAATCTTTGCATGGGCTCATTTGAGCTTGGCCCTTGCAATCATATTTCTCATGGCATAGTGTTTCACCATCTTCTTCTGAATGACAGTGTCTTTCTTTGCCTTCTCTAGTAGTCCCTCCAGATGCAAATTAGCTCTCTCAAGCCAAGACTCTCTATCTCCATCAATCTCTATGGCAAGCAGCTCACTTGGAGTAAGTTACTCTCCCAATTCAGCCTCTTTCTACCTTTCCCGAGCTAAATCCTTCTTTAGCCAAATTTTCCTCAGTCTCTGTCTTGAAAGTTGATCTTCCTCATCATCAGTGTCATTAAAACTGCCCAAGGTTTCCTCCAGCAAGGCCTTGGCCTTTCCTACCTCTCTCTGAGCTTTGATTTCCCTGACCTCACTGATGGTCTGCTTTGTCTTCAGTTGTTGATTCTCTAGCTCAAGAAATCCAATCACATTCCTTTCTCTACCAAGATTAGCTTGAAGCTCACTAATCTTGGCATCCTTGCCTCAGATCAATGCATTGGTGATTCTAACCTCATCCTCGTCATCAAGGTCAATCAACTGAAACTCCTTCTTAGTTTCATGTTTTTCCTCCTACTCAAAAATGATAGGCTCTGTAACCTTTTCCTTTCCCTTGTCTACCTATTTTGTTGATGAAGAAGGAATGGCCCCTTTCACACCATATGAAGCAAACACATGCATGTGGCCTCTCTGATATTTCAAGGAAAATGGCTCAATATCAGTCAAATTGGTGCAAGCTACCTCAATGTCCCTTTCACTGCTTGATTCTCTGGTATCATGATGTGATGGTGAAGGGTTGAAGAAAGGTGATGAGGCAGGATCAACATGAGGTGAACGGATTTGAGCGGTTGGTGATGTATGAGTAGTGGGATGTGATGGAGAAGTGGATATGGGAGGATGAGATGATGAAGGAATATCCTGGTCATGATGAATAGGTGGGGTAGTGAAAACCTCATTTGAAATGAATGCATCCCATGGAATGTTTTTCTGTTGAAGTTAATACATGATCACCATCTTGATGAGTGAATGATGAAAAAGGATTTGCATTTTCTGATTGTAATCCCTCTTTTGCACAATGTAAGCCATCTTGTCAATGCTACGGAAAATATAGTATGGTATGTGTAGCATTATAATTCTAGTTAAATGCATAAGAAGATGGATATGGTATGAGTAGAGGTGGGAAAACCTTCCCTCTCAAGTTAAGTATTTCATTATTATCCTCATCATTGGCACATACCGTTCAAGGATATGAGAAAAAGGGAAACTGGACTTGTTGTGATATTTATACCTAGGTTTGAGGTATGGTTCAAAATAACTCATGTCTAGGTTTGCTTGTTTAAACCACCTCTGTCCCACACTAGGTATCCCTATAGCAACTGCAATGGTATTTTTGGACATCTCAAAAGTAACCCCGGGAAGATTGACCTGCTTTTCATGTAGATTGATGATGAATAATGTTGTTAAATCCAAGTGATTTTGGACTTGCTGCACTCTCTCACATAAGTCAAAGCAGCCCACATGTTTAAAGCAAGAAATAGTGAGAGGAGAGGCCATGAGTTCCCTTGTGGTGATGGGTTCAAATATATTTATTTTCCCTCCCTTTTGATCGTTTCTCCTTGGCATTTGTGCCTCACCAACAATGCCACTATCCTCTTCTTCAGACATTTTCAAATTCTGATTTTTGAAACCCTAGGGTGTAAGTAAAATGAAATGAGGGGAAAGGGGATGAGATGACTAGCTTTAAAGGTGAAGGGAATGAGTGAAAGGGAATGATTTTAGCGACAAACTAGATCAATGAAAATACCTTTTTTATGACTGATATTTCTTTTAGGAAGATGAAACAAGGGTATAAATAGTGATCACAAGCTTGTAATTAGGGTTTCATTAGGCTTTCCATTTCAATTCATTTAAGAATGACAAAATAGCTTAAAATCAAGGTTAAAATATGTACTTACTCCTTTGAGGGTTTTTTGGATGAATTTGGCAAAGTTTGGAGAAGTTTTGAAGTGATTTGGGTTGCTAGATCACTTAGCAACCTTCCCTGGCTAGGCGCGCAGTGCCACTGGTGAGTGCGCAATGCCACTGGTGAGTGAAAATTGCCACTGGTGAGCACGTAGTGCTTTTCCAAATGCACAACACCAATCTACTGGTGCACATTTTGTTCACAAATTACATTGAGAATTTCGGGCAAGGGCGTAGCGCCAAGGTACAGGCGCACAGCGCCCATGCAAACGTGCAACGCCAAGTGCAGAACACGTAGTGCCGAGAAAATTAGCCCAAATTCGCTCAAAAACTCACAAATTTCTTCTTTGTTGAATGCTTCATACACTTTGAAAGGAAACAATGACTCTTTTTTAAATGTTTGATGAGCTTTTATAGGCATGTGTATTTAATTTAACTTGAAAAACCACGTTTCTAATGTTTGAAGTCTTCTTCCTTTTATCACTAATACTCTTTGACATTTTTTGCGTTGCAGGCTTGATGAAGTCATGGAGTTGGCTTTTCATTTGCTCACTGAGGCTTGACATAATGGCTTTGACAGCTTTGGGATTTAATTATTATATATAGTAGCATAAAATTACATTTGAAAAATTAAAATAAATTACATAAGTGACTTTTTATCAAAACAGAATTTTGATAAAAAGTCATGAAACTGAAAATAAAATATTTAAAACATAATGAAACCATCATGATTACCTTTTTTAGCCCTCTCATATATGTTCTGACCTCATCATAATGAAGGAGTGACCTTGATAAATGCAAAACCCTAATGACCTAATGAGACTGCTTTTGACCTGATTTTGAATGAGATTTTGACTTAAAATATTTTCAAGTGAAAAGCATTTCATAGGTGTTTTTATGCTCAAATAGACATGGGAATGAGTCAGCAATATGAATCTTGGAGGGAGAAAAAATTTATTTGAAAATTACAACCACCAGCGAAGCAATTTTATGTCATGACCTAACGGAATGATAAAAAATTTATTCAGTATGGGACACCTAAGATGCACATGCAAATGTGTTTTGATCCCTGGTGGAAGTATCAAAATAATGACACTAACATTCTCCTTATTGGGGATGGCAGCTCCTTGGAGGTGTCAATAACACCATAGACCAAGTGCCTAACCATTGGGTAAATACAGTCAAACAATCTAAAAGACTGCAGATAACTTTAACTAACTAAAAAACCATTTAAAGAAATTGAAATGACTCAAAAGCTGACTTTGACACTAACTCAAAGATGACTCTAAAACTCTGAAAACAATAGAAAATAAACAAGCTTTATAGCCTTCACTTTGGGCCCCAAGCTTAGATGACCTTCTACCTGAAACCTTGCAGAAAATATAATATGATATTTACAATGACAGTGAAACATTATCTCAGAAGTTGCATCAGAAATAATAATGTTTCAGGAGCCTACCATTGACTGGTCCTCCTAAACATTCCTCTCCATTCATTTCTTTCAGCAAATAGGCATTATGTCCTCGATAAGACAAGATCTTGTAGGGTCCCTTCCAAAGGTTTTCAAACTTCTCGTGCTTACCTTTATCTTCATTTCTTGCATCCCATCTCAGCACTCCATCCTCCAGCTGAAATTTATCAGCTTTTGTTTTCTGATCATAAATATTCTTAATTCTATCCTTAAGCTTAGAAGAAGTTTGAGAAACTTCCTCTCTTGTTTGCTGAAGATGAATCATTTGATTGATTCGGCGTTGCATATTATCTTCCTCACTATCTTCTTCCTGCAATAACCTCATAACTGGGACTGCAAGTGATGTAGGAAACACTGTATATGTACCATAAACCAATTCAAAAGTTGACATACCTATAGATTTCTTGGTGCTCAATCAATCTACCCACAAAGCATTGGTAAGCTTCCGGTGCCAATTTTTCTTGTTCTCCTCCAACATTTTCTTAATGATATTCACCAAATATTTATTAAAGGACTCAGCTAGGCCATTTCCCTGTGGATCATATGTGGTGAAATGGCCCAATCTGATATTGTACTTATGACAAAACTCAATCATCTTCTTTGACTTAAATGCTGCAGCATTATCTATAATAATCTTGTGAGGACAACCAAAACGAGACAAAATATTGGATTCTAAGAATTGAATGATTACCGTGTCTGTAGCTTGCCTTGTAGGAATAGCCTCGATTCACTTAGTGAAGTATTCGGTGGTTGATAGGATCCATTTTTTCTATGCCGATGATGTGGAATGAATTTCCCAAATAAAATCAAGTCCCCACTGTTGAAAAGGAGCATTTACTACTATAGGCTTCAGTGGAAGAGGAAGGAGCTTCCTTTTTCCCTGAAAAACCTGTATTAAAGTACCATCTTCATCATCTTCTGACATTGCTGCAATAAGGTTTATATCTAAAGCATGCAAGTTGGATTCAGCCATCAGCTTAGCTAACCCTTGTCCCTTGATCAGTTTGGTAGGCCTAATATCAAGATCAAATTCAAGCATAGATGTTATCCACCTACCTCTCCAACCTTCAAGATCAGTCTTTGTGAGAATGTAATGTCCCAATTTTAGCCTCAAGCTAAAATGAAACATTATAGTTGCATATTTTTATTTTGTTGAATACAAATGGGTAAAGTGACCCATTCATGTAATAAACAGGAATAAAATCCCTTACAATGTGAAAAGGGATCATCATGAAGCTGGATTTCACACCCTCATGTGTGAAAGAGGTTAAAATGCAAATGGACAAGGCTTAGTTGACCAAGTCAAACTGCGTTGGCATGAGTTGGAGAGCACTAAGTGGGATAGCGCAGTTTTAGTGGAGGAATATTCCATGAGGGGGGGAAATTCTAGAGGAAGGAAGGTGAAGGCTCATTGAGATTAAAAGAGGAGCAAGGCAGCCCATTGAGATTATCTTAGATCATTTGATTATTTGTCTAGAGAGACAAATTGCTGCCTCTTGCTGTTCAGCAGAGCTGCAGTGCCCTCAGGCACGAGGGAGTCCTGTTTAGGATTTCCTCTCCTTCTTGAGTAGCTCATGAAGGATTGCACTCATCCTCCATATTTCGGCATTCAGGCCATAGCATCAGCCATCTTCCTCAGTGCAGTGTTTGTAGCAGATTATTGTGCAATGTAGCTGGGTGTTGCTTGAGGTTTCCCACAACACCATTTCTAGTTGATATTTCAGAGGAGGGAAGTTCTCTACTTCCGGGAGGTTAGTGAGGATGGTTCCTGAGCATAATCCACTATCATTGGCAAGAGGCCAACCATTACCATCAGTCACAGCGCAGATACTCTCATAGACTGCATTCTAGCTAGAGCACATTTGCAGTGAGGGTTTTTGTAGACATTTCAGAGGGTGAGGTATTTGGTGTAGGGATCAGCCTTCAACTTCAGATTTCCAAAGGAGAAGGGCTCTTCATCAGCTTCAGCCATTCAGCCTTCTCCATTCCATTCCATGTATTGAGTTGCTGCAGCTACCTGGCAACTCCGGCATTTTAGCAGTTTTGCATATTTGAGCCAATCCTTCTAGGATTGACTTGAGGTAGTGATTGGGAGCTTATATCTTCTCTCCCAATGATATATGAGCCATTTATATGCAGATCCATGTTTTTCTTCACTAAGTACAGCATTATCCCTTCTATGACTGTGCAGTTCCTATTCATGGGTATTCCGCTATGATGCAGCATTGTGTTTTTTGGCATATGTTTTCATAGAAGGCTTCTTGCCTTATTCTTGTGATGTTCATTGTATCATTTTTCTGCTAATATTCATAATGAAATGGCATAATGGTTTTCATACATTTTGGCATAATTTATTCACATCTATTTCCAATTTATGTCTTTATATTGTTGTAGCTGCATCTTTGGGTTATCTTGAGAGATTCACAATCTTGTTGTGTTTCCCTCTTGGGGATATTGTCCCTTGACAATAATCTATAGACAGAGTCTGATAGTGGGCCAAGAAGCCTCTAGAGTTCATCCTTCCTTGTGAAGGTGACAAATCCAGTAAATTCCCCTTCATTCCATCTCTAGAATAGATTTCCATTGTCATTTGACAATGTTTCTGAAAAAGGGACATTACAGTGGTATCAGAGCATAATCTTGGCTCAGTCTGTGGATCTTCACCAAGATTCCATCTAAGAAGATGAGGAAGACTCCACTTTGTGGAGAAGAAGAAAGAAAAAGGAGATGAGCTAGCCAAGATTCTCCCTAAATCCATTTAGGGCTTTCATGGGAGCCCTAAGCAGAAGAAAAGGGAGAGATTTGAAGAGTCTCCACAAGGGTTTGAAACAGAAACAAACTATAGGGTTTATGATGAGGAATGTGAGCATGCAGTCACATCCTTTGATGCACAGCACAGTCACATGTGCATCTTTTTTATGAAGAGATGGGAAAAGAAGGAGGGGTGATCAAGAGGAAAACTCTTGAATATTTTCAGAAGGAGTATGGGTCACAAACTCCAGCATTCAAAGATCATCTCACTTCATGGACTTTTGCAAGTCTAAGGTGAAGGAGAACCAGCATCAAGATATATTTTTTCTATCTACTTTCAGAGGTTCACCTACATGTTCAACCAAATCATGGGTAGAGGAGCTTAATACCATGTTGCAGCAGCACAAAAGTTTCCAAAGGAGATGCTATCAGATTTGCAGCGCTACACTTGAGAGGTAAGACCTATGCATGGTGGATATTTGAGGCATGTTCTTTAAAATACTACTTCTTCCTATTTCTGATTCATTAAATCAATGATGGAAATATTTGGTGGGAGGAAATCTGAAACACATGCAAACCAAGATCTTGCATGTAGAAAGGAGGAAACATAAACTCAGTCCACTTCAAAACATTGATGAGAAGGCTGAAATATTGCATCACACCTTGTTGGAGGCAAGGTATCCATCTCATATTCTTGCACAAGAGAGCATGGAGGTCTCTTTTTCAAAAGGAGATCATATTTTGGAGAGGTTGCCCCTACATGTTGATGAGGAAGAGGGAAATTGTGCTGGAATAGCTAGAGTTGATCCAGTGCCTCATGCAGAGGTAAGAGGAGCTCTTGCTCCACATAGAGGGATTCTTGTGTCTTTGCAAGAAATTCCCCAGGATCTCCCATGTAGAGATCAAGGCACAACTCATGATACATCTATGCCATTGTTGGTGGGGTGCAGAGCTATGGAGATAGAAGGAAGAGATGGGTAGGATGATCAGCATCAGGTGATGAGGAGCACACACCTTGTCTATTAGAGGAGGTTTATGCACCTAAGAGGATGATTGGATTGTGCAGTGGGAGCATGGATGGTTTTCTCCATTCATACATTTAGTCATCTCTTGATGATGGTTTCTCACTACATGGAGACATTGCACCAAGGAGACCACTAGATCAGCAGAGGAGGTTGGATGCTCCACATTTGGGGCTTCACACCTTGATTTCAGGAGGGTGGAAACCTTGGGAGAGTTTAGAACAGTGTAGAGAGTTTGGGACAGACTCAAGGAGGAGGGAGAAACTCTCTCATTTTCAGCAGCACCCACTCTCATTAGTTATTTTTCACTGATATAGTTGCTGCAGAGATGGAGGATTGCATCTTCATGATGTAGGATGGCTGCCCCATATATTTTGTGAGAGAGATGATACTTCCTTGAGGAAGGACTCTTTCATGCATTGGAGTAGATGGAGGCAACTCATGCTTACATTGCCCAGGATCGAGAGATTCTTTGGAGGTGGTAGTCTCTCATGAGAGGCTTATTTTCATATATCTTCATTTCTTTTGAGCATGAGCAGCTACATGATGGCATGGCAGCAACTCAGAGGATGACTTTGGCATGAGGGGATGTCAAGGTAGTAGGCAGCATCATGACGGAGCACCACATTGCATAATACCAGCGCTGTCTATGTGGAGGATTGATCCATGTTGGAGGACTCAGCTTTTGGTTGAGAGGTCCCAGGATCTTGGTGCATGCATGATTCTTGGATGGCCTTGATGGTGATGGAGGACACTTAGTGGATGATATGAGCATCTATCATCATGGCAGACTCTTCTTGGCTAGAGTTTCTAGTCTCAAGGAGCAATTATTTGCATGCAGCATAGGAGGGCTTCCTAGCTATGCACTTGGATGCATACTTTGATCGGCTAGAGGAGTTCATATGGAGGGCATTCATCATGATCTACATCAGCATATGGACAGATGCATAGCCCAGTTGATTTCAAAGAGGTTGGCGCAACCATTCCCCTTACTCATTAGAGAAGAGGGAGAGCATTCATGATGAGACATTTCAGCTCAAGGTCTCAAGTACATGGTAGAGAAGGTATAATTTCACATTGTGTACCTCTTTACTTTATATGAGAAGCATATTTATCAAGGAGGATCATTCCTTCTTGAATTTTTTATGATGTACTTGTAGCTACCAGTAGCCTTGATTTTGGCTAATTTTGTGATGGTTGTGGGGGAAGCCACATACTTCTTAGTGTGCACCATTGGCACCAAATTGTGATTTCATGTTTAATCTTATGAGGAGATGTGGTGGCAGCAAACAAGTGGCTAGTTCAACACTTGTTACATTTGATTTTGAGGCAGGCCAAGGAGGCACTGCGCAGGTTCCATGCATGGAATTTGGAACCACTCTCCAGTTGTCATTTGACAACTTGTTTCTATTGCATATTTCTCCTTATGTATTTCTGATGTTGTATGTCTTTTGAGGAGAATTATTTGGGGAGCATTGTATGAACAGCCTATTGGGAGCATGATTCTCCCCATTTTATATGTTTTATATTGCAGGAGATACCATGGGCAAACCATGATTGCCACATTTCTACTTGTACCTTCTTGTGGGAGGGACCACTTGGAGAATTTGCAGAGGCATTTCATGGATGAATTTTCTTGATGGGGTATTTGGGCCATACTTTTCAGCCCAAAGACAGAGGCAGCCCCATGCACACTCCAAATGGAGAGAAGGCTATCATGAGAATGCAAGCACACTCTCCATTCAACCCCAACACATTGCAAAAACCAGGGGTTGAGATTTTCATTGGATGATAGCATGGATGAGAGGATGATCATTGGGAGCAGCATTATCCCATGCATATCATCACTCCTACCTTAAGAAGGCCACATTTCAGTAGGAAGGATTCCACTACACCTTCTATCTTTCCATGAGGAGTATCATTTTCAGTTTGCATACTTTGGAGAGAGCATTGGAGGGCAGATTTATTGCGGCATATTTGAGCAATGGTGGGACCATGGATAAGGAGGCCACAAGAGAAGATGGAGGAGGAATTTTTTTCTCTCTATGCAGTTGCTTGAGGACAAGCAACATGTGGGAGGGGAGGACTGTAATGTCCCAATTTTAGCCTCAAGCTAAAATGGAACATTATAGTTGCATATTTTTATTTTGTTGAATAGAAATGGGTAAAGTGACCCATTCATGTAATAAACAGGAATAAATTCCCTTAAAATGTGAAAAGGGATCATCATGGAGCTAGATTTCACACCCTCATGTGTGAAAGAGGTTAAAATGAAAATGGACAAAGCTTAGTTGACCAAGTCAAACTGCGTTGGCATGAGTTGGAAAGCACTAAGTGGGACAACGCAGTTTTAGTGGAGGAATATTCCATGAGGGAGGAAAATTCTAGAGGAAGGAAGGTGAAGGCTCATTGAGTTTAAAAGAGGAGCAAGGCATCCCATTGAGATTATCTTAGATCATTTGATTATTTGTCTAGAGAGACAAATTGCTGCCTCTTGCTGTTCAATAGAGCTGCAGTGCCCTTGGGCACGAGGGAGTCCTGTTTAGGATTTCCTCTCCTTCTTGAGTATCTCATGAAGGATTGCACTCATCCTCCATATTCCGACATTCAGGCCATAGCATCAGCCATCTTCATTAGCGCAATGTCTGTAGCATATTATTGTGCAGTGTAGCTGGGTGTTGCTGGAGGTTTCCCACAACACCATTTCTAGTTGATCTTTCAGAGGAGGGAAGTTCTCTACTTCCGGGAGGTTAGTGAGGATGGTTCCTAAGTATAATCCACTATAATTGTCAGGATTCCAACCATTACCATTAGTCACAGCGCAGATACTCTCATAGACTGCGTTCTAGCTGGAGCACATTTTCAATGACAGTTTTTGCAGACATTTCAAAGGGTGAGGTCTTTTGTGTAGGGATTAGCCTTGCACTTCAGATTTCCAAAGGAGAAGGGCTCTTCATCAGCTTCATCCATTCATCCTTCTCCATTCCATTCCATGTATTGAGTTGCTGCAGCTACCCAGCAACTCCGACATTTTAGCAGTTTTGCATATTTGAGCCAATCCTTCTAGGATTGACTTGAGGTAGTGATTGGGAGGTTAGATCTTCTCTCCCAATGATATATGAGCCATGTATATGTATATCCATGTTGTTCTTCACTCAGTACAGCAGTCTCCCTTCTATGATTGTGCAATTCCTATTCATGGGTATTCTGCTATGATGCAGCATTGTGTATTTTGGCATATGTTTTCATAGAAGGCTTCTTGCCTTATTCTTGTGATGTTCATTGTATCATTTTTCTGCTGATATTCATAATGAAATGGATCAATGGTTTTCATACATTTTTGCATAATTCATTCACATCTATTTCCAGTTTATGTCTTTATATTGCTGTAGTTGCATCTTTGGGTTATCTTGAGAAATTCCCAATCTTGTTGTGTTTTCCTCTTAGGGATATTGTCCCTTGAAAATAATCTATAGACAGAGTCTGATAGTGGGCCAGGAAGCCTCTAGAGTTCATCCTTCCTTGTGAAGGTGAAAAATCCAGTAAATGCCCCTTCAGTCCATATCTGGAATAGATTTCCATTGTCATTTGACAATGTTTCTGAAAAAGGGACATTACAGAGAATCTCTTTCACCAGTGCATTAAGAACATAGGCAATAGTATGTGAATGGAGAATACAGATCTGGAAATATTTCAGATATTTGATTAGGGATAAATCTTTTTTCTCAATAATTTTATATCGAAGAGCAGCATCTCAAATGGCTTGACTAAAGAAATAAATGGGCTATTCAACCTGGTCTCTCTTTTGCATCAAAATTGTAGCCAAAGTATGCTCAGATGAAAATGAAAATATTATGAAATCAACTGTATAATCTGGACTAGTAAAAATAGGGGTTGTGCTTAAAGCAAGCTTTACCAGGTTGAAAGAATTCATAGCATCAGTGATCTATTTTACACTGCTGTCCTTTTTCAACATATTAGTCATTTCTCTCAAATGCTCAGCTAAATTTGGAACAAATCTGCGTAAAAAATTCATCTTACCATTAAAAGCCTGAATCTCTTTTTTGTTTCATGGAATGTATATCTTCTGAATGGCTTCGACTCTAGAAGGATCAATGTGAATGCCATCTTTGGAAATTATGTGACCAAGTAGTTTGCCTTCATCCATGGCAAAAAGTCTCTTCTTTGAATTTAAAGAAATCTCAAACTCCCTACATTTCTGAAAAAAAATCATCAAATGATACAAATTTTGATCGTCAAAACCAGAAAACACTATCAAATCATCTAGATACACTACTAAGAAAACATCCTTTTCATTAGAAAAGGCTATATCCATCGCCTGCTGAAAATTCGCCCCTACATTCTTGAGTCTGAATGGAATTTTAAAATATTGATCATGACCTTAAAGAATATTTAGAATGAATTGGAAAAAATATGAGATCCTTGAGGATATAATAGAGAGGTTCATGTAATGTTAAGATGGAAAAATTACATCATTTAGGATTTGACACAATAAAAACCCTCTTAGAACAATTAGGGATGAGTGGATTGATCTCCTTGATCTCATGAGTAGAGGAGATGTATACCAATTATCATTTGAAAAAAT
Source organism: Pinus albicaulis (assembly GCA_034641835.2). Lineage (NCBI taxonomy): Eukaryota > Viridiplantae > Streptophyta > Pinopsida > Pinales > Pinaceae > Pinus > Pinus albicaulis. The sequence goes on along the minus strand of CM076582.1, from coordinate 1,522,015,745 downwards.
GTGTGAAACATGCAAGGGCATATCAAGAGGAAGGGCAAGAGTAAGTAATTAGCATAAACATTGGTAGGTCAAGCTGAACATGGAAATTTTCTTGATAACTTTAAAACGGAAATTCTTAGCAATCTAAGTGAACAAGTAGAAATGTTAAGAATGTAAAATGAACAAAAATAATATGATTACATTTGTGTTATCCATGTAGAATCATATGCTATTAAATATTGTCCATCATTACCAAGGTTGAAGGAATTGTACCAAGAAGATAGTGTAGCAAGCCAGTCACCAAAGAAGCTATGTTATGTAGCTCCAAGAAGATCGCAAAAGCCTAGTCAACCTTGTATGATTCAAGAACCTAATTCACAATTTCAAGCCTATGCACACCCATCTCAAATTAATGGGAACACACTCCCTCCTTAGAAACCTTGGCCATCTCAACCCCAAAACCAATCTTGGCAACAACATTGGAAAGGACCTTATGGGAAAAACCCACAATATCCTCCATATTTTCCTCAATATCCTCCATACCCAACTCCATGTTATCCCTACCATCCACCTCCACCATAAACACAACCTCAACCACATCCATCTCAAAGATCCACTAACACTCAACTGCTTGTACCACCATTCTCAAACCCACACAATGAAATAGCTCATCGCATTTACAATGTTCAGATACAATACTACCAAACATATCCTATTGATCTAAATGGTATCCATCTTAGCTCAGGAAGATTATATCAAAAAAATGATTCTCTTGATTTCATTGAAGGACAACATTTAGAAAAAGAAGATTCAAATGAGAAGACAAAAGAATCATGGGTTTCACTTGATGAAGAGCAAACATAAAAATCAGAGATTGAGGAAGTTCCCTCATATTTACCATCATATCCTCCATGGTTTCAAGAGAATAATTAGCAAAAAGAGGAATATTTGAATTTCATGGTAGAAGAGGACACAAAAATAGATCCAAATGTGCAAGTGGACTGGGGGCATCACAACTATATTGAAATATGGTTCTAGACAATCATTAAGTTGCAGCAACACACTCTTCTTCAACATTATTTGATATCATCTCAATCAAATCAATTGGTCTCTCATATTCAGTTACGCGTCAAAGCATATATTTCAAGCCAACGCGTGATTTTATCTGTCATATTGATGTGAAAATGGCTCCATTGGAAGTATTCCTATAATTGAAAGGGATTTTTTTTCAAGTAGAGTAGGATAGAAAAAAATAAAAAAAATAAAAATGGAAAAAGAGAAAAAGGAAAAGAATAAAATCTCAAGTGAAAACTTTTTTTGAGACGCTTGAGATTGGCTCACTGATTGAAAACCTCCATGAGGTAATCAATGGGTTGGAAAAAAGAGAAAATAAGAGAAAAAGAAAAGATCCTAGATGAAAACCTCCTTTGAGGAACCTAGGTGGACCTACCAGTTGAAAACCTCATTGAGGCAGCTAGTAGGCCTAAGACAAAAAATGAAAAAAATTAAAAGAAACAAGTTTTCTCCATGTATCTCTCTCTAATGAATGCAAGTACTCTCCAACCTTTGAAAACAACAAAAAGAAGTTGGCACCAAAAGAAAATTTTGGTCAAAAATATAGTCAAAGGAATTCAAACTTGGACTTTCTCCTCCTTTGATTAGATGCTCCAAAAGGACCAATGCCATGCCAATCCATCACCCTCATCCACTTCCAACATCCACCCATCATTTCCAAGATTTTCTCATTCATTTTTCTCATTGTCCTAAAATGTTGCAGGAAGTTTTGTTTTTTCTACAGGAAGTCCTAAATACATAGAGAAAAAATTTTGTTTTATTATTTCTTGAAAACTGTGCATCCATTGGCTGATTTGTTACATGGGAATATGCATATAGATGACGGTAACATTTTCAAAAAAATTCAGCAAATTCTAGTGCACACTTTTTGATAAATCGACCTCCATCATCTACAACCATTTTTAATTTTTCTCAAGATTCATGCATCCAATGGCCGATATATTTTATGGGGAGGTTCATAAGTATGAAGGAAACATGCTAAAAAAATTTCAGGTCAATCTAGTATATCATTCGATATTTATGGATAAAACAAGTCTGCTACAAGAGACTATCCTAAAATGCTACAAGAACAACTAGAATTGCTACAAAATCTCACCTACAAAGCTCTACTCCATCCTTCCACCCATAACATCTCATCTAAATACTTCTCACTCATATAACCATATCTCTCCACCATCCCATGAGCTCAAAACCCAAATTTCATCTCTCTGTGTGGTGCTACAGGAAGGACCTATGTTGCTACAGGAAGTCCTCTAATGCTACAGGAAGGTTCTAAAAAGCTACAGGAGGGAGGAACAAGGGAAACGGAAGCCACCAAGGGTATTGTGGTCTAAAAATATCATGAAGAAGGTCTTCCCACTGTTACCCATCATCCTCTCATTACTCCTCCATCTCACTCAAAGATATTTTCCACTCAAACCCTTCACTTTGTCCCATCTGTAAAAAAAAATTATGCAAAAACACAGAATTCCTTCACATCATTCTTCCAATACCACACTACTTCTTAATACGCCTATCACTATCCTAAACCCTTACCACACTTTCCCTCATCACCCCATGCAGATTGGAGGTAAAAAAAATACAAATAAGGGCTGCTACAGGAACGAATCGTCTTCTTGTAGCAAACCTATGTAATCACCAGAAAGCACTATGTAGTTTTATTGATCATCCAAGAAGATAGGAAAACATGTGAGATGGTTATGAAGAGGTTGTGGCACTCCAAGAAGGAATTTCACCTTCAGCATCACCCTAGACATCAGAGAGGCACCTATACACACATAGAAAAGTTATCAGTCAAGGTATAATCAAAATCTGAAGACATGCACGAAGAACATAAAAAGATTCAACTCCCTCTGATATCATGATGTATATGGCCTAGCTCTAGCAAGCAAGCATCTCCAGAAAATTGACATCACAGGTAGGTATAGGTATGCAATATTATTTACCTCTTCTCTTGAGTTTTTTATGGTTAGAAACTATTGTCAATCCATGAGAGATGAGGTTTTATAAGCTAAGGATGGGTCAACAGTCTCGGCCACCCTCAACCAGTTAAGTTCTACCAACTCCCTCACTCATGCAACATGGAAAAACCAAATTAAGGAAAAGTATAACTACAAATAAATTGGGCCAAATCACCACGCACATCGAGCCCACTACCACAAAAATAAATAAAATAGCAAGGATCAACTTCATATGTATCGATGTTCATTCCAAAAATAGTTAGAGATGCTAATTAAGGCATCAAAAGTCAAGCTAGATGCTACCAGGGGTTATCTAGGATGCTACAGAAGAGATGTAGAGTTGATTTGCAGGTGCTACAATATTAGGCATGGTTGCTACAAGAGAAACAACATTTCTACAGGTAGGGACAGATTTTCTACAGGAGAAGACAAAGTGCTACAGGAAAGTTCAGTGAGCTACAAAAGACCCTAATTTTGAGAAATTTCACCCTCAAAGCCTAGGATTATAAGGACAACATCCAAAGGAAGGTTAAATACATATTTCTCCTTGCCATTTGTGAACAAAAACGCTGCAAAATTTTCATTTTTTTCCAGTAATACAACCTATGGGAAACTTATTATAAAATTTTATGAATAAAAAATGAAATGTGGATGTCTTCTTTGAATTGGGCCACATAAGAAAATGAATTGCAATTATTTTTAGAAACAGAGAATTTCATTTCCCACAACCAAGAAGAAGAATCAAATGAAGCAGTTGGGGAAGAATAAGAAGATAATGGAAAAAGATAATATGAGCCAAAATTCCTTCTGAGGTAGCTTGAGATGTTAAGGAGGCCACCAGGGCCATGAATGAGGCACATATAGGTCACTAAGTTGCTCAGAGGATGAGTAACACTTTCAATAGGGGGTATGATGGGCTTATAAATTAGACATAAATTAAGGCCCATCTGACCATCCTTCAGCAAATTAAACCTCTCTTTTTTCATTAGATGGCATATCTTTAGCTTAAATATGTTCATTATGAATGTTTATAATTAATTTCATATTTGTGCCTAATATTTTTATTTTTGAAGAATATTGTGATAATATTGGGAAGATTATGAAGATTTGTAGGAGGAGATAATTTAAGGACTTTGTCCCTAATATAGGAGGATCAAGATTGGATAATAAATTAGCAGAATATCATGAAATTATTGAGAAATTTTTGAGCTCCAATGATTGAGAAAATCTAGGAATGTGTTCCCTGTCATTTCATGCAAATTCTTAGGGTTGGGAACCAGATTCACTATTTGAGGGATTTTGGAGGGAAAAACTTCTTCCTTTCAGGGAGAATGATTCCCCGTCAATTTATATAAGTACCAATTCAAATTTTCCTCTAGGGGCATGTATTTCTTAGTCTTATTGTGGAAGAAACTTGTTTTTTGTAGCTCCACTTTCATTTCTAGCAGGGATGTACTTGGATTGATTCAAATAATGAAGATGGTGCCATTTTTAGCTTATAAATATTATTTTCTTCCATAGGACTTTGAGTATACTTGGGCTTTCCCATCCCAGGAGCCTCATAGCCCTCTTGCACAATTTCTTTATTTCCTTTGAATGTCTTTTTTACTTGCATCTCTTGTTTATGCATTTATTGTTCATGCTTCTTTTGTTGTAGGTTATATTGGTTAAATGGTTGAGTGAGTTTTTTTGAAAATTATTTATAGAGTTAGAAGCATGATGCATCCTTATAACAACTGTTACAATTCACCTTCATCATTGAGCTACTTGGATTGGGTTACTAGTTCACGAATATAGGATTTGTGGAAGTCTCTTTTAGCAAAATAGTAGTAATTTTATGCTATTTTTTATAACATGTAAATAAGATTCATTTCAGTTTATTGAAATTGTATTAGGTCATAAAAAAATTCAATTTAATAAAAAAATTTACCCAATTTCATGTTCACTTGATTAGGCTAGGCACTCGATAGGTTAACTAACTCACTAGTTCTTGAATTTCCAATTTTTAGACTAGTAATTTTCTGCTATTTTTTAGCACGTGTTAACAGGCGTGTTTTGGAGTGATTCCACCAGGAATGGAGTACTAAGACATCCTGATTAATAAAAAAAATTGTCTTAGTTGTGAAACCAGTTCCAAAAATAGAAGAAAAGAGATATCAACGCCTTAGAAATAAGCCACTTCGAGGGGGCAACCTCCAATACATTACATGAATGAACAATTCTTGGATGATACAAATTACAAAACCTCCTTTCTATATATAGGATTCCATAGGGCCACAATGTAATCCTAGTGGGGCCACAATGTAATCCTAGCCAGCCTAACTATCAAAATTTAAGGGCACAATAATAACAATATGGGGGTTACAAGGGTACAACAATAATAATAAGGGGGTTACACTAACAACAATAAGGGAATATACTAGTAATATAGGGACCTAACATGCCCCTCTCCTTAAAAAAAGTGTTGTCCTCAACGCTTGAGTAGCTCTGGGTTCTTCTGTATAAAATTCTCATCCTCCCATGTAGAATCTTCAGTGGGTAAGTTCTTCCACTTGATGAGATACTCTGAAATTGATCGATTCCGTAGCTGTCGAGTTCTAGTTTTTGTGATAGCTTCAGGTTCCAATATGATTTTTCCTTACTCATCAAGTTCCAGAAATATTGTTTGAACTCGAATATTTTCACCTATAACCTTCTTTAAGCATGAAACATGGAAAATTGGATGCACTCGTGAAGAAACAGGAAGCTCCAATTTGTATGCCATAGTACCAATCTTTTGCAACACCTTGTAAGGACCATAGTACTTTGGTAATAATTTATTATCCTTCTTAGCTTGCTTGAGGGACATTTGTTTGTATGGTTGTAGCCGTAAAAATACCCAACCTCCTACATAAAAACTTCTCTCACTGTGATGTTCATCTGCCTTTTGTTTCATTTGATTTTGTGCCAAATGCAGGTTGTCCTTTAAGAGTTGGAGAACTTGTTGTTGATGCTTGATGTGATCTTCCACTACTTGAACCTTCGAATTTTCTCTTAAAGATGATGTGATGGATGGTGGATGATATCCATAAAGTTCCATAAATGGGGTCATTTTTGCTGCAGTATGGAAGGAAGTGTTATACCACCATTCAGCAAGAGGTAACCACTGGACCCATTGTGTTTGTTTATCAGATACAAAACAACGAAGATATCCTTCCAAACATTTATTTAAGATCTCAGTTTGACCATCTGATTGAGGATGATAAGATGAGCTATGAGCTAATTGAGTACCCAAACAAGAAAATAACTCCGTCCAAAAATTTCCAGTAAAAATGGGATCTCTGTCGCTCACAATAAACCTTGGGTTTCCATGTAGCTTTTGAATTGTGTCCATAAATGTAGTAGCAACTGTACTTGCTTTAAATGGATGAGATAATGCACAAAAGTGTGCATACTTGGTAACTCTATCAACTACCACCATGATGACACTCTTTCCTTCGGACTTAGGTAAACCTGTGATAATATCCATTGAAATATCCTCCCAACGTTGACTTGGAATGGATAAAGGTTGTAGAAGTCCCGGGGTCTTAATTGTTTCCACTTTATTCTGCTGGCAAACTAAACATTCCGCCACAAACTTTTGAATATCGGATTTAAGGTCATCCCAAAAAAATTCTTTCTTCACACTGTGGTAAGTTTTTAAAAATCCTGAGTGTCCTCCTAAAGGAGAAGTGTGCAATTCCAGAAGAATCTTTTGTTTTAGTTGGGAATTATTACAAAGATATAAGCGATCTTTGTACCATAAGGAATCATTTTCCAACTAAATGTATCAGATGTACTAGGATCTTGCTGCAACTTTTGAATGAGTGTCCATACATCTTTGTCCTTCTTCCATTCATCTCTTGCTTCGGTTATCCAATCTGGTTGGATAATAGAAATGGCACAAAGCAATTCTTCCACCTCTTCATTCTTTCTTGAGAGTGCATCTGCAACAACATTAAGCTTTCCATTTTTGTAGATTATTTCAAAGTCATAACCCAACATCTTTGTGACCCATTTTTGCTGCTCTTCTGAAGATAGTCTTTGTTCCAAAAAGTGTTTAAGACTATCATGATCAGTTTTTACCTTGAAGTGTCTTCCCATTAAGTAAGTTATCCATTTCTTTAGTGCATGCAGTATTGCTAACATTTCCTTCTCATAAATAGGTTTTTGTAAATAATTTTCTTTGATTGGACGACTTTCAAAAAAAATGGGTCTTCCTTCCTGCATTAAAACTGCACCAATTCCATTTCCTGAGGCATCACATTCCACAATAAAGGTTTTTGTGAAGTCTGGCGTAGCTAAGACCGGTGCTAGGCACATTGCCTCTTTAAGATATTCAAAGGCCTTAGTTGCTTCAGGAGTCCATGAAAATGCATCTTTCTTCAATAATGTTGTTAGAGGTGCTGCTATTCTCCCATAATTCTTAACAAACTTGCGATAATACCCTGTTAACCCGAGAAATCCTCGCAACTGCTTTATGGTTGTGAGGACTTTCCATTCCTTAATGGCTTTAATTTTGTTAGGGTCTACTTTAACACCCTCGTGAGATACAATATGACCCAGATATTCCACCTCTTGTACTCCAAAGAAACATTTGGATGGTTTTGCATATAATTGTTTCTCCTACAATAGTTTGAGCACCCTGTCAACATGTTCAACATGATCCTTCCAAGACCTGCTGTAGATTAGTATATCATCAAAAAATGCTAGCACAAATTTTCTAAGGAAGGGTTTGAAAATGGAATTCATCAACCCTTGAAATGTAGAAGGTGCATTGGTAAGGCCAAAAGGCATGACCAAAAATTCATAATGACCCTCATGAGTTCGAAATGTTGTTTCGGAATATCTTCAGTCTTCATTCTAATTTGATGATATCCTGAATGAAGATCCAACTTGGTAAAATAAATTGCTCCATGTAATTCATACAATAATTCATCAATCACAGGAATGGGAAATTTATCTTTAATGGTGAGCTTATTGAGCTCCCTATAATCGGGACACATGCATCATGATCCATCCTTCTTGTATACCAATACTACAGGAGCAGAGAAAGAACTTTGACTAGGTTGAATTATACCAGCCTCTAACATTTCTGCAATCATACGTTCAATTTCACTCTTTTGGACATAAGGATGTCTATAAGGTCGGATGTTTGGAGGAACACTTCCTGGAATCAAATGAATAGTATGATCATGATCACGAATAGGTGGGAGTCCTTTAGGAGTATCAAACACATTGGAATGATTTTCCAAGACTCTTTGAAGATCTGGAGAAATAGATGATTTTTATGTTGGAACTTCTAGTGAGCATAATTGTGCAATTACGCCTCTTTTTTCTTTCTTCAGAAGCTTTGTCATGACATTAGAGCTTATTATCTTTCCTGGCTTCCCTGTGATACCCCATAATTCAATTTCCTTTCCTTCTGAAAAAAAATTCAAGAAAATTCCTTGAAAATTAAAAGCTACAGTCCCCAAATATTGTAACCATTATACTCCTAGTACGACATCAGCACCTCCCATTGGGATGGAAAGCATTGGACTATTCAATACATATTCCACCATGGATATATTGATATTATGGCATTTTCCAGAGCAATTTATACTTCCTCCATTTGCAACCATCACTTGACATTCTGGTGCTGGGTATAGGAAACAATTCAATTCCTTGGCTACCTTACAATGAATAAAATTATGGGTACTACCTGAATCAATCAACACTATTACCTTTTTCTTCTTTATATGTCCTTCTATATTGAGATTTTGAGGAGTGGTAATTCCTGCCAATGCATTACATGATATGGTTGGACTCATTTCTTCCTCTTGTAGGGTTGGTTCTTTGTGTATATCCTCTTCTTTTTCATTTTCTTATTCCTCTTCACAATCTATGTCAAATAATTTCTTCTCAGCACACTTATGACCTTTAGTGTATTTGCTATCACAACTGTAGCAAATCTCTTTTTCTCTTTTTTCTTCCAATTTTTGTGGTGTCAACCTTGTAGTTTGTTGAAATCTAGGAGTAGCAACACTTCCCTCTTTATAGAAGTGAGTGGTAGGTTTCCTTATCGCCATAATTTTACATTCAATTTTTCTTGCCAACCTGAATGCCTTATCCAATGAATCAGGTTCCAAAACGTGAAATTCATGTTGGATGTTATCCTTTAAAGTACCTATGAAGAGATCAATCTTCTATTCCTCTGGAATATCAGTTACCCTTATATTCAATTTTTGGAAGTCCTCAATGTGCTCCCCCACTAAACCCTTTTGTTTGAGATTTATCAATTCGCTAAAGAAGGTGTTGCTCTTTGTATCCTCATAATGTGCTATCATTTCCTCCGTAAAAATTGACCAAGTGAAAAAAAAATTATGGGAGAAAATCCATAGATACCATACAAATGTATTTATTTCTAGATGTAAAGTTGCAATGCGTACCGTTTGTGTGTTTTGCACATTATTGAGATCAAAATATTGCTCCATCTGTAGTATCCATGTTACAGGACCCTTGCCATCAAACTTCCTCATATCCATCTTTGGAATATGGTGGTTCTTCCCACCAACATTAGATTTTATGAAATCATGATTAGAATTTATTTTGTTCTCATCATGATTTTTCTCTACTATCTTTTCACCATTAGGAAACATTTTTTGTATCAACTTTGTCAAACCTTCCATGTCTTCTTTTAGATCATTCTTCATGTTTTCCATTTTTTCATCGATCTTAACTTCCATGTCATCCATCTTAGATTCCATGCCATCCATATTAGCTTCCAAACCATTCATCTTAGCTTCCACTCCTTTCTTCAAACCATCCATCTTAGTTTCCATGCCTTTCTTCACAACTTCCATTTCATTTTTTGTTGCTCTTTGTGATAGCGAATTTTGGTGCACTTGCTCATGGACCTTTGATATCTCATGTTGCATTTATTCATCTTCATGAGTCATAGTAGAGCCTTCTGAAGGCTAAATGGGTGTTGAATTATTTTTAGGAGGCATTTTAGAACCCAATACCTATAGCTATGCTCAATAGGCCTTTGGAATCAACTAGAACTGATTTTTCAAACAAGACTTATGCAATTTGAAAAAAAATACACACCTTTTCCTTGATTTTGAGGAGCTCAATATTGAAACTGAATTATCTATGTGATTTCAGATATTCAATATCTGAAATTTGGCCTTGAAGTCACCCTTTGAATCTTCTTTCGAATGCCACAGGTCTGACCTGATTTGGATTCTTCAAGGCAAAGTTATGTCCAATCTCCCACAATGACCCAATTATGGACTAGTTCAGTATAGCAAACTTGTACGACTTGCCACATGTCACTGTTTCCTCTTTTGGCTCTAAAATTGATAGACAAGAAACTAGATTCTTTGTACGTATAGCCACTATTTACAGCATTCCATTCTGATGCTCAAAGAGAGAGTTACGAAGGTTTTCCCACGATAACCTCTTTGAGATGAAATTCGAGAGCCTAAAAAAGACCTAACTTCCACAAATCATATCTCAGAAAATATTGTGAACCAAGCTCTGAAACTTTGTGATGGTGATCCTCAGGATTTTAGATTTGCTCTCCAAAAATTTTATCTTCTGAAACTTCGTAGAACAAAATTTATAGCGCAAATTTCGCGATGACCTGTTTAGGTTAAATTTAGGAGCCTACATAAATCCCTAACTTCCACAAATCATATCTCCGAGAATATTGCGAACAAAGCTCTGAAATTTTGTGAAGATGTTCCTTGGGATTTCGGCTTCGCACTCTCAAAATTTCAGCTTCTGAATCTTCATATAAAAAACGTTATAGCGAAAATTCCACGATGACCTGTTTGGGGCAACAAAACCCTAGAATCCAAAGCTCTGATACCAAATGTTATGAAACCAGCTCCAATAATAGAAGAAAAGAGATATCAACACCTTAGAAATAAGACACTTCGAGGGGGAAACCTCCGATAAATTACATGAATGAACAATTCTTGGATGATACAAATTACAAAACCTCCTTTCTATATATAGGAGTCCATAGGGCCACAATGTAATCCTAGTGGGGCCACAATGTAAACCTAGCCGACCTAACAATAGTAATTTAAGGGCACAATAATAACAATATGGGGGTTACAAGGATACAATAATAACAATAAGGGGGTTACACTAACAACAATAAGGGACTATACTAGTAATATAGGGACCTAACAATTTACCCAATTGCATGTTCACTTGATTAGGGTAGGCACTTGATAGGTTAACTAACTCACTAGTTCTTGAATTTCCAATTTTTAGACTAGCAATTTTCTGCTATTTTTAAGCATGTGTTAATAGGGGTATTTTGGAGTGATTCCACCCGAAATGGAGTACTAAGACATCCTGATTAATAAAAAAAATTGTCCCATCTCATTTACATTTGATTTAATTGGTCATTGGGTGAGTTATCTCCTCCTGTAGAAAAACAGGACTTCGTGTAGCACTCCTATAGCACATGTAAACTTGACCATAGTTGCTCCCAAAGTTTTTTTTTTGTTTTGTCTCTTAGGCTTGAATCATGACCCCTAGGATCTAAATACATGATTTAGGAAGAATAAACACCACTTAGGACATGCATTTTTACAAAGTAGATTAGGCCTATTTATTTGAATTCATGCTCTTAGGCTTTCAATTACAAATTGTTGATTAATTTATTTTCAACGTAACATTTCCCTTTCTGCAATTATTTTAAGATTTTATTTTATGAAATTCACTCCATTACATCAGATCAAATAAAGGACACATTTTATTATGCACATATAGTGTTTTTACCTCTTAAGTTTGTACGAACCATAGATTGATAATTAAAGTTGGTAGTCTTGGGATTTATAACATTCTTGTTGCAATACTGAGGCTCATAACATGTACTAAGATATTTTCATGAACCTTGGTTTGAAATATATTGTCTGAGATGTACAAATTCATGGATACAATGATGTTTAATAGGTTGGAAATATTATCGATAGGAAATGTTAAGGTCCTATAATAATAGGCATCATAATTTTGAATTGACTATGTTAAGTCTTGTAATATTTTACATACCTTTGCTTTCTACAAATGTTTTCCCATATTAAAAAATGAAAATAGGGCAAGTCCTAAAAGAAAAATCAAAGGACCAAAAGAAAGAAGATCAAAAAAATAATATAAAGTATGAACCCCACAAAAAAAAACAAAAATAGATCCTGAAAGTGTTGCACATTCAAATGCCACTACTTTTACTTTACTTTTCAAATAAAAATTGTGTGCATATTATCCAAAATTCCACAATTCATGATAATCATATAGTTTAATATTGATTATTCATGCCTTTAAATTTCATGTCATGATAGTTAGTGAATAAATATCTAGCCAAACCATTTAATCTTGGAAAATCAATAGTTAGGTAGAGAATAAAAATGAGCTCATTAGTTTAATCTAATCCATTGGAAGGTATAAGGTTAGAAATAGATTAGTTTGCTTATCAAAAGAAAATAAAAGGGTTAGCAAGCTCAAATGCACCCAATAAAAGGAAGTAAAAAATGTTAGGGTAAATAAAGAGTAGGTAGATTACTTTCACAAGTAATGAAAAGCATCAATTGGTTCATCTCATATCACTAATATCCTCCCAAATCCCATTCCCCTTGCTAAAATCCTATTTCCACTCTTGGAATTCATTTCCCCTTGTAAAAATCCCTTTCCCCTTATTCTAACACTTTTTCCATTCCTAAAGCCCCTTTTCCCTAGTTAAAAACCCATTTCCCTTTGAAATTTCACTCCCCCTTTACTAATTCCACTTTTTCTAAACAAAACATAAAAAACCCACTTATCCAAAGTTTGCAGCACTTAATATAATCCTCGAGCTCTGCTTCCATTCTAACTCAATTCCCCGCTTAATATTTTTTCCTGAACCCCTTAGGTTATTTTAGCATATAGTTTATATTTCATTTAAATCCCCCCACTATATTAATTTCCCGGGTCCCACTTTATTTTAACCCCGCACATATTACTCCCCAATCCTTTTATATTAAACCCTTCCACTTTATATTCCCTAACCCATATCATATTAATCTTCGACCCACCTTATATTAAACCCTCGCACATATTTTTCCCTACCCCACCTATCAGAATCCTCAACTAATCCCACAACACCCGTCAACTTTATGATTGGCACCACCCAGATCTAACCACTCCCGAACCATTTCGCACTCTCCATTGTCTGATGCTTAAAACCAATGGGGGGGAGGGGGGGTTTAAAAATGGGTGGTTCCACACCCCGACCCTTTTCTACATGGTTCTCCCACGTCTTATCACACCCCCCATCCTAAAAACTATGCAACTGCCTTTTCGTGTGTGATAAACCGCCAGACTACCTCCGCGCCTTCCAATGAAAACCACCATTGTTTGAATTAAACCCCCACACCATTGCAATTAAACAAATTTCAAAAGTAATAAGTCCCAGCCCTTTACAGTTATTCCCTCATTACTGTTTATTTTCAAAATTTGTTTTATTTGCGCATAAAGACCCAAAATCCTTTATTGACCAAGTTTGAAGCCATTTTCGACTGGAATTAAAGCCTGTTGCCGCCTGAACCTTCTACAAGACCGAAATCACCATTTCACAGGTAATCCTAAGCACCTGAGACCATTACATAAGCACAAAAAATTAATAATTAATAATGGAAAAAACTAATGTCCTTCCAGAGCATTATATCCATAAATCCTCTGCAACCACCTGTGGTAGATGTTGACCACACCCCTCTAGCTAATAAAGATTTCAAAATCAATGATATTGTCACCAATTTCAACCTTTTGGATCTCCACTATTGGAGCCATGACAAATTCATTGATCAGGCTGATGATATCCACCTCTAGGACTCAAACCTACCCAAATACATATTCCCACATACCTTTCAGTTTCCAGATCTCATTAGACTCTACCAGATCAACTATTTTCTCAATGAAAGAGCTCTAGTTGCCCCAAGCCAAGAGATCCTATTCACAATCACAGCTAAATCCATCAATCAGATGTTGTGGATTCAACCAAAACCTGATGAAGTACCATTATCCATTGAAATCCTTACTGAACTCTACCTGAAGCTGGATTTTCCTAAGAGATTACAAATATTCCAAACTTTCCTTCCTCCATCAATAGAAATCCCAAAAATTAATCCTCCATATTCAGCTTCCATATTTTCAGAGAGAACCAGACAGATTTTCACCATGCTATCATGCATTTTAGGGTATTTGACTTATGAACATGTAGATGCATCTATCCTAGGTTTCCTATCCATATTTTTCCTAGTTCAACCTCCTGCTTCAACCTTTAATTTTTTCCAATATCTAGCATATGCAATCCATGATAAGCTGGTCAAATTACCAGAAGGAGTATTTAAATACTCTTAATTTTTTTTCCATCTGTTCCTATATTTCCAATTAGAAAGGTTTGCAGTTAGCCTCCAAAAAATGGACACAGAGGGTAACCCCCAATCTGTTGTCTTTTGGACATCCTTGATCAAAAAGGATTCCACAGAATTTAGCTATAAATAATTCGTTGATTCATTTTTTTATCCAATTGTTAATATGCTAAGCACTAGCATTCATCCTAGAATTAGTGAAGAGATAAAGAAGGTGTTACAATTGTCAGATCAAAATAAAATAGGAGACTGGTATTTATACTAGGATCATACCGAAATTAGGTTGTACGGAAGCCAACTTAATCCATACAAGCTTCCCAAATACCTCCCAATGATTTTATTTTCTTTGGAATACATCAGACAAATCCTAAACTTAGATGAAGTCAATTTCCTTTCAACAAAGAAGAAAACTCAATTCAAGATTAAGAACCAGTTAGGGCCTTTTATTTGCAATAATAGGAATGTTGGACAGCAAGTAGACAAGTGTTTACAATATTTTAAGTTTATTAGTAGTTTCAAATGGCAATATGACCCCTTGGGAGTCATAATTAAGTTAAAAGTCAAATTCAAATTGACCCCTTTTGTTCATGTGTCAAAGCCTGAAGTTGAAAGGTATTCCAACTAGTTAAAGTGGTTGGAAAATACTTTACAACAGGTGGAGAAGCAAGTTGATACTAGTTCCATCCTGCTTACTCTAGCCCCACAAGACAGGAATTCAAAGAGGGCAATAGAGGAAGGCTCTTATTCTGCAGAGATTAATTCTGATACCAAATTCAAGCTAATGTAAAGGAAAAAGGAAAAAAAAAATCTAGTGATAAAACAGGAAGAGATAGTTGAAACAGTTGAAGTCATTGATACAAATATAATTGTCAGAGATAATTCACCTCCAACAGTTTCAGAAGAAACACACCCACCATCAACCTCGAGTGCACAAATAATTCAGAAACAACATAATGTATAGGTTTCATCATCAAGAAAACCAGTGGATAAAGAGAAAGATATAATGGAAAAATACAAAGAAATTAGAATAAAATATGAAGCATTGAAAGTTGTAACTTATGCCCAATACTGGAAGCAAACTCCCAGTGACCAAAACAGACTGCTTTCATATTTTGATTACAAAACTAGAAAGATGCAATTGAGATTTTTACAACCAAGAGTGCAGGCTCCAAAATCATCAGCAGGTTACAAGAAAACAACCTTTGAATTTTTTGCTAAAGATGTGCATCCCATAGATCAAATTGAGTTTCATAAACAAGCTGTAGAAATGATCTATTACACTATGATGCACAAGGCTTTAAGTGTCCAAAAACTACAGAATTCTATAGAAAATATAAGAACAAAGTCAAAGCTAGAGAAATATTCTTCACAGGAAAAGGATAACAGGATAAAATCACTTGAAGATTTGGTTATGGAAGTTGGTTATGACCCAAAGAATATCAAAGCAATAGAAGAGATTATTAAGAAGAAGAATGCAGACATAGTTGCATTGAAGAAACAACTTAAGTTACCAACAATAGAGCATCCACAAACTAAAGAAGTTTTGGAAAATTAAAATTAGAAGGATGAAATGATGAATCTCATCATTCAGTTGACAGCTCAACTGAAAGAGATGGAAATTGAAATGGAAAAACTAGTGCAGGAAACGAAAGCCAGTATGGAATCAGTTCCCATTACTGCCATCCCTATAGCCTCCACATCAGCTCCAGTAGCTACATCAGTTCCATTATCTATAGCAGTCCCAGCTACTGCAATAGCTCCAATAACTACAGAAGTTCCAACAACTACACCAGCTACTACATCAGCAATAGCATCAGTAGTGCTAATAGCCCATCCCAATGATGAGGCAAGTAAATTGATTAAAACAATGCAGGATATGTCAATAAAAACTACTGAGATCAATATGCTCAAAGAACAAGTGAAAAATCTAGAAGATGAAAAGAAATTGGCTCAAGTAATGCATAAAGCTGAAACACAAAAATCCAACAGATTGACTGATAGAATCCATAAGTTAGGAAAGGAGTTATCATTGAAAGAGCCTCTATCACAAGCAAAAAAATAATTGTGGGCCAATATCATTAACTCATTTAATGATATTTGGCCTTCTATAGAAGTTATATTTGAACAGAAGGAATTGATAAAGGAGGCTAGTGATGCAATCCAAAACATCAAAGAAGAACTTGGAAAGAAACCAAAGGAATCCACTGAGATAATAAAGTTCCTCAATTCTAAAAACTAGCAAGAATTAGAAGAACTTGGGATAACAGACAGAACAGATAATATCTTAGAGGTGAAGAGGGTGATTTCCAAGAGAAATCTGAAGATACAACTTGAAGACAAATGCCAAACAATGGAACTGGCAGTGGACAAATTCGATGTTTTGAGGTAGAAAGTTCTACCTAGTCCTTTGGTGATTAATGATAAACTGATGAGGCATGAACACTATGATAAAAAAATCAGGGAAGTAGCTAAAACGACTTCCAACATTTCATCAATGAAAGGATTTCCCACAGTAAAAGTGCTCCTTCAGATTTTAGAGAACTTCTTTTACCTCCAGCATGAGGTAAATCGCCTTTTTGTCAATAAGCTCACATTTGAAAAATACACAAAGGCATATGAGATTTACAGGAGGATGGTAAAAATCAAACTTCCATATGAAGAAACCTGGGAAAAATGGTGGGATTTACTATGACAGGTAAAAGTAAAAACATGTAAAAGAGCAAACAGAGCAGTCAGGTAAAAGAAAATTCACAAAGTTAAAGAGAAGGCAGATAAAGATAGATGAAAGAAAGAGTCAAAATAAAATTCAAATGAAAGGCAACGTGAAAGACAACAAATATCAAAGAAACAAACAGCGAATCAAATAAACAGGGACAACTTGCATTTATTTAAATAGGTGTCTTTATCTTCTTGCATGAAGATATTTTGTTTTCCTTGAATAAATCCTAGATCAGTTGATAGGATATTTTGTAATAAGTTGTATAAATACTTCATCAATTCGAAGTATTGAGGGTGGATTCCTGAATATTTCTATAGTTGAATTGATCTACTACCTGAGGGTTTATTGTACATTTTTCCAAGTTGACAGACATGACAAGTAATAAAGGAATTTATTTACAGGATTCATGTGTTGAGCTACTTCAGTGAAGTATATTTCAATTGTTCCTTTTCATTTCTTTAATTATTCCATAAACTTGCATGTTTTCTAAATTTTAATGTTATAACAAGAATTTTATTACAGAACTTATTTAAATACACTGTGTTTTGAACTATTATTCATTTTCATGTTTTCTTCTAATATCTAGTTTAGAGAATCCTTGACTTCTCTCTGATGCCGATTGACCTCCTTCAGTTTCCTTCATTATCCGGTTTAAGGAATCCTTAATTTCTCCTTGATCCTGATTGAAAACCACTTCACCATTCAACCTTTAAGATCTAATATTGCTCATCTATCCTACCCTATAAAAATTTCTTTATAATTTGATTTTTTATGTTTTCAACGCATATTAACTCCATAGCCCAATGGAAAATGGAAAAGCACCTATTCATCTAAATAATTAATTCCACCAATCAATCAAACTCAAACCAAATCAAGCATTGATAACTAGCCTAAAATCAATTAAAAAAAAAATTTAAATGATTAAGAGAGAGCCCTCTCTAAGCATTAGGAAGGCTAGATCCTAATCTCCAAAAGTGGTTGATAGTTACCTCTGATATTTCTTTTAACACAGCATAACAACTCTTGGGAAATTTTGGAGAGATAACATATTAGTGACCATACTAGGGAAATCAGCCCTCGGTTGGAGCAACAAAGCTGTAGGATTGTTGACTTAGGTTATAAAATACACAAGAGGTATTTTAATAACAATATATTATATATAAAATGTATAAAAGATGATGATAAAATGTTACAATGAGGTCCTGCTTATATACCCATGCAGGTGGCCTTTCATAAATGGGCATGTCTTTTAGACATGCCCTTTCACTAACTTAATGAATACTTACATAATCCATATTTAACTATTAATAAATATATTAATTATATCTATTATGAATTATATTCATAACATTGCCTTCCTCCCGAAAAGCTTTGTCCTCAAAGCTTAATTTTTCGACAATATTCATCACTTGGGATTATCTGCTTGGCATGTCATTGAGCACTGGTACCCCACCTTTGTAGAATTCTCTCTCGTAATGTTGTTTTTGAAAACTAAAGCTTTTTTAGATTTTGTATCTATATATATATATATATATATATATATATATATATAATTTAATTAATTAATATTTAATATATATGTTTTTAATATAAATTTATATAATATATATATTGTATAACTATAGAGCATATAATTTATGAAAACGTATATCCAACTTAACCTAACACACCATCCAACGAAACGTTACATCTTATCGATCCGAATGGAAGTAATTTTCTGTCGTTTTTTTAATTTCACCACTCCGTATTTGGATTTCCCGTGCTATATTTTTCCGGTTACGTAACTTTGAATTGTTCAACATCTGTTGCAGAGTCATCTTGTCATATGTCTCTTTCGCGGCTCTGTAATTTAGAATGGGGACAACAGTGTCTCTCTGGTCGTTGTATTTGGCGTAGCACCTCACCTAAGACGACAGCTGCCCAATCAACGTTGTTGATATGTCCTTGAAACCGTCGAGATTCTGATAACTGCGACACATTTCCAAGTTGTTGGTGCTGACGTGGTCATGTAGATGGTAGTTTCCCTCACAGATAAGTCTGTGGAGGAGTATGAGACACTTGAGTGCCACCGCACACTTCTGGATATTCCTCAGCCACCTCGTCAGTTGCGATACGCAGAGAGACATTAAATACGGTGGAATGTGATATCTCACAGGCGCCATTAAAATCAGCTCCCCGAAAATGTGGAAACTCTCCAGATTAGGAGGCCTCGACAACAAGTTCAACAGAGGGATGACAATCCATTTTTCGTCGAGAAATTTATGCCCAGTTTCGATGGTAAGCACTTTCAGCGATCTCAACGTTCCCACTAATTCAAGAAATCTATTGGCGGAGGGAGTAATATATGCTAAAGACCATCTCGAATCCAACGATAATTCAATCAAATTACTTCCGAGCTCCATTTCGAGTCCTGTAATTGATGACAAAAGCTCTTGAAATTTGATTACATTCACTTTCAGGTCGTTTGTGGTAGTATTCAGAGTTTTAAGGTTGGGAAAATTCACTGTCAATCCCTGCACGTCACAACCATCTACATTTTCGCCATTAATAGCTTTCTCATTATCAATACGCTGATTGTTACCCTTAGTTATTTCTTCTAAGATATCTCTTACTTTCGACGTTGTAATGGGACCTTTGGTCTTCTCAACTGCAGCAATCTTATCTGATTCTACAGTTTGTCTGATGGCGTCCTGCAATATATTAGCACCCGCCTGTTCAATAAGTGTATCAAGATTCTCTTGCAATGTAATAAGCTCTCATGCCACATATTTTCTCACATCTCTCGCAACTGGACGTAAGCCCTGAATCGTATCCAGCTGAAGCAGCAGGCCCATGAGATTCTCATTAAATTTCCTTCTAGCTTTAGAATCTCCGCTCATCTCTTTGACGAACTTGAGACTTGACATTTGTTGTCTAAGATCCTCGACCCATCCTCTAATTTTCATAATCTCGTGAAGTTTTGTAAGAGGCTGAAACTTTCATAACTGATATCCACGATAAGGGGCCTGAATTTTCACGGTGGCTTGGTCCTGACCGATCCATATTTTTTTTGTCACTTGTTTTTTACCTTTACCTTGCAGATTGGTTTGTTTTTCAATATTTTTGGTTTCCTTGTTATATTTATGGAGTTTCTCATTCAACTTTTCTTTGAGTTTTTCCTCATTTTCACCCCATACAAAGCCTGAAAACTCCAAGACGTTATGTTTCATATGAATAGCTTTCCCCTTGTTCCCATAAAGAAGTGTGTAAACAACTTTTATAATTACGGCCGACGTACTCCTTTTGCGTACTCTGTATACGACGATTTGGATACCCTTGAGAGGTGTCCCTCTTCCCTTTTAAATAGTGAACTTCTTATTGGGCTCCTTCTTTTTAACACTAGTATCAATGAAACGCTCAACTATCTTTCTTAGCCGAGATGGTCGACTGGCTACAGGCCTAGAAACTTCAACGTCCATCTTCGGTACTTCAACCTCATCCTCTAGAACCTTCTCAATAACTTCGAGATTTCGTTCAGCAGATGAGCCAATGAAGACAACTTCTGTCACTATCTCTGTTTGCTTAAAATCCACTGTATTGGATATGTTCTTAACTAAATCATAATCCACTTTCTCTTTCTCAAGAATGTTATCTTCATAATTATCTTTATCTGAATCTGAAATTTTCATAACTTGATCTTCTTTAGAATGTAGTGATTCTTCATGATTATCTTCTGAATTTTCTGAATCAGCTAAATTGTTCTGTTGACTATGTTCAATATTCGGGAATATTGGTTTTTGCATTAGATTTATCTTATCCAAAATGGAGTTCATCTTCTGCATTGCCTTTTTATGATTGTCTCTGGACTCGCTACGGATTTTCAACATTTGTCTTTCTATCTGATTTGTCGTGTCTTGAAGTTGTTTGATGTCGTCAGAATTTCCTGTAACCTTATCCTCAATATTGACTAATCGTTTAGTGAATTTATCGGAATTATTGATCTTACTCTCAAGTTCAATCAACTTTTTGTTGAAATCATCCATCATCATTGATGAAGACATCGAGAGGTAGAAATTTCAAGGCACAACATGTAACAACTAAAAGAAACTAACAGTGGCGTAGGTGCTTCCTTCCAGGCGAGAAGATCACTCCTCTGATACCAAATGGAGCAAAAAAATTTTAGGCTTGTTGACTTAGGTTATAAAATACACAAGAGGTATTGTAATAATAGTATATTATATATAAAATGTATAAAAGATGATGATAAAATGTTACAATGAGGCCCTGCTTATATACCCACGCAGGTGGCCTTTCATAAATGGGCATGTCTTTTAGACATGCCCTTTCACTAACTTAATGACTACTTACATAATCCCTATTTAACTATTAATAACTATATTAATTATATCTGTTATGAATCATATTCATAACATCGGTTAAATAAATCTTAAAGGAAACACTTTTCCTCATCTTTTCACCTTAAGTTTTATTTAGGGTTGTTAAAAATTATCATTAAAAGTTAAAATTATGGATTCTCAAAGAACATACTATACCAGGGCTCATCCTGATCCTCAGTCTACTATAATTTTTTACGATCCTGACAGAATTTTAAGAAAACCTTAAAAAGTAAAAAAGTCTAGGAAGTAGTAGTCAATTAGTCAAAGAAAATTCACTTCCTAATGAATTATCAAGCATACAGGATATTCAATTTTATTTATCATTTGAGCATTCTTTGTTTAGAACCAAATCTAAAAATTCAATCTATGATAGTGTAATAAATCCTAATTTTATTCAATTTATTGAAGAAAAGAATGAAACTATACAACTTGACTTAGATCAACAGGTTCTAGAAGCTTTTGATAAACTTGATATTTTGACCTCAACTTTGATTAAGGATATAGACGAAGCCTATTTTCAACAATCTGTGCAATTAGCTGCCCTAACTGCTGCTACCCCTAAGCATTCTACCATTCCTTCTAAAACTGTAAATATAGCTTTATTTAGTACCACCTCATCTATAGTATCCACCACAGTTAAGTTCACATAAAAGTTCATCCCCAAGCTTCCTCTTCAACCTAAAGTTTCATTCTCATCTTCAAGTGTTCCAAGTTCATCTTCTAGCACCTCAAGTTCATATTCTAGCACTTCAAGCTCATCTTCTAGCACCTCAAGCTCGTCTACAAGCACTTCAAGATCATCACCAAGCACCACTAATTTACTTCCCAGTCAAGCTAGAATCTCAGCCATGATAGCTAGATATGTTCCTTTGGCCTTACAGGCCCCTTTACATGCCATGCCATAGGATTACCAAAGTAAAAAATTTTAGTTTGATGGTACTGGTCAATATATTGCTCAACAACATGTAAGTAAAACGACTGATTATTTTGAATTACATGAAATTGATAAGGATGATGTTCAAATGAGATTATTTTCACAAACATTAGCTAGAGATGTTAAAAAATGGTTTAAATATTTACCTGCTGGTCATATTGTTGATTTATCAGCTTTCCATAGATTGCTTATCAATAGATGGGAAAGGAAGAGAAAACCTTTACAGATATTGTCTAAATATGAAAACATTAAGAGATATCCTAATGAATCTGTTCAGGATTACTGTACTAGGTTTCATAGTATTTACGATGCAATTCCAGCAAATATCAAACCTCCACCAGACTTAGCCCTAATTAGGACATATTTTGACACTAATATGTCCTACCAATTAAGAGAAAGAAACCCAGAAACTTTAGAACAGATGCAGAGTAATGCAGTTAGTGTAGAAGCTAACTTATTAGCTAAAAGAGCTAGGATGAGAAATGAAAGAAGAGTTATCATAAGGAAGAACCATCCACTTCAGACATTAAGATAGATAGTTTAGCTAAAAGTATGGAAAGAATAATTGATAGATTAGAAAACGTGGAAAGAAAGCCTTAGTGGGAAAATCAACAAGGTCCTCAAATCAGAAACCCCAACTTTAGGAAAACTCCTAATACCGGTAAATCTAGAGAAGTTGCACCCGATCAATTGATTAGACCACCTTTCCAAGAAAACTATGCTGAAAGTTCTCAACAAAATGAAGAAGACCAGGACACCTAGATAAACTTAATGGGAATAAATGATGAAAATACTATTTTTCTTACCCAAGAAGAATAGGAATTATACATGTTACAACAGTTACAGTTAGATTCTGGAGAGTCCTTCGACTATAAACAAGGTTATGAATATGCTATTTACGAAGTTCATAAATAGTATAGCCTTAGAAGAAAAAAGAACACAGAAGCCCCTACTAAGAAAATAGTACAAACCCAAACTAAGAAAACAGTAGAGGCTCCTGTGACCAAAACCTTACAAATTCTCCCTAGAGAAACCCACAATAATTCAAACCCAAAGATTGTAGACATCACATCTACTGCTACTCAAACATCAACTGTTGCTAAAACTTCCATTGATACTCAAACTATTCCACATAAGAAAATTGAAAATAAAATAGTAGATACACAAACTGAATTACCAAATGTTGAGAAAAAGGAAAAAAACATACAAACAACAATTGGTAAAGATGAAATAATTCAATTAGGAAAAAATCAAGTACCATTCAATATCCAAATTAAGATAGCCAAATTGAAAATACTAGTTCCTTTAATAGAGCTGGTGAAAAATGATTCCTGCAAAGCCCAAATCACTAAAACACTAAACATAGGAGAAGGCGAAGATGTTGTTAACCTCAACGATGACCAACCTGAGTTATTATTTGGTCCTTTTTGAGCTGCATTTTTATCCAAATTTTTACGATTTTTATTAGATAATTTCGTGATCGTACCTAGTGTTTTAATAATTATTTATCCATTAAGTTGTTAATTAGAGGCATTTAGAGACAATAGTTATTAATTATAAATCCTTGTTGTTAATTAAATTGAATAAGTGTTTTTGTGTAAATAATATCATTAATAATATATTTTCATGATGGTAGGTGAATAAGTCTAGTACAAGACTACGTTCAAATATGGATCTATGCATAAAAGCAGTAGCTGGGTAGTTGAGTACAAGATTGTTGTAGGTGAAAATATCAACTTTGGGACCAAATGGAGCCGAATATCTAAATTCCGAGATGTGGGTTTGTTCAAAGCAACATGCATATAACCCAAAAACCATTTGGAAAAATTCGGCTTCATGAAGGAGTTATCGTCAAGGGAATATTCCACTGAAAATCATTTATGAACGTGAACGTATTGGGTCAATTCGGATCCGTTTTTTTTGTAGAACGGTTTTGGTTGAGAACTTCAAACCTAGCTGATTTGGTCTTCAAATTATAGTTTCAAAATGAATTCATGAAACCTTTTTTATGCGAATGTTGTTGGCGTATTCTCTATCCTTGGTAAAACAAAGCTTATGATTCATGGATGGTGGATCATGCTTCAACTTTGAGAATGTTTGAGCAGATAATGGGTGCAACAAAGCAACGCGTATGTTAGTCTTTCTGGATTATGATGGGAAACTTTCTCCTATTGTAGAGGGTATTGAGGCATGCCGCAACTCCTTGGGCTTGAAGTATATTTTCTTAAAATGACTTGGTGCTGTCATTATTTCTACAGTGCTCATTGATGATAGAATTCGCTTTGATCACAAGCCAAGAGCATTGTAGCTATCTCTAAGAATAGATGTGGCGGCTACAGGCCGTTGACATTGAAATCACAAGCCAAGAGCATTGTTGAATTTAATGGTGTAGCTACTTAACTGATCTGGATTTATGCAGGAACGCAACAGAATAAACATATAGCCATAAATACAAAGATGCAGTGGAAATAACACTTCATTTCATTAACATCAAAGAACTAAAATTTGCTTACAGACAAAATGGAAATAAAACTAGCTAGGGCGCTAGTAGCTATCTCTGAGAATAGATGTGGCGGCTACAGGCCTCTGAACTGAGTTAAAATGAGGCTCTAGGGCCTATTTATTATTTAGAAACAATGAGAAATCCTAAACAGCCAAAACCCTAACCCTAGGAGATGAAGCGCCAAAACTATAGGCCCCGTTTGGGTAAATTGGTGTTTCAACTTCCTGGGGATGTAACTTTGGCAGATGATCTCCATTTGACGCATACCATACCTCGTTAGAAAGATTTATCCGAGGAATAAAAATTTTGAGTGAGCAACTTTGGTTCTTGTTTTCCCAAAAAACGTCGTTTAGGGCCCCAAAACGGCTCCAGAAGTTCAGGACCCAAAAAACTGCTAAAAATAGTAAGTTGTGCCAAAACTGAAAAAATGAAAGAGACAATGGTGGGGCCCCAAGTGGAATAGGTGGGTGACCACCAATATCCACCTGGATCATTCCTGCCCCCTTAGGAAGCAATGGTCCCCATTTCATTAAGTTCCTCCATGAGATGAGGAAATTTCTGCTGAACTTGGTCCATGGTGAACCAATTTCCTTGGTGCAGGAGTTGGCCAGCTTTGACAAACCGATACAGTTGGATCTTCTGTTGGCGAGTGTTCTTGATTTGCATGTCCATGATTAAATCTGTGGTGGCTTTTTCCATGCAGTCTGGGTTTAACTCTGTTGGTGTGAGTTGTTATGCAATGTCAGAGGTGTCCAGTAGAGGTGGGAAGTAAGGACGAAGGCGGTCCACATTGAATACTGGGTGCAGACCAAAGAATGGTGGAATACTAAGCTCAAAGGCATTGTTCCCTATAGCCTTGGTGATGGTGTACGGCCCATATCAGAGCGGGCGAAGCTTGCGATGGGGTCCAGTTATGCACTCCTTCTGCAAATGTAGCCATACTTTGTCGCCCACCTGGGAGTTGTGTGGCACCCGGTGTTGATCATGGCGTTGCTTGTACTTAGCATTGGCTTTGTCCAATATGTCATGAACCTGTTGGCGGATGTGTTGAATGCGCTTTATGAATCTATTTGTTTTGTCAACTTTAGACTGGACATGAGCCGAATCGGCCTGAGTAGCTGCAAATGGCATGGCTACGTCAATGGGACATAGTGGCTGGAATCTCAAGCCCACCTGAAAGGGGCTATGTCCGATTGAACTATGGAGAGCTTGATTATAACTATGTTTTACATAGGGGAGGCTCTCTTCCCATGTGCGTGGATGCTTTGAATTGTACATGCGCAGAATGTATACAATCATTCTGTTGACGACCCCTGTCTGGCCATCTGTTTGGGGATGGAAAGTTGTGGACTTGGTGAGCTTGGTGTCCAGCATTGACCAGAGGCTAGATCAAAATGTGCTGAGGAACCTGCTATCCCGATCTGATATGATAGACTGTGGGATCCCAAAGTGCACCCACACTCGTTCAAAGAAGAGTTTAGCAGTGGCTTCTATTGTGATATTCTTCTTGCAGGCCTCCATAATGGCCATCTTCGAGAATCTATCGACGACCACGAAAACACAGTCATTTCCATTCTTAGTAGAAGGTAGGCCCAACATGTAATCCATGGAGATGGATTCCCAAGGTTGACTAGGGGTAGGTAGTGGAGTATATAGGCCTTGCTTCTTGATGGTCGGTTTGGCAATGGCACAAGCAGTGCAGGATCTGATGTGCTTCTCGACATCCTTTCGAAGGTTCGGCCAATAGAGATACTTCTGTAGTATTGCTACTGTTTTCTCGACCCCGAAATGCCCAGCGACTCAACTGTAGTGTGCTTCCCATATCATCTTGGCACGCTCACTTGAAGGAACACAAAGGTGTCCCAGGTGACATAAAAGTGCATCTTGGAGGTGAAAATTTGGAACTTGCGTGCCCCCCAAGAGTGCCTTGTAAGTGTGGCCGAATTCTGGGTCACTCTCATAGAGAAGTGGCCAATCAGAAGTCTCGTGCCCAAAAGAGTTGAGCACGGTGGTGAGCGCCACGATCGGTGGTCGGCTGAGGCAGTCTGCAACATTATTGGTGCTACCCTTCTTGTACTTGATGTTCAAATGAAACTATTACAGATATGTGGACCACTTCTGATGGCGATCATTCTGCAACTTCCCTTGTGTCTGTATGAACTGCAGGGGCCGGTGGTCTGTGTGGATGATTGTTTCCTTCCCCAAAATGTAATGCTTCCATTGTCGACAGGCTTACACAATGGAATACATTTCTTTGTCATAGGTGGGATACTTGTGAACTGTCTCAGACAATGTCTCACTGTGATATGCCACTGGATGTCCCTGTTGAGTAAGAACTGCCCCAATAGCATAGTCAGAGGCATCTGTCTCGATCTCAAATGGTTGTTGCAAGTCTGGTAATGTGAGCACTGGGGCAGAACAGAGGCGATTTTTCAATTCTATGAATGCCTTCTGTTGAGGTTCTGACAAAAATAATTTTGCTCTTGCTCCTCCCTTGGTGACTTGACTCAAGGGCTAAGTGATATGAGAGAATCCCAACACAAACCTATGGTAGAAATTAGCAAGACCCAGAAAGCTGCGAAGCTCTGTTATAGTGGTTGGGGCTGGCCAATCCCGAATGAATTGGATCTTGGTTGGATCCACATGCACCCCCCTTTCATCAATAATGTATCCCAGATATTGAACCTGGGTCATGCCAAAAGTGCACTTCTCCAAATTGGCACACAACTTGTGTTGCCACAGTGTTTGGAGGACTTTTCAGATGTGGTGAAGGTGCTCTTCCCAAGTTTGGCTGAAGATCAGAATGTCATCCAAGTACACCACTACAAATGAGTTGGTGAATGGCCGCAAGATGTCGTCCATCATCTGCATGAAGGTTGCGGGAGCATTTTTCAACCCAAAAGGCATGACCAGCCATTCAAAAAGGCCTTCCTTGGCTTTGAAGGCAGTCTTACACACATTGGAGGGTTCAATTGGTACCTAGTGATACCCAGACTTCAAGTCGATCTTGCTGAAATATTTTGCACCTTTGAGTTGGTCCAGAAGGTCATCAATCCATGGCATCGGGTACCTATTCCGGAAAGTGATTTTGTTCAGTGCCCGATAGTCAATATAGAGTCTCCACGTCCCATCCTTCTTCTGTACCAACACGATCGGGCTCCCACAGGGTGATGAACTTGGTCGGATGTGACCTTTCTGCAGTAGCTTCTAAATCTGCCTCTTGATTTCATCGTTCTCTAAAATAGAGCGTCGATAGATAGGTCCATTGGATAGCGACACACCTGGGGTCAGATCAATCAGTCGCTTGACCTCACAGTGCAGAGGAACCCCTGTGGGTGAGGTGAAGATGTCCCCATACTCCTCCACAACCTTATCCATTTGTTGTTTCCGTGCAGAGGAGCCCTGTCTGAAGGTCGTGGCCACAGTCTTCTTCTTGCCCTCGGGGCAGATCATCAGGAAAATTAATTTCCTGGTTTTGGAAATGAGCTTACTAAATTGTTTTGCAGTAACCAAAGAGATAGCAGCAGGAGGGGGTACCTCTGGTATCCTGTACAACTTATTTCCCAAAGTAACAATAACAACGCGAGGCCGAGACTCATACATAGCATGATGCTTCCACAAGTATGGTTGTCCTAATAATACATCAGAAACATCAATAGGAGAAACATCACATAATACCTCATTCATGAAGGGCTCAATGATATAGGGAAGGCGACACTGTTGGCTGACGCAGAGATCTCGTCCTTGGTGAAGCCACTCGATGGTGTATGGATGTGGGTGAGCTGTGGTCAACAAGCCCAACTTCTTCACAGTGTCTGCTGAAATAAGGTCCTTTTGGCTCCCATTGTTGGCAATGAACTGTACCAGGGAGCCCTTTACCCATATCTGGGAGTGAAAGAGATGTTCCTCCTCCTCTGGATCTTCCGATTCTTCCTTCTGGATCTTCATAGTGGCAACAGTGGCGTTGGGCTCCGCATCAATAATCTATTTCCCTCTGTCATTCCCCTTGTCAGGTTTTGATTCAGAGTCGGAGCATGCATCTGACTCAGAAGCTCTCATCTCGGCCACCAACAACTGCTTGGCCTGACACTCACTTGTGTTGTGGGTGGAGCTCTTATGGAACTCACACCACTTTCTCGTGTCCTTCTTTGGCTTTACGATGTTGTTATTTGCTTGTGGCTTTGACAGGTTGTCTTGAATAACCATGCCTTGGCTCTATCCTTTTTTCTATGGTTTGGAAGCACCTTTCCCTTGCTTTTGATTCGCAGGTCCAAAGTCTCGCTTCTTCTGTTTGAATTTTTTCTCAATCTTGGCAACATACTGGTATGCCGTACCAAGCGAGGAGATTTCGAGGAACTCCATTTCCTCCTGAATGTATCTTTGTAGGAAACTATGATACTTTAGCACCAGATGTTTCTCTAAATCTTTGATACCCAACTTGGTGCATAGGGTATGGAACAGATTCGTCAGCTCATGCACATCTTTATCCCTTTGTTGTCGCAGCATGGTCCATTGTATGTACTTGTCCTCATAGCTCCCCACGGGATATTATTGTTCCTTGATGGCGTCTCGAAAAGAATTCCAAGTGGGTACGGTTGAGAACAAAGAGGTTTTTGTCTCGTCCTTTTTCTCACAGTGGGTTTCCCACCAGTCCTTGACATGGGGGGCAGCTTTGAGGAGTGCACAAATAATCTTCTCCCTGTCAGAAAATTCATGAACTGAGAAATATCCTTCTAATAGATTCAACCATATATATACGGCATCTGCATCTATTTTACCCTCAAATATGGGAATGTCAAAATTTACTTGTACCTTAAAAGGAGTTGCACCTCCAGAGTGGCTGCTGGATGCAGATGCATCGCCAGTGGGCAGCCGCTGAAGAATCTGGGCAAAGTTAGCCATCATTGTGTTCCTTTGTTTTTCTAGGGCCTCCTCGAGCAATATTTTGATAGGATCTCCTGCTCCCTCATCTTTCTTTTCATCCCCCATGGGCGGCCGTCGGGGTTTGCGAGGCTGATCTTGCAAAGGTTCCACCAGATCGAGCCCTAACTCCTTATACCCCAACCTCATTGGGGACATGAAAAGAAGGATCGAGAAAAAATCAGACCGCTTTGATACCACTGATCCAAATTTATGCAGGAACGCAACAGAATAGACATATAGCCATAAATACAAAGATGCAGCGGAAATAACACTTCATTTCATTAATATCAAAGAACTGAAATTTTCTTACAGACAGAATGGAAATAAAACTAGCTAGGGCACTGGTAGCTATCTCTGAGAAGAGATGTGGTGGCTACAGGCCTCTGAACTGAGTTACAATGAGGCTCAAGGGCCTATTTATTATTTAGAAACAATGAGAAATCCTAAACTACCAAAACCCTAACCCTAGGAGATGAAGCGCCAAAACTATAGGCCCCGTTTGGGTAAATTGGTGTTTCAACTTTCCGGGGATGTAACTTTGGCATACGATCTTCATTTGACGCGTACCATACCTCGTTATAAAGATCTATCTAAGGACTACAAATTTTGAGTGATAAACATTAGTCCATGGATCCATGTTGCTCCCCATTTTCCCAAAAAACATCGTTTAGGGCCTCAAAATGGCCCCGGAAGTTCAGGAAACGAAAAACTGCTAAAAATAGTAAGTTGTGCTGAATCTAAAAAAATGAAAGAGACAATGGTGGGGCCCCAAGTGGAATAGGCAAGTGACCACCAATATCCACCTGGATCATTAACACAATTGTCTTAGTATAAATCTGTTGGTGAAAAGTCAAGAGGTCGCTCCGCTTCTAAACATCACATTTATAGATGGAGACCAATGGCTAAGCTTAAGTGAATATTGCGGAATTATGGTTGACAAGTCAAGCTCCAAATAGTAATCCCACTATTTCTACTGGGGTCTCATCAATTTCAAAACTGCAAAGAAATTTTATTAACTTAAGAGAAGATAGATATTTTATGAGGTTGGTTTCCATTTGCGTCGCTGCCTAGCCTGTTCACCAATGAGAAATCCGAGGATTTGAAAATAAATATGGAAGTTATGAATGCATATATATAAGACCCCAACCATATGCCTTTTTATTTCAATATCTCACGCTGAATTATTTTCTAACATCTAGAAGTTTGTATTCTGGAACGTGGGATCTCGTACCATGATTTGTTATTGCCAATTTTCCAGTCAGTGATTCAATTATATAACTTATTTTCAAAAATCTCGATGATATGGATTCCAGCTTACATTTCCTTTGACCAGGATTGTTATCTACAAACATCTCACCACAGATTTCTCTTCATGCTAGCTACATCAATGCCTTAATCCAACAAATGCATCCTGCATCAAATCACGTTGCTCTTGTGGGTGATATAGCTCAATCTTCTAACCAATCGATTGGTTTCATTTCCCCTCATAAAAACTACCATTGCTGAAGAATGACAACAGTGTCACTAATATGGAAGCCTGTTAAATATAAAAAGTGGTTCGAGTATTGTGATGTCAAAATAAGGGATATTTTTTGATGACCAAGTGCTGGATATACTCAGGGGTTCGACCATAACTTAATTTTCGCTACAATTAAGGGATCTTGTGGGCTTTTTCTTCTACGACTAAAATATTGTGCCCATTTGATGTGGAGTCTAGCAACAACATCGTTCCTTATTTCGGCATTCTATTGTCAACTGAATTTTATTCTTGGCAAATTGCTAGAACCAACAATCTCCAGTCCTATATTCTAATTGACTAATTAGAATCCTAGATTGTAATTCAATGGTTATATAAGACATGAGGAATAGATTATCGGTAGAAAGGAATTAGTTAATCCGTCATTTAGAGAGTATAATTCTCATATGCAAAATCGATTCCCTCAGATGTAAACTCGACTTTCTCAGATGTAGACAGGGTGCAGATGAAGGTAGTCCGTCAATTAGATAGAGGGAAGCTGAGATCGATAGGAATAAAACAGGAATGAGAATGTAATTGGTAGCAGAGGTTAAATTTCAGAAATGCAGATCCGGCATTGAATTTTCCAAAATTGTAATGGGGCATCAATAGCTAGTGTAATTTTTAATTGACATTTAAAATGATGTTTTGATTGAATTCAATAAATTCTAGTTCCGGCAATTGTTTTTATGTCAGTACTGTAATTTTATTTATTTCTCAGTGTTGAGTTAGTTCAGGACTTGCTCCAAGGAGTGGCAAGGATCCACCGCAACCTGGAGTCGAGTCCCTCATTCTTCATAGATTTAGGAATTGTGCTTTAGTGTAATTTGTAGAATTATATTTTGTTTTGAATTGTTTTTAAATAGTATCTCAGATTTCCAAATTCTGTACTTAAATCATAAATTTTTTTTTTTAATTTGAAAGGGGCAGCAAGTGTATTGTGAGAGAATATTTGTGAACATGGAGTAAATTATTTCTGGGAACATACATTATGTCCTATAGTTTAAAATTGAATAGAATTCTTTTACATTTATGCTTGAAAAAATTAGATTGTAATGAGTTAGTGAGGTTTTAATTTGACAAAGTGTGATGGCTTGCATTTGATTTTTAATCGTGAAGCCTTGAGCATTTTCTATTCTTGTGCGTTTGATATTAGGAATGAATTGGTGTGTGATAGTGTGAAATAAGTTAGAGCCAGCAGTGTGTTTTAATCAGATAATTAGATTTCATTTAAGTTTCAAATAGGTTGAGAGATTCATTTTTCAAAGTAATCAAGTTGTTTTGTAAAGAGTGATTTCACTAGAGTACAGAAGTTTCATTTCAGAAAGCATTAGAGTGATTTGTCATATTTGCGATTTGTGAGATTTGATGCATTATCATTTAAGGATTGTGTTTTGTTTGATTTAAATCGTTGAGTTAATTTGACTAAGTAGAAATCGGTGTAAAGGTTTCCATTTAAATCATTTGATTTGTTTTGTATGTTTTATGAATATTGCTTTGAGTTATTAAATTATCATAGGGTAATTTAGATTTCTTCTCGCTTAATAGAATAAGATTGATTTCCATTTCTAATATTGTAGAATAAAGAGTGAAACTTATATTCCGTGTGTGATTTAATTTTGCTTCAGGTTGTTTGAAGGTAAGGATAAACTAGATTTCCATTTTGAAGACAATAGATTGAGATTTGATCCCGGAATTACAGTTTAGCCTCATAGATTAATGCTTAGTCTCTTTAAGATTGTAGCTTAAGTTAATTTCATCGCGCATTTGTTTCGATAAGATTGTTTATTGATTATAGATTGAGTTAACTAGATAATTTCCTTCAAATTGCTTGCATTTAAGTGTGAGCTTTCTTGGCTAATAGAAGAGTGTTTTTATCAGTTCATACTTAAGCGACCACGGAAAGAAACTTATATAATATGATCATTAAGCTGAGCCAATACGTAGTACAACTCGTATTTACGACTCCTAGATTGATAATTAATATTGAGAGGTTTAATCTCACAATTAAACTGCCCAACATTTTGGCATCGTTGCCAGGGAGTTGTATTTTGGCTCAGGTAAAATTTTTCTTACAGAGTTTCAAGGATATTGCAAGATGTTAGAGGGTGGAGAGTGTACAGTAAGACGTGATTGAAGAGCCACGCATCCACTTTTGTGGGGTTGCTCCAAATTCTAGCCATCTTGCTTATCTCTTGAACTTTTATTTCCTTTATGTGTATAAGTAGAAGTAGGCTTTAGACAATTAATTTCCAAATTGCTTTGCTTTTCATAGATTAAATAGTACTTTGATTTGGAATTTTCTTTTCATGAAAATGTGGTGAGCTTTATTTCAGCCAATAGCTTTTAAAATTCATTTATCTTCAGAATCCAACCTTCAACGTTATATCATTTTTGGGGTACTGTAAGAACCCTTGCGTACTAATCCATGTGATGACAAAATGTACCAGTTTGCTTGTTGAAGACAAGAAGATGGTATTTTTAGGAATCAATCAATGAGGACTTTTCATGCTGCTACAAAAACAAACAACTCATCCGATGAAGAATTCACAAGTGTAGAATTTAACACCTTGCTTGAACATAAATTCAATATTATTAAACCTTTGATTTCAGAATTGGATGATTTGCAGGAGCAAGAGAAGAATGAAGAACCACTTATCGATCTAAAAGTTTGAAACAATTGCGAGGATGATCATGCAACCGAACATTACCCATCTATGCCACAATTACAAAAGGTAATCAGGGAATCAAGTAAGGAATCGAATCAACCGCCAGGTATAACTCAAAACCAAACACTATTTGATACTTGGAATAATGCTTATTTTCCTGTGCAGATTCCTCAACATGTTTATAATCTTGCAGCTTCATGGAAAACTGTTAATCCTCCTCCAATTGAATATCCTACTTCGTGGCCGCAGTGGCCCTCGCCTTGGCCCTCATCCTCGAGCTAGATATCTCCATGGCCTCAAGAATCATTTGGATCTTTATCTCTAGGGAAATCTCCCATGCAAATTCAATCATATGAGCACCAACAAAAACCACAATTTATGTCCAATTCACCATTAATTTATCTTCCTCCATGGTCCCAGCCGCATGTGCAACCATACCCTAACCCTCATCCATACCCTAGTCCTAATCCAAACCCTAATCCATACCCTAGACCTAACCCTGGTCCACACCCTAGAACTAACCCTAACTCTAATTTTAAACCTAGACTTAACCCTAGTTCAAAGCCTAATCCCAATCCAAATCCAAACCTTAGTTCAAGCATTAACCAAAACCCTACCCCAAACCATCTTTTAAACCCTAATCTAAACCATGAGGTTGCACAGCAGTTTGAACCACCTATTCTTTACGTTGATTCCCCTATTGAACAAAATGTTACACCTTCCATGTTGGAAAAGGGAATGAATCTGGAAACTTCCCCCATTACCGTAGAACATTCACCCCAGGAAGATGTAATTCAAATGCTACAATAGGAGAAATATTTCATTGGAACTTGTTCTGAAAATGTTGTTAAAAATCAAAACCCTAGAATCTTTCTCAATCATTCTTGTCAATTTGAAAAGCAGATATTTGAGCCTGAAATTAAGGGATTTATCTTTTGTCTTTCACCATATTCTTTTTGCCTCCAAGAGAGTGACTATCAAACTGTGGAAGATTTGCATCAGTTTGAAAATCCTAATTATGTGGATTCCATTGAATCTTGGTTTCGAGCAGTCATCAAGCCATCTTATTTCCTTATAATTTAGAAACTCTTGGTACCATATCAATTGAAGCAATTGGTTTCTCATTCTTTCGTATGTCTTGAATTTTATTCTTTAAAACTAAGTGTGAGTATCACCAGCATTTTGTTACGCACATGGCTTCATTGGAAGTACTCTTATACTTAAACGGGTGTCTTTTTCCTCTTAGGGTAAAGTAGGGTAGGAGAATAAATAAATAAAGTTGTTATAATGCTACTAGGGTTTTGAATTTTAAAGCATGCCTGTTAAAACTAATTTTGATCCACATTAGTTGTTAACACACACATTTGTGACAAATATTTTTGAGTACAATTCACTCTAATACCTCATGATTTTGCAAAAGTAACCATGATTAATCACTCTAATAAGTTGTCGTCTCGGATATATATTTTCAGTTTCCCTTAGAAGGTACTATTGGAAAACCCCCTATGGTGGACCACTCTTATAAGATCATAATGAGCTATTTAGGAGAACACTAGCATTCTTAACTCAAAGAATCTTTTAGTCATTGTCTAGGTTATCTTTAACAAGTCTTTAGGGAAGAGGAATTAGCTAGCAGTGATTAGTCATTAAAAACTTTTCACACCATCTTGTACTCTTAAGGAGGAGATATATCTCCCCACTTATTAAGTAACCTTTAAGGTTAATCATAATCATAGCTTACAAATATTTAGGGAAGGATAAGAGGTCTCATGATGAGCCGACCTACCACGATCATGAGACCTAGCATGCATGACATTACTGCTACTGTTTACCAAGCCAAAGTAATGGCTTTCAGCAAAAAAGCTGGAAGACAGGAGGTCTCATCATGAGTCGGCCTGTTCATTCATGTTACTTCTTGTGAGTGGCACTGCCATCAGCTGGTTACCAAGCCAGGATAGTGGCCTTCATCTAAAGAGGCAAATGAGCTAACTCTGAATCTGTATCTAGTAAGTGGGATACTGACATTTTGCTAGGTTAAAATACATCCCTGTCAAGGTTATGAACACCTGCGAGCAGCAGGGCCATGTCTGTGGTATTAAAGTTAACTGCATACTATGATTTTCTTAGTTATCCTTCTCTTTCCCTGAAAACTCATCCTTTTTCTTGGAAAATGGTTTTAAGACGATTTGAACATGATGCTTTGAGTTCTATTTTCAAAATTCAAGAATCTTTAATGAAGTGGTACCCTTAGTGAAGGTAATCCTTTGTACTAGATTAAGAGGAAATTTATTTTTGGATCCAGATAACAACTTTATTTAGAGTGCTCGAAAAAGAGGTTGTTTATTGGTATCATAACTCACTTTAATTTTCATGGTATTCAGAGTGATGAATTACTCAATGATGACTACTCACAAGGTGTCCGTTGACGACAATGCGCATTGATTGTAATTGCCTCTAAATATGTGATGCATGACCTAGGTATGAGATTGTTATAATAGGTGTATAAATCTTGTGTTATTCCTTTTGAAACTGCACTTTTTCAACAAAATTTGATTTTTATCATAAGACTTTGGATAGAAACAAAATATGGAATTCATTTGGGACAAGGTAACAAGCATGTGCAACACTCTTTTCCCCATAATGTCTACTTTCGGTACCTAATCTTGTTTCATCATTTCACATGGTTTTAGCTGGTAATGTAATAGAAATGTCATGGGTTAATGATTGTATTACAATATCAGGTATCTTTATCCTTACTTTCTAAAATATTTGCTGACATTTTCCCTACCATATTTCAACCTTATTTCATCATCTTATAGTTTTGGCTTGCACAAGGACGTGCAAGAAGTTCAGCGTGGGGGGGATGTTGAGCTGCATTTTTGTCCAAATTTTTAAGATTTTTATCAGATAATTTCGTGATCGTACCTAGTGTTTTAATAATTATTTATCCATTATGTTGTTAATTAGAGGCATTTAGAGACAATAGTTATTAATTATAAATTCTTGTTTTTAATTAAATTGAATAAGTGTTTTTGTGTAAATAATATCATTAATAATATGTTTTCATGATGGCAGGTGAATAAGTCTAGTACAAGACTACGTTCAAATACGGATCCATGCATAAAAGCAGCAGTTGGGTAGTTGAGTACGAAATTGTTGTAGGTGAAAATATCAATTTTACAACCAAATGGACCTAAATATCTAAATTCTGAGATGTGGGTTTTTTTCAGAGAACCATGTTTCATACAACCCAAAAACCGTTTGGAAAAATTCTACTCCGTGAAGGAGTTATCATTAGGGGAATATTCCACTGAAAACCATTTCTGAACGTGAACGTATTGGGTCAATTCGGATCCGTTTTTTTTGTAGAACGGTTTTGGTTGACAACTTCAAACCTAGTTGGTTTGGTCTTCAAATTATAGTTTCAAAATGAATTCATGAAATCTTTTTTTATACGAATGTTGTTGGCGTATTCTCTATCCTTGGTAAAACAAAGCTTATGATTCATGGATGGTAGATCATGCTTCAACTTTGAGAATGTTTGAGCAAATAATGGGTGCAGCAAAGCAAAGCGTATGTTAGTCTTTCTGGATTATGATGGGACACTTTCTCCTATTTTAGAGGGTATTGAGGCATGCCACAACTCCTTGGGCTTGAAGTATATTTTCTTAAAGTGCTTTGGTGCTATCAATATTTCTATAGTGCTCATTGATGATAGAATTCGCTTTGATAAAATAGAGGTTCGTTCAGCTATTTCCATCGACATTGAAATCATAAGCCAAGAGCATTGTTGACTTTAATGGTGTAGATGCTTAACACAATGGTCTTAGTATAAATCTATTAGTGAAAATTCAAGAGGCCGCACTGCTTCTAAACACCAAATTTATAGATGGAGACTAATGGCTAAGCTTAAGTGAATATTGTGGAATTATGATTGACAATTCAAGCTCCAAATAGTAATCCCATTATTGATACTGGGGTCTCATCGATTTCAAAACTGCAAATAAATTTTATTAACTTAAGCGAAGATATATATTTTATGAGGTTGTCTTTCATTTATGTCACTGCCTAGCCTGTTCACTAATGAGAAATCCGAGGATTTGAAAATAAATATGGAAGTTCTGAATGCATATTCATAAGACCCCAGCCATATGCTTTCTGATTTCAATATCTCACGCTGAATGATTTTCTGACATCTAGAACTTTGTATTCTGGAATGTGGGATCTCGTACCATAATTTGTTATTGCCTATTTTCCAGTCAATGAATCGATTATATAACTTATTTTCAAAAATCTTGATGATATGGATTCCAGCTTACATTTCCTTTGACCAGGATTGCTATCTACAAACATCTCACCACGGATTTCTCTTCATGCTAGCTACATCAATGCCTTAATCCAGCAAATGTGTCTTGCATCAAATTGCATTTCTCCTATAGCTCAATCTTCTAACCAATCGATCGGTTTCATTTCCCCTCACAAAAACTACCATTGCTGAAGAACGACAACAACGTCACTAATCTGGAAGCCTGTTAAATATACAAAGTGGTTCGAGTATTGTGATGTCAAAATAAGGGATATTTGTTGATGACCAAGTGCTGGATATACTCAAGGGTTCGACCATAACTTTATTTTTGCTACAATTAAGGGATCTCGTGGGATCGTTCTTCTATGGCTAAAATATTGTGCCCATTTGATGTGGAGTCCAGCAACATCATCGTTCCTTATTTCGACATTTTTTGTCAACTTAATTTTATTCTTGGAAAATTGCTAGAACTAGCAATCTCCAATCCTATATTCTAATTGACTAGTTAGAATCTCATATTGTAATTCAATGGTTATAGAAGACATGAGGAATAGATTATCATTAGAAAGGAATTAGTTAATCCATCATTTAGAGAGTATAATTCTCATATGGAAAATCGATTCTCTCATATGTAAACTCGACTTTCTTAGATGTAGACAGGGCGTAGATGAAGGTAGTCCGTCAATTAGATAGAGGGAAGCTAAGATTGATAGGAATAAAATAGAAATGAGAATGTAATTGGTAGCAGAGGTCGAATTTCAGAAATGCAGATCTGGCATTGAATTTTCTAGAATTGTAATGGGGCATCAACGGTAAGTGTAATTTTTAATTGACATTTAAAATGATGTTTTGATTGAATTCAATAAATTATAGTTCCGACAATTGTTTTTATGTTAGTACTTTGATTTTGTTTATTTCTCAACATTAAGTTAGTTCAGGACTTGCTCCAGGGAGTGGCAAGGATCCACCGCAACCTGGAGTCGAGTCCCTCATTCTTCATAGATTTAGGAATTGTGCTTTAGTGTAATTTGTAGAATTATATTTTGTTTTGAATTGTTTTTAAATAGTATCTCAGATTTCCAAATTCTGTACTTAAATAATAAATTTGTTTTGTTATAATTTGAAAGGGGCAACAAGTGTATTGTGAGAGAATATTTGTGAACATGGAGTAAATGATTTATGGGCACATACATTATGTCCTGTAGTTTAAAATTGAATAGAATGCTTTTAAATTTATGTTTGAACAAGTTAGATTGTAATCATTTAGTGAGGTTTTAATTTGACAAAGTGTGATGGCTTGCATTTGATTTTTAATCGTGAAGTCTTGAGCATTTTCTATTCTTATGCATTTGATATTAGGAATGAATTGGTGTGTGAGAGTGTGAAATAAGTTAAAGCCGGCAGCGTGTTTTAATCAGGTAATTAGATTTCATTTAAGTTTCAAATAGGTTGAAAGATTCATTTTGCAAAGTAATCAAGTTGTTTTGTAAAGAGTGATTTCACTAGAGTATAGTAGTTTCATTTCAGAAAGCATTAGAGTGATTTGTCATATTTGCGATTTGTGAGATTTGATGCATTATCATTTAAGGATTGGGTTTTTTTTATTTAAATCATTGAGTTAGTTTGACTAAGTAGCAATAGGTGTAAATATTTCCATTTAAATCATTTGATTTTTTTTGTATGTTTTATGAATATTGCTTTGAGTTATTAAATTATCATAGGGTAATTTAGATTTCTTCTCGCTTAATAGAATAAGATTGATTTCCATTTATATTATTGTAGAATAAAGAGTGAAACTTATGTGATTTAAATTTTTTTTAGGTTGTTTGAAGATAAGGATAAACTAGATTTCCATTTTGAAGACAATAGATCGAGATTTGATCCTGGAATTACAGTTTAGCCTCATAGATTAATGCTTAGTCTCTTTAAGATTGTAGTTGAAGTTAATTTCATCGCACATTTGTTTCGATAAGATTGTATTTTGATTGTAGATTGAGTTAACTAGATAATTTCCTTTAGATTGCTTGCATTTAAGTGTGAGTTTGCTTGGCTAATAGAAAAGTGTTTTTATCATTTCATAGTTAAGCGACCACGGAAGGAAACTTATATACTCTGATCATTAAGCTGATCCAATACGCAGTACAACTCGTGTTTACGAATCCTGGATTGATAATTAATATTGAGAGGTTTAATCCAACAATTAAACCACCCAACAGTCCTGAGGTAAATGGATAACATCAAGAAGGTGGTGTTCCTCCGTTATACATTAGCTTAAATGTTCATGATAAAATCTTTCACAATTCTATGTTAGATTCAAAGGCATCTCATAACTTAATGCCTAAAGCTGTCATGGAAAAATTGAACTTAGATATCACCAGACCATACAAAGACCTTTTCTCTTTTGATTTTAGTCAATTTAAATGCCTTGGCCTGATAAAACACCTTTGTGTAACTCTAGTTCAGTTCCCTGCAAAGAGTATAGTTATGGACATTGTAGTTGCTTATATCCCTCCAAATTATGGTAAGTTACTATCTCGCTCATGGGGAGAAAAATTACAAGGATCTTTGCAATTAGATATGTCATATGCTACAATTTCTGTATTTGGTCAGCAAAGAAAAATTTACAGAGAAACTTTGATGAAATACATGGTCAGTAGTGCAGAAAAAACACAAAATTATCTTATCTATTCATCGCATTCTGATATGGACTCTTTTATCCTATGTAATTCAAACAATGGTAAAGTAAAAATCACAGATGTAGAAGAGAAACACAAATAAATTGACAGTGACAACGTAACTCATGAGTCTATGTGGAATTTAGGTTTTTATGGCTCTGTAAACAGATTAGAAGCAGGAGCTAAAGTATAGATCTACAGCTTAGAGAATGATCATTCGGAAGGACATGCATTCAGGTTAAATTTCAAATGCACTAATAACATGGTAGAGTATGAAGCATTAGTGTTAGGACTGCAAATTGTAAGAAAACTTGGAGCCAAAAGAGTTTCTGTCATGGGAGACTCAACTTATCATAAAATAAATTAAAGGAGAGTATCTTGTGAATAATCCTAGACTTAGCCAATATAGAGAAACCATTCTAGACTTGATAAATTGTTTTCTTGAAACTGACTTTGATGTTATTCCAAGAAAGTAGAATATGCAAGCTCATAGTTTGGATACCTTTGCTAGCACATGTAGATTACCTTTTGAGCCAAATCATCAGCACACTGCAAAGGTAAGACATAGACCAACCATACTTGATAATTTGAAGTATTGGAAAATATTTTCACAAGACTCACAAATTTATGATTTTATGAATTGTGAAGGAGAATTTCAGAACTATAATATAGACAGTGACTGTACAACATATTATACCATGAATAAGTAATTAAATGTAAATGATGTAAATAAAATAGAACCAACCAGATTTACTAAAGTAGAAATAGACAAATTAGAAACATTAGAAATAGAAGAATCAATTAACCTTAAAGACAACATTTTGCCTAAGGGATTAGCCCCATTAGAAGATCTATTTGATTCCAATGATGTAGCTAAAAAACCAAAAATAGAGCCACTAAGATATAGAGGAATGTAACATAGGAACAGAAGAGATTCCCAAGCTTATAAAGTTATCCAAAGAATTACCACCAGAAGAAAATTTAAATTACATTAGTTTGTTTAAATAAATTGAAGATGTCTTGGCCTGGAGTTATGAAGACCTCAAGTCTTATGAAACCAGCATTATCCAGCATAAGATACCAATCAAAGAAAATCAGAAGCCATTTAAACAAAATATTAGGATAATTAACCCTTTTCTTATGACATTAATAGAAAAAGAAGTTAAAAGGATGTACGAGGCTCAAATCATAGCACCCATTAGATATTCTGATTAGGTATCGAATTTATTCCCCACTAGAAAGAAAACAGGAGAAATCAGACTCCGTGTTGATTTCAGAAACTTAAACAAAGTATCTTTGAAAGATAGCTATCCTCTCCCTAAAATGGACCACATTCTACAGAGGGTAGTAGGATCATCTAGAATTTCATTACTTGATGGATTTTCTGGATACAACCAAATCCTATTCCAACCTGAAGATCAAGCAAATACTGCATTTACCACTCCATGGGGAACTTTCATGTATTTTAAAATGCCCTTTGGACTGATGAATGCTGGAGCTACATTCCAAAGAGCTATGGAATGTATTCTTTTGAAAAGGAAATCCTTGACTTTTTAGTCATTTATCTAGATGATATCACAATATTTTCCAAAACAGATAATGAACATCTAGATCATTTTAGAATAGTATTCATAAAATGCAGAAAGTTTGGCATATCCTTGAATCCTAAAAAGACACTCTTTGGATTAGAAGAAGGAAAACTCCTAGGACACATTATTTCAAAAGAGGGAATTAGAATTGATCCAACTAGAATAGAAGCCATACTTAATATCAGTCATCGTAGGAACATTAAAGAGTTACAAGAATTTCTAGGAAAAATAAACTTTCTTAGAAGATTCATCTCTAACTTAGCAGAATTAGTTAGAAATTTGAATAACATGTTGAAAAAATATCCAATACTTAAGTGGACAGTAGAGGCTTAATAGTCTTTTGAAGCATTCAAAGAAGATCTTACTAAAACACCTGTTCTCATAAGTCCTAATTTCAAAAAATATTTTATAATTTTTTCATTTGCTTCAGAACACACCATTGTAGCAGTCTTGTTGCAAAAGAATGATGAGGGTTATGAACAACTCATTGCTTTTTTCAGTAAATCCTTGACAGATGCAACACTAAAGTATAATATCATGGAAAAACAAGCACTTGCTTTAGTGAAATCCATAAAATATTTCAGAGTATACATCCTATACTCTCACATAATTTCATATGTTCCAAACTCAGTAGTAAAGGACATTCTAACTCAGAATGGGCTTGATGGAAAGAGAGGCAAATGGATTGCCACTATACTAGAATATGACGTTGAAATCAAGCCTACAAAATTGATCAAAGGCCAAGGTTTAGCCAAACTTATGGTTGAATCGAACCGTCAGGCCTTAGACATAAATTTCATTGCTCAACTAGATGATTAGGAAGAAAAGGCGACTCCACAAATCAGTGAAGCTTTTATAAATTCACCCTGATATGCAAACATTATATTTGTTTTAATCAACTTACAAGCTCCTCCTGGTCTATCTAGAATCAAAAGCATATTCTTAAAATTGAAAGCCATGAAATATTGTATTCTAGATAATTTTTTATTTTGGAAGGATCATGGTGTCATTCTATTAAACTTTTTATTGAAATATGAAGCTGACAAAGTCATGCAGGAGACTGTGGAGGACACCTTTACTAGAAAACAACTGCTGATAAAATTTTTGAGGGTAGGTTTTTACTGGCCCACTCTTTTTACAGATGTTATAAATTATGTGACCTTCTGTCACAAATGCCAAAAATTTGAAGGGAAGAAGAAACTCTTACCATTACCCCTCAAACCTATCTCAACAGAAATTCCATTTCAACAATGGGGTTTAGACTTTATTGGTGAAATTCACCCACCATCCTCTACCCAGCATAAATGGATTTTGACAGCCACTGATTACTTTACCAAGTGGATAGAAGCCATCCCTTCTAGACAAGCCACAAACTCTATAATTATTTCATTCCTTGAGAACAACATC
The DNA here is from genome assembly GCA_034641835.2 of Pinus albicaulis. NCBI lineage: Eukaryota > Viridiplantae > Streptophyta > Pinopsida > Pinales > Pinaceae > Pinus > Pinus albicaulis. The sequence goes on along the minus strand of CM076582.1, from coordinate 1,521,971,691 downwards.
CTTTCTAGATTTGATTGCCCACAAAAGCTCATTGCTGATAATGTTGCTGCTTTCAAATCCAAGAAAATGATATACTTTTGTAACAAATACCATATCAGCCTTGGCAATTCCACTACCTATTACCCTCAAGGTAATGGACTAGCAGAAACTTCCAACAAAAGCCTAGTTAATATCATCAAGAAACTGTTAGAAGATAACAAGAAAACCTGGAATAAAAGGTTGGTCAATGCCTTATGGGTAGACAAACTAAATAAGAAGAAATAAATTGGTACCTCTCCCTATCAATTAGTATATGGGATGGATGTTATTTTTCCATCATCTTTAGGAGTGCTAGTGATGAAAATTATTCAAGCGCTGCAAGTAGAGCCAAATGACATCCAAAGGAGGATAAATCAGACAATTCATTTGTAGCAAACCAGGGAATAATTTTATATCAAATCTCAAGTAATCCAAGACAAAATCAAGAATATTTTTCTAAGAAAACTAAAGAAGATGATTTTTTCATAGGTGATAAAGTACTCAAATGGGATTCCAGAAGAGAAGACAAAGGGAAACATGGGAAATTTGACTTTCTCTGGAAAGGCCCATACATCATTTATGGTTACAGAGGTAACAATGAATTTTTCTTGAAAGAGTTAGATGGAACAAATATACCAGGTGGACCAGTCAATGGTAGAATGTTGAAGCACTATTTTTCACCAGTTTAACTAGCAGCTCATTTTAATTTGTTTACTTTTCTCATTATAAATACCATAGCAAAAGTTTACATTGGATTGGATGATTTTCTTCTAAAGTTGAAGTGCGAAGATAAGGCCCTAAGCTTTAAAAGGTATAACATCATATGTTTGAATAAAGGAGATCGCAGAAAGTGGTTCCAAGGAAAGAAAATTCAAAGCTCCAAGGCCACTAATAATAAAGTTCTTGACATCTCACCAGGAGATTTCATCCCCAAGTGGAGCCACTCTTAGGGTCCTATAATAATAGGCATCATAATTTTGAATTGACTATGTTAAGCCTTGTAATATTGTACATACCTTTGCTTTCTGTAAATGCTTTCCCATATTAAAAAATGAAAAGAGGGAAAGTCTTAAAAGAAAAATCAAAGGACAAAAAGAAAGAAAGATAAAAAAAATAATATAAAGTATGAACCCCACAAAAATAAACAAAAATAGATCCTGAAAGTGCTGCACATTCAAATGCCACTACTTTTACTTTACTTTGCAAATAAAAATTGTGTGCAGCCTATCCAAAATGCCACAATTCATGATAATCATATAGTTTAATCTTGATTATTCATGCATTTAAATTTCATGTCATGATAGTTAGTGAATAAATTTTTGCCCAAACAATTTAATCTTGGCAGATTAGTAGTTAGGTAGAGAATAAAAATGAGCTCATCAGTTTAATTTGAGCCATTGGAAGATATAAGGTTAGAAATAGATTAGTTTGCTTATGAAAAGAAAATAAAAGGGTCAGCAAGCTCAAATACACCCACTAAAAGGAAGTAAAAAATGTTAGGGTATATAAAGGGTGGGTAGATTACTTTCACAAGTAATAAAAAGCATCAATGGATTCACCACATATCACTAATATCCTCCTAAATCCCCTTCCCCTTGCTAAAATCCTATGTCCACTCTTGGAATTCATTTCCCCTTGTAAAAAACCCTTTCCTTTTGATAAATATCCCTTTCCCCTTATTCTAACCCTTTTTCCATTCCTAAAACCCCTTTTCCCTAGTTAAAAACCCATTTCCCTTTGAAATTTCACTCCCCCTTTACTAATTCCACTTTTTCTAAACAAAACATGAAAAACCCACTTATCCAAAGTTTGCAACACTTAATATAATCCTCAAGTCCCACTTCCCTTTTAACTCAATTCCCCGCTTAATATGTTTTCCCGAACCCCTTTTGTTATTTTAGCATATAGTTTATATTTCATTTAAATCCCCCCACTATATTAATTTCCCAGGTACCACTTTATTTTAACCCCACAATCCTTTTATATTAAAACCCTTCCACTTTGTATTCCCTAACCCATCTCATATTAATCTTCAACCCACCTTATATTAAACCTTTCGCATATATTTTTCCCGAACCCGCCTATCAGAATCCTCAACTAATTCCGCAACACCTGTCAACCGTCCGATTGGCACCACCCTGATCTAACCACTCCTAAGCCATTTCACACTCTCCATTGTCTGATGTTTAAAAAAAATGGGGGGGGTGTGCGAAATGGGTGGTTTCACATCCCTGCCCCTTTGCTATATGGCGCTCCCACATCTTATCGCACCCCCCATCATAAAAACCGCTCAACCGCCTTTTCGCGTGCGATAAACCGCTAGACTACCTCTGTGCCTTGCGATGAAAACCACCGTTGTTTGAATTAAACCCCCACGCCATTGCAATTAAACAAATTTCAAAAGTAATAATTCCTACCCCTTTACAGTTATTCCCTTATTGCTATTTATTTTCAAAAGTTGTTTTACTTGCAAAAAATACCCAAAATCCTTTACCGACCAAGTTTGAAGCCATTGCTGACTAGAATTAAAGCCTAATGCCACCTGAACCTTCTGCACGACCGAAATCACCATTTCACAGGTAATCCTAAGCACCTGAGATCATTACTTAATCACAGAAAAGTAATAATTAATAATCGAACAAAATAATGGCCTCCTAGAGCATTATATCTGTAAATCCTCTGCAACCACCTATGGTAGATGTTGACCACACCCTTCTAGCCAATAAAGATTTCAAAATCAGTGATATTGTCACCAATTTCAACCTTTTGGATCTCCACTACTGGAGCCATGACAAATTCATTCATTAGGCTAATGATATCCACCTCTAGGACTCAAACCTACCTAAATACATATTCCCATAGACATTTCAGTTTCCAGATCTCATTAAACTCTACTAGATCAACTATTTGCCCATTGAAAGAACTTTAGTTACCCCAAGCCAAGAGATCCTATTCACAATCACAGCTAAATCCATCAATCAGATGTTGCAGATTCAACCAAAACCTTATGAAGTACCATTATCCATTGAAATCCTTACTGAACTCTACCTGAAACTAGATTTTCCTAAGAGATTCCAAATATTCCAGGCTTTCCTTCCTCCATCAGTAGACACCCCAAAAATTAATCCTACATATTCATCTTCCATATTTTCAGAGAGAACTAGGTGATTGTCACCATGTTGCCATGCATTTTAGGGTATTTCACTGATGAGCATGTAGATGCATCTATCCTAGGTTTCCTATCGATATTTTGCCCAGGTCAACCTCCTGCTTCAACCTTTAATTTTTCCCAATATCTAGCAGATGAAATCCATGATCAGCTAGTCAAATTACCAGAAGAAGGATTATTTAAATAATCTTCATTTTTGTTCCATTTGTTCCTATATTTCCAATCAAAAAGGTTTGCAGTTAGCCTCCAAAAAATGGACACAGAAGGTAACCCCCAATCTATTTTCTTTTGGACATCCTTGATCAGAAAGGACTCCACAGAATTCATATATAAATACTTCATTGATTCATTTTTTTATCCAATTGTTAATATGCTAAGCAGTAGCATTCATCCTAGAATCAGTGAAGAGATAAAGAAGGTGTTACAATAGTCAGATCAAAGTAAACTACGAGACTGGTTTTTATACCAAGATCATACCGAAATTAGGGTGTATGGAAGCCAACTTACTCCATACAAGCTTCCCAAATACCTCCCAATGAGGTTATTTTCTTTGGAATACATCAGAAAAATCCTGAACTCAGATGAAGTCAATTTCCTTTCAACAAAGAAGAAAACTCAATACAAGATTAAGAACCAATTAGTGCCTTTTATTTGCAATAACAGGAATGTTGGACAGCAATAATACAAGTGTTTACAATATTTTAAGTTCAGTAGTAGTTTCAAATGGCAATATTACCCCTTGGGAGTCATAAGTAAGTTAAGAGTCAAATTCAAATTGACCCCTTTTGTTCATGAGTCAAAGCCTGAAGTTGAAAGGTATTCCAACTAGTCAGAGTGGTTGGAAAATACTTTACAAGAGGTGGAGAAGCAAGTTGATACTAGTTCCATACTGCTTACTCTAGCCCCATAAGACAAGAATTCAAAGAGGACAATAAAGGAAGGCTCTTATTCTAGAGAGACTACTTCTGATACCAAATTCAAGCTAATGTACAGGAAAAAGGAAAAACTGAATCTAGTGATATAACAGGAAGAGATAGTTGAAAAAATTGAATTCATTGATACATATATAATTGTCAAAGATAATGCACCTCCAACAGTTTCAGAAGAAACACACCGACCATCAACCTCAAGTGCAGAAATCATTCAGAAACAGCAAAGTGCAGAGGTTTCATCATCAATAAAACTAGTGGATAAAGAGAAATATATAATGGCAAAATACAAAGAAATTAAAATCAAGAATGAAGCATTGAAGTCTGTAACTTATGCCTAGTACTGGAAGCAAATTCCCAGTGACTAAAACAGATTGCTTTCAGCTTTTGATTAAAAAACTAGAAAGATGCAAATGACATTTTTACAGCCAAAAGTGCAGGCTCCAAAATCATTAGTAGACTACAAGAAAACAACCTTTGAAGTGCTTGCTAAAGAAGTGCATCCCATAGATCAAATTGAGTTTCATAAACAATCTGGAGAAATGATCTATTCCACTATGACACACAAGGCTTTAAGTGTCCAAAAACTACAGAATTCTCTAGAAAATATAAGAACACAGTTAAAGCTAGAGAAATATTCTTCACAGGCAAAGGATAACAGGATAAAATCACTTGAATATTTGGTTATGGAATTTGGTTATGACCAAAAGAATATCAAAGAAGCAGAAGAGCTTATCAAGAAGAAGAATGCAGACATAGCTGCATTGAAGAAACAACTTAAGTTAACAACAACAGAGCATCCACAAACTAAAGAAGTTTTGGAAAATTAAAATCAGAAGGATGAAATGATGAATCTCATCATTCAGTTGACAACTCAACTGAAAGAGATGGAAACTGAAATGGAAAAACTAGTGCAGGAAATGTAAGCTAGTATGGAAGTGGTTCCCATTACTGCCATCCCTATAGCCTCCACATCAGCTCCAGTAGCTACATCAGTTCCATTATCTATAGTAGTCCCAGCTACTACAACAGCTCCAATAACTACAGAAGTTCCAGCAACTACACCAGCTACTACATCAACAACAACATCAGCAGTGCCAACATCCCATCCCAATGATGAGGCAAGTAAATTGAATAAATAAATGCAGGATATTTCAATACAAACTACTGAGATCAATAGGCTCAAAGAAAAAGTGAAAAATCTAGAACTGGAAAATAAATTGGCTCAAGTAATGCATAAAGTTGAAACACAGAAATCCAACAGATTGACTGATAGAATCCATAAGTTAGAAACGGAGCTATCATTGAAAGAGCCTCTAGCACAAGAAAAACAACAGTTGTGGGCCAATATCATTAACTCAGTTAATGATATTTGGCCTTCTATACAGGTTATATTTGAACAGAAGGAATTGATAAAGGAGGCTAGTGATGCAATCCAAAAGGTTAAAGAAGAACTTGGAAAGAAACCAGAGGAAGCCACTGAGATAATAAATCTCCTCAATTCTAAAAACAAGAAGGAATTAGAAGAATTTGGGATAATAGATAGAACAGAGAATATATTAGAGGTGAAGAAGGTGATTTCCAAGAGAAATATGATGATACAACTTGAAGACAAATGCCAAACAATGGAACTGGTAGTGAACAAATTGGATGCTTTCAGGCAGAAAGGTCTTCCTAGTCCTTTGGTGATTAATGATAAACTAATAAGGCTTGAAGACTATGATAAAAATATCAGGGAAGTAGCTAAATAGACTTCCAACATTTCATTAATGAAAGGAGTTCCCACAGGAAAGTGCTCCTTCAAATTTTAGAGAACTTCTTTTACCTCCAGCATGAGGTAAAAAACATTTTTTTCAATAAGCCCACATTTGAAAAATATACAGAGGAAGATGAGATTTACAGGAGGATGGTAAAAATAAAAATTCCAGATGAAGCCTGGTAAAAATCGTGTGATTTATTACGACAGGTAAAAGTAAAAATAGGTAAAAGAGAAAACAGATAAATACAGAAGAAAGATATATTTAAAAAAAAATTAAGATGAAAGACAACATGAAAAACAAACAAGCGTGAAAGACAGCCAGTGTGAAAGACAACAAATATCAAAGAAACAAACAGCAAATAAAATAAACATGGACAACTTGCATTTAGTTAAATAGGTGTCTCTATCTTCTTTCATGAAGATATTTTTTTTCCTTGAATAAATCCTAAATCAGTTGATAGGATATGTTGTAATAAGTTGTATAAATACTTCATCAATTCTAAGTATTGAGGGTGGATTCCTAAATATTTCTATAGTTGAATTGATCTACTACCTAGGGGTTTATTGTACCTTTTTCCAAGTTGACAGACATGACAAGTAATAAAGCCATTTCTTTACAGGATTCATGTGTTGAGGTACTTCAGTAAAGTATATTTCAATTGTTCTTGTTCATTTCTTTAATTATTCCATAAACTTGCATTTTTTATAAATTTTAATGTTATAACAGGAATTTTATTGCAGACCTTGTTTAAATACACTATGTTTTGAATTGTTCTTCATTTTCATGTTTTCTTCTGATATCTGGTTTAGAGAATCCTTGACTGCTCTCTGATCCCGATTGAAAACCACTTCACCATTCAGCCTTTAAGATCCGATATTGCTCACCTATCCTGACCTGTAACACTTTATTTATAATTTGATTTTTTTCTGTTTTCAAATCATATTGACTCCATAGCCCAATGGAAAATGGAAAAGCACCTATTCATCTTAATAATTAATTCCACCAATCAATCAAAATCAAACCAAATCAAGCATTCATAACTAGCCTAAAATCACTTAAAACAAAAACGTTAAATCATTAAGAGAGAGCCCTCTCTGAGCATTAGGAAGGCTAGATCCTAATCTCCAAAAGTGGTTGATAGTTACCTTTGATATTTATTTTAACACAACATAACAACCCTTGGGAAATTTTGGAGAGATAACAAGAATAACACATCTGGATGTTGCTTTAGTTTGGGTTCTCCCATCATATCTTGGTTGAGCAGGAAACAAAATTCCATAGCTTTAAGCATGGTCAAGGCAAAGTAAATTGTGGCTAACATGGATAGTTGTGAGGCAGTTTGGTTGAGAAATCCCTTTGAAGAGATGTTTAAGCAGGTTCTTGATACGAATGTGATATACTACGACAAAAAGAGTGGGATTAAATTGATAGAGAATCTCATGCTTCATGATAATTCCAATAATATTGAGATCGTGTATCATTATATACAAGACATGGTGCAAATAGGAGCAGTGAGGCTCCATCATATTTCGACTGATGAGAAGATAGTGGATATACTCACTAAGGATTTTTCGAAAGGGAATATCTTGGCCTTTGGATAGTAGCTTGGACTAATGGATGTGGCTAAGGGTCTCAGTTGATCGAGAACATTGAGCGTGATCTTCTCACATGTTGAACTCCCAGGGTAGGAATGTAGTAGTAAGGGCTCCTAGGGTTGAGAAACATCTAGAAAATTGGATAGGGTGTGTATCCTTTCCCCTACAGTAAGTTGATCTCACCTATTATCACTTCGATAGAGTATACCCTAGTTGGCATCCTATCCACAAGTTTGGCCTATTGGGATTGGACCTCCCCATCTAGCAAATGAGTTAAGGTGACTTGAGATAGGGTGCGTATCCTTAGCCATGTGGTAATTAGATCTCGCTCCAGTATTGGATGCAGGTGTTCTACCACATTACTCTTAGGGGTCTCGATGGAGTATCAACAGACAATGGGACAAGTTGTGACCCTCAATTCAATCTCACCTATTGTCACTAGACGATTGCATTGAGTGTGATCATTGAGTAGATATTTCCTATTGTCCCAGGTCAATAGGACTTAGTGTGATTAGTGCCCTTGTGGTAAGTAGATCTCTCTTATTAATATAGGTTGGTAGATTTAGCTACCCTATGATTTCAAATTATTCTTTTAGATTCAAGAGTGTTCAGTAGGGTTGATCAGAGATGAGAAATGATTACATTTGACTTGAAAATGACGAGATATTTGAGATGGGACATATGTTGCAGTTAGAAATTTTTCCCTAGATGAGAAGGGGTGTTAATTTGGCAACTCAGGGAAAAAATCCCTCGTTTGGGTGTCCTTCCTCATCAATAAATACCCCTACTAGCCCTTGGAATAATTTAATTTCATTAAGGAAAAATGTATTTTTAATGCAAAAAATCACAAGTGCACAAAATTTCAGGTCAAATTGAAAGAGAAACTGGGCACCCCTTGGATGCATATAAATAGAAGACAAGTCAGCCTCATTTTGGACACAATCATAAAGTATCTTCTTCTATTTCTTTGAATTGGTTGGTACATGTCTAAAATTGCAAGGTCTGGGCTCACACATTCGAGAAGAAGAAGATTATCTAGAGCCACAGGATTAGAATGAGGAAATCTCGACTACATCTTCTCACTTGATAGGGTTCTCCCTACTAATGGAGCGTTACAATCACACTGATGATTATTGGTTCCTTGCAGCTATGACATAAGATATTGTTGATCGCTGACCATAGGCTTGGATCAGTTTTGGAGACTTTGAATTTGATCAGATTTGTCTATTGGGCTCATCTCTTAGATATTGTTTGGTTGGTTTTTTTGGACAATCTAAGGATAAACTTTAGCTCTTGATGGGCTTCTGCCTGGTCTCTGACCAATTTTGGTGTCTCCTTTTATTTCTCTTGATTGTCTTCTACTGTACAATGCATTTATTATTCTATAAACAATTGTTATTTATTACTACAAGATTGATTTGATTGCTAATTGAAGTTAATAATTGGGCTAAAATGATTGTAACAACATATAACAATGGAAAATTAACAAAGTTGACTAGGATGAGAAAAAATTACATGGAAATGAAGGAGGAGATTGAGAGGTGGGAAGAGGAGGAGGTATAGAGGATCCCCTTGGACTTAGTGTAAACATATTTAAAATTAATTATAGCATGTTGATAATCAATATTATTGGTATGATAAATATGAAAATACTGCATAGTAGTCACATTATATTTACTTTGTAGTTAGAAAAAACGAAGTGATACATTGAGAAGCACATGGGAAGATTTTTATCAAATTGCACATAGGGATAAGAGAGAAAAGTTTGATCTAATTGAAATATATGGATTCAAGAATGAAATAAATATCCAACTATTATGTGTTTATGAACTTTATTATGGGCCTGGTACTTGGTATTTCCTATATGGTAGTGATATGTATCATGGATTAAGTATAGTAAGTTTTTTCTAACATGAAATTTCATGGGCCAATTATTCTTTAAATTTTTTAATTTTATAGTGAAATTCTATAAATTTATTCCATTTATTAATACAGGCTCTTAGTCAGTGAAATATACTTCTAGTTTTTTCCATATTATTCAACACTAGGGATTGTGATACACATATGGATCACACTTAATCTTGTTATAATATTAATGTGTTCCTTTCTTTTTAGATATTAGGGTTCTCTCATCCGATCCTTAATTCTCTCCCAAGGAGGATAGTTGATAATTACATATGGATGATGGAGGTGTTCATCCTATTTTATTTTATGTGGTATTCAGATTTCAATGTATTTGTTATCTCCTAGAAATGTGCTTCCTATTTCAATAATGCATCCACACATTGGGAATGGTCTTAAGGACACTTTTGGATGGTTGGAAGGCACTAGTTGTTTTTATAGTATGCTTGACCTGCAAAAGATATCAAGTGTGAAATATAGCAGAGATACCACAGAAAATAACACAATGAGATGATATAAGATTAAATATTCTATTAACATCTTCAATAATATTTTTCACTTTCCTCTTCGAGGGGGGATCCTCCAGAAGAGCAGAGCTCAATTACACAACACAAGATAAGAGTTCCCTTGTTATATTTGTCTATATATAATTTCATGAGACCCAAAACCCTAACTACTTGTGGTCCCTTGAATAATGTGGGTTAACCACTTTATTTATTATCTATGGCCAATGTATTCATCCTCCTTAACTAAGCTAACTAATTGTGGTCCCTTTCTTATAATACAGGTCAACCACTTACAATCATCATTAATGTGGATAATCGCTTACGAGATTTATTTACTAAAATAACTAATAGAGACTCTTACAAGGCCCCTTGGGCCTATTACATTAATAAAAGGTGTAGGGTTGGAACATAACATTCCCTCCCCCTTTAGAAGCAGCCTTGTCTGCAAGCTTGGAGATGTAAAAAATTTTGAAGAATAGTTGTTGGTTCCCATGTTGCATTTTCTGGTAAGGTTTCTTTCCACTGGATGAGGACTTCCTTTATTGTACGGCCTCAAAGATGTCATTTCTATGAATCTATTAATAGTTCTAGTTGGATTCAAATAGAGCCTTCCTCTTCCAATTCAAGTAATATGGTCTGAACCTTGAAATTGTGGCTCGAAACTTTCTTGTGTTAGAAAATTATAAGGCAGAAATATTTTATTATCTTGATAGTTACTTGTGATTATCTTTAAATTATTATTTTCTTCTTTTTTCCTTCTTATCATCAAGAATCTACCAAAAACAAAAAGTACATGAATATCAACTCAATTGAGAAATAGGATATAGGCTCTCAACCATGTCTAAAACCCCTCTTCTAGGGGAAAACCCAATACTTCTCTTCTCTTCCTTTAGAACCAAATCAAATAAGATAACTAAGGCCTTTGACTAGGCCAAAATACCTTTTCCAATCCACCAAGTTAGCCTCCCAATATGATTATTCCAACTTCAATATTCAACTCTATTCAAATGGCTTCAATCCTGCAAAAAACCTATATTTTGGCCCTCCTGCTTCATATTTTGGCCCTATTGAAAATTTGCAACTTCATCCCTCTTGCAACAACCCAGAAACTCATATGTGTGGTAGAACAAAGAGAATTCCAGCTTTGTTTTTCTTGGAAAATGTATCCTTCTTTGATAGGGTTATCTCCTTATTTTCTATGTATTTTGCACTTCTTTCTTCCTCTTGCAATTACAGATCAAACTTTATTTATTTGATTTCCAAATGAGGTCAAGTAGGACTGATTTTATAGTTATTATGTGAGTTCAAATTCCTTTAATGAGGCTAACCTAACTATAATTGAGGCCAAATTCTTGGAGGAGGATTATATGACTCATTTGCATCAAATTAAATTTTATTTCTCGACATGCAAAGCCCAGGAAGGGTATATTACATTATGAAAAAACCTAGGACTCATGAAATAAACCCTGGAGTACTCAATGGGTGATTTCGACCTAGAAATTAAATAATGAAGCATGAAATCCATGCTTATAAATCATTTTTATTTTATAAATCATTTGTTTTTCTTTCTTTTGACAAATACATTACATTATGTTTCAAATATTATACTAGTTACATTTCTCAACACTCCCTCTTATCAGGGAGGTATTCATAATTTTTCAACTCGTACAAGGTTGACCTTAATTTGAAATATTCTTAAGAAGAGTAGAACAACATATGCAATGTTTTGGATACCCTCAATGCCAATTTATCCTCCTAACAAGGACTAAGGTTTCATTGAGGCATTTCCCTCTATAGGTAGCATCAGGCTACAACCCTGATATCCATCCAATATAGATACTATATAGGCCTTCATTTCGTGACACCAACACTTATGGGGATCTAGGTATCAACACTAAATTGGAGCTCCAATTGATACCCTCCCTCTACAATATAGACATCAACTAAAATCTGAATACTAACCAAACCATGATGTCCTCCCAAATACCATCATACAGGCAGTTTTATGGTACTTCATCTCTCCCTATAAACCAAATCAGAGAATTTTATCAAGATACCAAATTTTCAAGAAGAGATCATCACATCCACCAATATGAGCATGCTCCTAAAACTAACTTCTTGTTTGGGTAGAGATTTCGTTGGCACATTAGCTACTTCTTGATATTTTTGGCACATATTATAGCTTCACGACCCCAAACAGTATCAAACTTATAATGTATATTTGTATAATAGCACAATCTTTTGGTTTTTCAGTTATTCTAATGTTGCTTAGGTTATCACAATATCAAACGCATCTTGTTGCAAACTTCCTTCTTCAACTTTTTATGGTAGCATAAAACTCATCCTCAACACTTTTCAAAATAACCAAGTCTTGTTTACACCTTCATCAAATACAAATAACCATCTGAAGTGCTTTATCCTATTTTCTATTTTCACTCTTTCTTCAGGATATTTACTATTTTCACAATATGCCCTCCCTCTTAATTTTGGGATACATTCACTTTCTTTATCCAAACTTCTTATGTACTAGGGGCCAAATCCATAAAAAACTCAACCACATAGGCTATTTCTTTCACATCATCATATCATTGGATAACTTTAACCATGTGGAACATGATTCCTTCTATATTCAGAGGACAAAAAGGCCATCTATTATTCAACAATTTAAAATTCAATATTCTTACAGCTCCCTCTTTCCATCATCGTCATCAAGTATGAGTTAGAATCTTCAACATCTTGAAGATTGTGTATCTGCAAATCTTCAACAAGTATAACTCTCAAGAAAAAAAAAAAAAAATATATATATATATATATATATATATATATATATATATATATATATATATATATATATATAAAGGAGCATGAAATTATTTTTTTCAAACCATATTATCATAGAGAGATAATAAGAATTTAATCTTTAGATATCAAAACCTAAACCTAGTTAGGTTTATAATCAACAAGGACTACACTTTTCATGCCCTAGACTTTCACGATAATCTATGTTAAGGTTTTTTCATAAACCATATAATCCTATACTAAAACTAAACTTTAGATATCAACAAATAAATCAAGTTAGGATTTTAATCATAGCGAAAGTATTATTACATCTAGGGTTTCATCATCATACCATAGAATCTTATATCAATCTTTTCCAGGGTTTTGTCATAAAACCTATCAAAAATAAACTCATTATCATTAGAAATAAAGTATCAAAACTTTAATATATACAACAACCAAGTTATGGTTCCAATCATAAGAAAGCATATACACCTAGGTATTCATTCCTAGGCTATTAACTATTACAAGGGTTTTTTCATTGAAACCCTAAATAGCTAGGGTTTTCTTATATGATATAGATATTATCAACAAATCCTAAATGATAAGGGTTTCATTGTAACATTGAAAATCACTAAACATCGAAATATTAGGGTTTTATAGTAAAACCTAAACGTTATGATTTTACTAGAGTGAATAAGAGATAGAAAATATGGCAAGGTTTGATTTAACCTAAAGAATAATCACCCTAAAAAACAATAATATTTATGATTCAAAACCCTAAATATGAGAGATTTAGTAATACAAAGAAAATTTCAAAATGTTTGTACATTTTAATATGAAGAAGAATAGAAACAAATCATGTGGTCTTAAACATACCTTGATTTTCTCCCTTTTACAAATCTTGTACGATTTCATATTGAAGGTTTCCCTCTACAACAAAGCTGATTTCCTTTTATTGAAGTCTCCCTCTTGATTTTAAAGTATTCCTAAAAAGTTTCCTTCCAAGGAAAAAAACAAGCGAGAGGATTATAAACAAGCACAAATAAAATTTATTCAAAGAGTGGGAATCAATAATGAAAATGAATAAAGAACATGATACTTATATTTTTTGTAAAAGTTGGGGAAGCTCACTCTTGATCTTACATCAAACTAGACTTGTGAGGGATTCCTTTGATTCATAAAAAAACTCAAGAACAAAACATATTAAATCTATAAACCCTAAAAATAAATATTTAAACTGAAAACCCATACTATAGGTGAAGGATATATGAGACTTAATAAAATAAGTTTTAGACTCCTCTGCCTTAGAATTATTTGGAGGATCATCATCATCATTGGAAAAAATTTCTTGGTCCCTTTCTCTTTTATTGTTCTTAGGATTATTGGGACATTGATTCTTATAGTGTCCCATCTTGTGACAATGATAGTATTCTATTTTAGAGAGGTTAATCTTCCCTTGATTTTTTTTTGGTCCCTTAAACTCATTATATCTTCCTTTCCTCTTAACATGAGTAGAGTAGGCATTCGAAGTATTTTCTTCATTTTATTTCTTTCCTTCTACAAAGGAAAGACTAGCTCATTCTTATATACATGTAGACCACATTTCTTCGAATGATGGAGAGTTCTTCTAACTACTAATTCCAACTGTAAAGGAATTCCAAGATTTTCAGTAGTCCTAGAAGGGCAGCAATCACAAGTTATTTTTAAGGGACTACTTCATCAATTTCCTGAAGTTCATCTCTAATACGAGAAATTCTTACAAAATAGTGAGAAAATTCCTCAATCATAATCCCTACTGCAGCAACTGATTAAAGTTCTCCTACTTTATTAATTACTGAACAAGTTATTTACAGTGTTACACAACAAATATCGAAAAAAAATGTATTGTAGCATTCAAAACATAAAATACTATGGAAAAAAAATATCGTGTAGGAAATAAATGAACACACACACATACACACACACACACACACACACACATGTACACTGTTATTTTTGGACAACTGTCCCTGGAAAAACCCAATGTGGGAAAACCATTCTAGCAGCTGAGGGTTTTATTATTATACATTATTTTTCTGAGTACAAATCTATGACAGCCCAAACTAAAAAATCATACAGAGGAAAAATTGGCAAATAAGTCTCATGAGGAAATATCACTCTACCACTAGGATCAGGCACTGACCTCAACTCTGGATGAGCTCCTCTATGCTGCCTCTACGTAGTGATTGCGTTAACCTACATATATTTTCTATTTCCTCTTTCTATCGGATCTTTTTCTGACTGGAAATGAGGCCCTCCTAGCCTCTAGAAAACTCCCTCTGACTTCTGGTGATCTGAAATTATGTGAACAAAATATTTCTTATACAGAGATAGACAGTAAGGGGTTTTACTAGTTATTTCACCTTTACTAGAAAGGATGAAACCAGAAGCTTCTGGCCCTCTTACTGGATCTGCCTAAAGAAATATAAGGTAAACACTAAATCGATCTGGAAATGAAAGTATTTTTTTATGTTTGCAAAGTATTCATTAACCAAATTTTATGTGTGAATAAGCAAGTTCAAGTTTTCTGCAATGGAAGTAATGTGGTTTGAAGTGAAACAAATGAGATTTGATCACTGTATAAGTCTCATTGTGAAAAGTGGACTTATTAAAATTTACTATTTAATGTAGTAAAATCTAGAATATAACAGCAAAAATACACAACATAACAGTAAGCATTTGTTTAAGCAGTTCACCCCTCTCTTGGGCTACCTCTGCTGGGTCCAAAAGCCTCCAAATAGGATTTTCCCTCTTTCATTAATGCTCAAAATAAGTAGTACACTGTGAAGTAAGGCTCAAAAGGCTAAAATAGCTGCAAATTCAGAAACAAAGGACTGAAAATAGTAAAAATCGACTATTCATTCACCTCAAATGGATGAGTATAGTCCAACACAACTGATCTTTCACCAAGCCCTAGTGGCTCCACAAGAAAATTCGATGATAAAATCACTGATAGAGTGCCCTGATGGCTCTACAACCTATCCCAACAGCTCTAGAATTCTTCAATACCCCAAAATAAAAATAAAAATCGCCTCAATTGGACTTCCCTAGCCAAAGTTATGGCTAACTGAAGTTTTTGTCCAGTTAGGGCTAGAAAAGCTCCACTAAATGTGGAGAACTTCAGTTGAACCCGACAAATAAGGGGCGACTACCAGATTAAGCGGAATCTGCCATAACTCCACTAGTCTGAAGGTGCTTAGGGATAGGGGCCACGGGGGTCCATAGGACTGCACCCATCGGCCATATTGTTGTAAACATAGAGTTAAATGCGGAAATGTTTAAAGTTTAAACCATATAATAAAATTAACTCCACACCTTCTGCCTTTTAACGTGACCAAGACCCATGTTTGATAACACGCCAAATTCATTTGACTCCTGATTCCGAGCTCTGAGTCATATGATGGAGGGGGCTGGCCCCCTTACGGGCCCCACCCATACAAAATTAACGTTTAAATATATTTTCATTGCATAGTTTAACAAGAAACAATGTGGTGGTCCAACGGTCGGGCCTCTCCGTTGCCATCGCCTCGCCCTGGGGTCGAACCTTGCCGCGTCCAAAATAATTTTGATATGCCATTTCGTTTGGATCTTGGGGCCACGTGGTAGCCTCCGAGCTGGCCACGTGGCGCCCTTTCATTGGTTGCTTGCGAAATATTCTGTAGAATATTTTGTGGAATATTCCACAGAATATTCCCAGAATATTCCACGAAATATTCCCAGAATATTCCACGAAATATTCCCAGAATATTCCATGAAATATTCCCAGAATATTCCATGAAATATTCCCAGAATATTCTGTTTTTTAATAATAAAAAAATTTATAAAGTCCCTTTTGGCCATTTTTCTAACTGAAATTGGCAAACTTCAAAGCTGAATAAATTGCTCATTCAGCGTCCGTTTTCAATGCCGTTTGCGTCTACAGGATCGTTTTTCTGAGCTCTTTCCAGTCAATCTGGTTTGGACCAATTCTGAGCAACTTCATTTTTGAGCATTTTTCTACAAGAGACTGGATCCCGATCATTTGGCATTGACCGTCGACTGTTTCCTCAACAACATTTCAGACTCCCTCTGAAGCACTGCAATTCCTCTGCATGGCATTGCATTGTCTCTCTGTGGCTCTTACTGCCTCCTCTGCCTTGCACTCACCAAAGCTGAAAGCGTTTTCTTCGTCCAACTATCCCTGCCCCTTGCTGCAAAGAAATCACTCGATCTCTCTCTGAAAATTGTTTCATTACTCTCTTGAGAAATCAATCTCTAGATCTCTCTCACTCGGTATGTTCTCCAAGTTCCCATCAAGTGCCTTCTTATAATCTCTCGTTGACATATCAACGGCCAATATTAGATCATAATCAATGGCTCAGATCATCTACAAATCGATCCACAAATTTATCTAGAAGATTCACACCCGATTTAATTAATACCCTTAAATTATTCTTATTTCCTAAGCTTAGACTTAGGAATCCAGTAAAAATAATTAATTATTTTAATTAAATCTTCTCCGGGTGGAATTTCCCTTAACAATTTCTGGGTATTGGGGAAGGCATGTGTCTTAGCCTCTCTAAAAAATATCAGGGCTATATCAGATGTGATGCTACAAAAATCAACACTCCCTCTTATATAGGAATGTGCTCTAGTGTTTCAACCCACTGAAGCATCACTCTTACTCTGTATCACCTCCTGTTGTGCTGTTGATGTTTGGCCTCACTGCCCACCAACTATTGCGTAACTCTTTAGGTGTTGCATATATGCTACTGCTGACTCTGCATATTGTTTCCAACTATTGCATTTTCACTACAACATTTTTGTTGATGCCATTGCAACATCTGTAATTGTCTCTCATTTGTTGTTGCTGCAACTGAGAGATGACCATCATATTGAACCAATTGTGTTTGTGTGATGCATCTGCCACCCAAGTCATGATTGATGCTAGTATCTCCACTATCACTGAAGCCTTTGCATTGCTTCTAACTCTGCTCTGTGCCAACTGCACTACTGCCAACTCTGCTATGTGTTGCTCAATTTCTAATGCTATGTTGAAGCCTCGAAAATCGCTGCAACAACATTGGGGGATAACCACCCGGTCCGGAGCTTAAAGCAGCTCCTTTTCCGTTTGAGGTAGTGGCTCCGACTGGTTAAATTAGGTCCAGTTACCTTTTCCCAAACTCTAATTACTTAAATACAACTTTCATTCATTAACGGAGAAGAGATATCAGATCAGCTCTCTTGCTGATTAGGCAAGAGAGTTGATCCTTAAGCTGATCTGGGGCTCATCCAAGCCACGACTAAGTTATGTCTTACAATTAGCCTAATTATTCTAACCTAACTGATTTTATATTATTAAATTACTGTTAATTGTTAATCCTAAATGACACTACGATAATGTTATCCCTATGAAACTTGTTAGTTTAATACTATTTATAAAATAACACACTGTTAATGCTACACTATTGTTAAATTTTTTATGCTAAGTATTAAAGTACTTCCTATTTATTTCATATGTCAAATCTAAACTAATATATCCTATGTTATTATGCTAATTAACTAACTATACTATATACCTTAAACAATAATATATTCCTAAATATCACTAATATAGTTCTAATAATAATTATAAATATTTAATCTAGTTTATTATAAGATTATAATATATTTATAATAAACTATAAAATGAAGTTAAATAAATACTATTATTATTATTCTAAGTAAATATTTAATAAGATCTATTTAAATGCATTATCATAATTAAAATTATTCTAATTACATTAAACTATTATTAAATATTAAATATTAATTAATATTTAATATGCTAAAAGTTAACTTTAAAGAAATCTATGATAAACTTATAAGATGAAAGTTTAACTAAATGTTACTATTATTTATTCTAAGTAAACAATTAGTAAAATCTTATTTAACTTATACTACTATATTAAAATTAAAATTATTCTAATTATTATTTATTGAAAGTGTATGTTACAAATTAATGAGTAATTATTATGTTAAGGCTAAATCTATAAAAAAAATGATTTCTAATGTTAATTGTTAAAAAATAAATAGACTAATATACACTCTATTAGATTAATCTTTATGATTGATTTTTTAATTTTTTTGGATAAAGATTAATATCAATCAAAAAGAGTTGACTAATATAAGAGCTGAATTGTGCCACTGAGAAACAAAAATGTTTTTCCTTTATGTAGATTTCATTTACAGATATAAAATTAATCCTAAGACGAAAATCCTATCTCGGACTAAGATGGATAGCCCTCTCTTAATCCGAGAGAAAATTAAATAAAAATAGAAGAAAGACAGGTTTATGATCAAATTCACTATGTAATTTCCATTAATTAAAAGAAGAAATTCATATTTAATTAATGGGATGAAAGCAAAATACATTTGCGAGTTAAATATAAGAAAATATTATTTAATCGCAAACATATTTCAGTGAATTTGTTATAAATATAATCTCGTTCTAAATAAAATAGGGGGAAAGACTGGTTTTATGATTGAATTCACTATGTAGTTTCCATTAATTAAAAGAAGAAATTCATATTTAATTAATGGGATAAAAGCAAAATACATTTACGAATTAAATATAAAAAATTATTATTTAATTGCAAATATATTTCAGTGAATTCGTTATTGATCTGATCTCGTTCTGCCTCTTGGAGATAGCTCCTGCAAAGCTTCAAATCATATCAAAATTGAACCAATAGAAATGTTAAGTATCAATAAAAAATATATTTTAGAATAGAAATAGAAATCAAATTACAAAACTTAGACACAAATAAAAAATTCAGCATTCAGGTAGAAATACTCATGAATGGAAATTCAAAATAATGCCAAAGCTTTGCTTACAAAATATGCAGTGGTTGAGAATTTGAGACCTATGATTTTATTACATGCAGAATAAGCAATATTACAAAGGCCAAAAAAAACTCTCTTACAATCTTTACAATCACCTCCTCTACACAAAACAGAAATGCCAAAAGTGCAGATTGAATGATAGCAAAGAATCCCCTATACTAGATCGTGACCCTTTCCTTCTTCTCCTGTAGAGTCTCCTTCAAACGGTCAAAGGATGGAAGATTGATTTTGTCACAAGCTGTGTTACAACAACTTACTGTTTATTGGGGTCATCTGTATATAATCCCAAAGAAGATCATGAACGAGATTCATAAAATAATGGCAAATTTCATATGGGGGGGGGAGAGAAAAGAAGAAGGTCTTTCATCTGGCACGGTGGGATCAGTTAACCTGCCCAAATGATAAAGGGGGATGGGGGCTGTTGGACTTGTTATATTTTGGTCTTTCTCTACTACTGAAATCCATGTGGAGAAGTCTCCATTCTGAAGGTTCATGGCAGGACATAATAAACAAGAAGTATTTGGGAGGGGCTACTTTAGAGGAACTGTTTGTTATGGGATGGAAATATGGGAATGGCAGCTCTGCAATCTGGAAAGGTTTTGGAAAAATGTGGCCTGTATTAAAACAACATCTGATTTGGCAGTTTGGAAATGGAAACAATATCCTTGTGGGAAGCATCCACATGATGGGAATTTGGAAAAATTTACAGTTTCTAGAAGGCTTGAAAATATTTTTAAATCAAAAAGGGATATTTTACTTAAGCCAAATAATTGTGGATTGGAAGGGTGAAATCTCGATTTGGAAGGAAAGGTCGATCCTGGGACTCAATGGAACATGGGGAGAAGTATGGGACTCTTATGTAAATCTGTTGAGAAGGCAAGGCATTTGTAGGATGCGGGAAGGGGACCTACTTAGATGGGAAGGCTCTAACTTTGAAAAGGGCCCGAAAGTTAAGGAAATATACAGCTCCCTTATAGAACAAAAGAAGGAATTGGTACAAGATTGTTGGTTTGGGGTCTTTTGGAAGGTTGTTGTTCCTGTAAAAATGATTATTTTCCTGTGGCTGGTAAAGAATGATAAAAACCTGACTTGGAGGAACCTGCAGCGGAAGGGGTGGCAAGGGCCAGGAATATGTCTCCTTTGTCACATACATGAAGAAGATAATAAGCACCTATTTTACTCTTGCCCATACGCAAAGGAGACCATAAATATACTGAGTGATTGCTTGAAAATACAGATCCCAACATTTGGTGGCACACAGGAATGTTTGCGTTGGTGGTTGCAAAGGGGTAAGAGCTGCTGGCCAATCCCAATTCTGTTTCATTGGTACCTCTGGTGTGGGAGAAATAAAAGAATATTTGAGGATCGCTTTCTGTCTCCGGCAGAAACTATGAATCAAATAATCATGGTATGGGCTAGCATTAAACATAAGGAAGAGAAAATCAAAGATATGTCAAAAAGACTCATTCCTTTTCAGTTCCAATACCCGGTTGGATTCTTTGATGGGGCGGCCCAGAAGGCTATCTGTGGATGTGGAGTCTGGCTGCGTATCACTACTGAATGTTATTACAAATTGCACTGGAATGGTGGAGCTGGGACTAATATGAAAGCAGAAATCATGGCTTTGCGGGGCCTATTGTGGTGGGCACCCTTCCTCGGTGAAGATCACATATGGATAGTGGGGGATTCAAAGGTCCTGATCGAAAATCTGAATAACAAAGCGAGAATTAATCTGGGCTCTCTCTCGCACTGGCTGTGCAGAATTGACACTTTAAAATCTTTATTTGCAGGTATTACTTATCATCATATATACCGTGAAAAGAATTCTGTTGCGGATGATTTGTCTAAGCAGGGTTGAAGGAGGAGTATGGAAAGATTAATTATCAACTTTTCAACCTACAGAGACTCCAGGTGAAAGGTTCTGTTCCTATCATTTAAGAACAGTGGGTTCTTGGATGCGGTGTCTTTTTGTTTTCAGTTATAAACATGCGGTGTAATTATGACAGTTTAAACTCTGTGTTGTCTCTTTATAGATTTGAGATGCTCCATAGATTTTCATTTGCTACTTATCAGTTTCATCAGAGGAGTGGGAACAGCTATTCTATGTTTGAATGTTGTGTGATGGGACTGTTTATTTTGATGTTTGGTTTTAGTCTGTTTTGTGGCAACAAGCTCTTTGATATGCTGGGATTGGAGGGTCATGAATTAGTGATGTGTAATGTTCCTGAAGTTTTGGTCCTAGTACTTAATATAAACCAGGGTATTTTTCATACTGAAAAAGAGTCTCCTTCAAACCGTTGAACAATTGATTTAAAAAAAAATTCTCCACCCCTTAGTCATGTCTATTTCTGCTTCTTTAATAGGCCTTTTGAGTTTGTTTGATATGCTTGATTTCATGCTCAAAATCTTGCCTTCTCCATCTTCAATAACCAATAGTCAATTGCGAGTAGTTACGAGTTATCCATTCTGAGAAGAGAGTGAAAAAGGCTCCATGCCAATGATCACGCCATATAAAAATGTCAACAGAAACGAGCGAATAATGGAAACCATACGAATTCGATATTCTTCGTGAAGTTATCGTGCCTCATATTAATGCAATACAAACAGTTAAATCATTCTTATTCGGCCAAAAGAAATCTCAGCAAGATATCGTTTTTTGTATTTAGATCTCGGCGTGATAAGGAACATGTCTGAAATTGCTTGATTTACGTGATATGGAGTTATATCTGGAGATTTATATCAATAAATTTCGATGCTATGTGATCTTGGTTGGCGGTCAACTCAGATATTTCGGTGATCAAAACAAATCCGACGTGATTTTATAACCTGTCATATGCAATGGTTGCGTTGACAGGTGGTGTATGATTTAGTGCGAAGGTCAACGGCTGGAATTGTAAAGATCCAAGGCATGAGCTTTACAGAATCTTAACCCTTCATCAATTATCCATCAACGGTGAACACTTAATCTCAACTCTTCATTGCACAAGTCTACTCCCCACCCTTTAAGGAAAAAGTCAACGTAATAAAAATTTCATGTTTATTCATGCCATAACATATGATCCATAGTTACCAAATTCGGCCGTACTGGCCAAAAAAATTCGTAAATACGGCAATACGGTTCGGTACGGCGGATAATTCGAAATATTTCAATTCAGTACGGTTCGACGGGTGTTGAAATTCTCCTCCACCATGCCTGTTAATTCTCCTCCACCGTGCCTGTTCTTCTACTGCACATCAATTAAAAAATTAAATTACAGTGAATTATGCAACATTATTCATGAATCCGTGCCTGTTCTTCCACCTGAGCACAAAAATTGGCAATTAAAAAATTAAATTACAGTAAATTATGTAACATTATGAAACATTAATGTATTATAATGACACGCTGAATAGCAATTTACTATTTTATAAAAAATTTCACCTACAAGTAATAGGAATGAGCGAGTTAAAAAGAAAATATAATCGAAAGTACAAGTAATAAGAATAAACCAGCAAAAAAAACCTATAATCATGTACAAGTAATAGGAATATAACTCTCAAGATGAAGATGAAAAATAAGTAGATACAAATATCAATTTTATAAGTTAATGTAAAGATCAATTAATTTCTATAAAAAATTTTAAATGAAAAAAGAAGATTATATTTTTATATGAGGATACATTATAAAATTGGTAATTTTTAAATAGAAATAACTAAAAAAATCATAATTCTTAAAAAATAGCCATTTCTATATTTAAAAAAATATAAATGAAAAAAGAAGATTATTTTTTATATGAAGATACATTATAAAATTAAGTACTTGTAAGATGTATAATGTCGAATAAAATAAAAATAAAAAATTAAGTATTTGTAAGATGTATAATGTCGAATTTTTCCCGTATTGGATTTTATAAGGTCGAATTTTTTCCGTATCGAATCGAATTCGAATTCGAATTCGAATTCGAATTTGAATTTGGTAACTATGATATGATCCATATCCCAATCAACAAAGGAGTCGCTCGGGAGTTTCGGTGATGCATTATATTTCTTGTGGAATTAATTATGTGCACACCCAAAGAAAACGACCTTAAGAATAGTAAGTATTTCAGATTTTAGTTGAAAGAAATCGTTCTTCCCCCTTGAAGATATTATCTCATAGTTTTAGGTCCGAAAATTTTTATATATGTGCTTTTTAATACATAGTCTACAAGTGGGTTTTTTAAAGTTTTATATTAATGTTTTTTAACCCATCTAACCTTTATTATATTTGGAAAGTCAAACTTCTAAGGGTTTTTTAGAAAAGTTTTCTATTAATATATATTTAACCAACCTAATTATATTATAGTTTAGGTTTATGACTTTATTTTGTGCTTTTTAAAGATTTTTTAAGTTTGTATTTTGTTTTCTTTTGGGTTTTACTTATTAAAAGAATTTAATTTATTTACAATTTAATCTTTACAATATTCAAATAAAAATTAAAAATTTTGACATTTAAAATAAAGAAAAAATATAATTAATCTAATGTTTTTTACAAATTATTAATGTTATGAAATTATATTTATCTATGTACAAAAATGGATAAAATGATAAATTAATGATTTACTCCTGTATTAATGGATATGTCAAACCAAGTGAAGGATATAAACAATCAATGTGGAATGTGAAATGATGCACTAAGTCATGTGGAAGAAATGCCAACTAGTGCGATCAAATGCCAAATGCGAGGTGATGTGGCAACAGAAGTTCCTCTTTGTCTTTAATTGACCAATATGAAAATGTTTCTATGAATGTGAAAGGCAGCGAGGAAGTGCAAAAACATGATCAAAACCATGAGGCAAGTGGTAAAGTTTCAAGAAGTTAAGAATTCTTTGAAAACGCCAATAAGGAAGGGAGTCGGAAAGGAGATCATTACCTTATAAATTACATAGTTAGATGCTCTATCTAAACTATATTTATCTCCAAACCTAGTTGATGCCATTACGCCAACAAATGTCGAATTTCCTCCTCTCTCCTTTGCGCAGCTACTAATTGAGTCTACGCCCTCCCTGTTGGAGTAAGTATATATGCTACCAACTACTGTTGCTCTGCAATGAGGAATCAAATTCCTTAGCTAGGAATTATCTGAGGAAATAATTCCCTCAAAGTGTGTTCTTCTTCCCTTCTGACGCTTTTCTTCTCTAGAAAACTGCTGCATAAAATTGTGTCCCAGCTGAAGATCTTCTCTGCATGGAAACTGTTGTGTTGCTCCCTTTTTCACTAAAAAATATTGATCCAGAAAATATTATTTTCTATCGACTCACTCAAAGAAATAATTTTCCACGAAAATTTTCCCTCCTGGCTATGGACTGCGCAACTCCTTTGGGGTTTCGAACTATTACCTACGCAGTGCTTTCAAAATCCCTCTTCCATCTGCAACTGAGCTCTTCCTACTTCACCTGCACTCTAATACCATGTGAAAATTCCTAAATCGGAACCCCTACTACAACAACTGATTAAATTTATCCTGCTTTTTTAATTACTGAATAAGTTATTTACAGTCTTGCATAGCAAATATCGAAATAAAATCTAATGCAGCCTTCACAACATAAAATACTGCGGAAACAAAATACTACGTAGGAAAGAAATGAACACACGCACACACATGCACACTATTATTTTTGGAAAAATGTTACCGGAAAAACCCAATGTGGGAAACCATTGCAAAAACTGAGGGTTTTATTATTGTGCAGTACTTTTCTTAGTACAAATGTATGATTTCCTAATTTGACAAATCATACAGAGGAAAAACTGACAAATAAGTCTCATGAGGAAATCTCACTCTACCACTAGGATATGGCACTGACTTCATCTCTGGATGAGCTTCTTTGTGTTGCCTCTGTGTAGTGACTGTGTCATCCTACGTAGTCTCTACATCAACACTTAGAGAAATCTTCCCTCTTGCCGTTGGATATTCTACTGACTGGAAACGAGGCCCTCCTAGACTCCGAAAACTCCCTGCGGCTTCTGGCACTGACCCTCGACTATTTCCTCAACAAAAATTCCTTCCTCTAAAACACTTCGCTACCTCTGTGTGGCATTGCATTGTCTCTCTGTGGCTTTTACTTCATCCTCTGTCTTGCACTCACTAGAGTTGAAAAAAATTCTTCGGATAATTATCCCTTCCCCTCACTATAAATAAACCACTTGATCTCTCTCTGGAAACTGATGCGCTGCTCTCTTGAGAATTTGATCTCGAGATTTCTCTCACACGATATGTTCTCCAAGTTCCCATTGATCTCCTTCTTATAATCTCTCGTTTACATATCAACGACCAAGATTAGATCCTAATCAACGGATCAGATGATCTAGGACTTGATCCACACCTTTATCTAGAAGATTCACACCCAATTTAATTAATACACTTTAATTATTCGTATTTCCTAGGTTTAGACTTAGGAATCCATTAAAAATAATTAATTATTTTAATTAGATCCTCTCCTGGTGGAATTTCCCCAAACGATTTATGAGTATTGGAGAATGCATGTGTATTATCCTCTCTGCAAAATCTCGAGTCTAGATCACATTTGATGCTACAAAAATCAACAAATAGGAGGACACCACATCATCCTTTGTCATCTTAAATATTAAGAGTTCATTCTTTAGACATGCCACTTTCCCAATATTCTTGATAATAAATATCTTTGATAGTAAATATATTCTTGATACATCTTTATTAAAGGTTCTAGTGTGGATATGTAGGGAATCAAGTTATCTTTGACTCCATCCCCAATTAAGTTCATGGAAAGAATATTAGTTTCTTTGTACTTCTCTTTCCCTACATCATCTGAGGTTTCCTTGATTTTTCCTGGAAAAAAATGATTAGGTCCCTATATTACTAGTATGGTCCCTTATTATTGTTAGTGTAACCCCCTTATTGTTATTGTTGTACCCTTGTAACCCCAATATTTTTATTACTATGCCTTTACATTATTATTGTTAGGTCGACTAGGATTATATTATGACCCCATGGACTCCTATATATAGAAGGAGGTTTTGTCATTTGTATCATCCAATAATTGTTCATTTATGTAATTTAAAGGAGGTTTCCCCCTCGAAGTGGCTTATTTCTAAGGCGTTGATCTCTCTTTTCTTCTATTTTTGGAGTTGGTTTCATAACAATTGGTATCAGAGCTTTGGATTCTAGGGTTTCGCTGCTCCAAACAGGTCATCGTCGAATTTTCGCTATAACCTTTTTTTTACGAAGGTTCAGAAGCTAAAAAATTTATCCTGTGAAGCTGAAATCCTGAGGAAATTTGTGTAAAAATTTCATATCTTGGTTCGCAATATTTTCGGAAATATGATTTGTGGAAGTTAGGGTTATTTCAGGCTCCCGAATTTCATCTCAAAGAGGTGACCGTGGGAAAATAGTCATAACTCTCTCTCTGAGCATCGGATTGGAGTTATGTAAAAAGTGGCCACAAGTACACGGACTGCAGTTTCCTATGTATCAATTTCAGAGCTGAAGGAGGAAACAGTGATACGTGGTACTCAATACAAGTTCACTCTACTAAACCAGTCTATAATTACGTCATTGTGGGAGATTGGGCATAACTTTGCCTGGAAGAATAAAAATTGTAGAAATTTGAATAATAGCTAAATTATTCACCGAGATTATCCTGATTACACAATATTTAAGCTTCATGCATAATACATAACCTCTTCTACAATTGATCATCAATTTGCGGAAATAGAAGCAGTCGCATGCGCACATTAAAACATAATCAAGCACACATATAACACAGTATGTAATGGGGAAAGCTTACAGCTGAAAACCCCCAACTATCTGTATATTATAATGATAGAGAACATGTAACAATACATAGCACAAATCTCTCACAGCTCTCAGCACTATCTCAATGCTACACACAAAACTAGTTATGAAGATGAACAAGTCACAGGTTCAAATCTCCTCCACAAGTCTGCCTGCCTCTACTGCGCAATCCAAGATGAGTAATGATGAGATCCAAGTTCGAATCCCACTGGCTTGAACTGTGCAATTCTCATTGGAAATCTCAATCAATGTGTGTGCAAATCCCATGCACATCTATAGTCACAACTGATAGTAGACTCACCCTTTCACCCACCTCTAACACTGGTCTCCACTGAACTGTCCATGCATTGCAGTTAACTGATGTGTTCTTTAGTTGATTTATGAGTTAATAATTAGTGAATTAATTAATAATTAATTCACACCACTTATCACTAGTGTATTTTTTAGTTAGACTAAATACAACTAGTTCAACTAAGTTCAACCGAACACAACTCCACCAACTGTCTCATCAACTCCACCAAACTCTGCCACATGAGTTCTAACTGAAGTCAACCATGCAATAGCTCAACTAACCCTTAGGAAAAGTGTATTTCCTTCTGTCAGCTGCATGTGCCACATCCAAGCATCAAACTGAAGTGATCCAAGAGGATAAGATAATGTTTATAGTCTAAATATTATTAAGGGTTAATAATATTTGACTGTTCTATTTTTAGCCCAGCAGTCTAAAAATAGATTCCGCCCAATGTCTAAAAATAGAGGTCCATCTATTTTTACCAACTCGACCAATCATCCATAAATAGCATCCTGCAACTCATAGACCATGATCCATATGTCTAAAAATAGACATAGTCTAAAAATAGACTTTGCACCAAAAATAGCCTGCGGGCCCACTTAGTGAAGGCGACTTCTTTTCACTAAGCTTCATCATCTTGTTGCATTTTCAACACTCCCTCTCAACAATATATGGATTATCTGCAACCCCTATCCTGCCTCTGTGGTATTCGAATTTGCTCCTGGTGAGCGCCTACGTCAAGATATTAGCATCCTGATCCTCCATGGGAATATATGAAAGTAACATGATTCTCCGCTGCACACAATATCTGATATGATGGTACCTGATGTCGATGTGTTTGGATCTATCATGAAATACTGGATTAGCCGAGAGTTTAATATAACTCTGGTTATCACAATAAATCACAGTAGGCTCCAAGTGTGACCTGAACAACCCGACCAGGATCTTCCTCATCCAAATGGCCTCGCATGCAGCCAAGCTTGCTGCCATATACTCAGCCTCTGCTGAAATGAGTGCCATGGATCTCTGCTTCTTGCTGTACCAAGAAACTATTGTCGACCCGATACTGAAGATCCCTCCAGATGTGCTCTTTCTGTCCGTTGGGCTCCCTGCCCAATCTGCATCCGTGAAGCCACATAGCTTCACCTCATCCTCCTGTCTATACCACAAACCATATCCCGATGTGCCTCTAAGATAACGCAATACATGCTTTCCTGCCTTCCAGAAGAGCTTGGTAGGCTTAACCATAGCTTGCGAAAGTTGGTTAACAGCATAGCATATATCGAGTCGTGTATTGACCAGATACATAAGCGACCCCACCAACTATCGATAAACAGTGGCATCCACTACCTCCGCTGAAGTAGCATCCTCCTTCCTCCAACCTCCAGGAATGGGAGTATCAACAGGCTTGCAGCCATGCATGTTGAACTTCTCCAGTATCTCCCGGGCATACTTACCCTAAGAAACAAACAGTCCATCACTGCGCTGCCAAATTTCCAATCCCAGGAAATAATGAAGGAGGCCCAAGTCCTTCATCTCAAACTCTCTAGCAAGATCCTCCTTGCATGAAAGTATCAATAGCTCATCACCCGTCAAAATCAAATCATCTACATAAAGTACAATGATCAGCAACTTACCCTCCACCACAATCTGGTATAGGTTAGGATCCGCCTCACTCTTGGAGAATCCAAGTCCGGTGAAATAACTGTCTATCTGTGTGTACCAAGCACGAGGTGTTTGTTTCAACCCATACAACGCTCTCTTGAGCCTGCACACATGCGACTCGCTGCTGAAGATCTCGAAACCTTCGGGCTGCTCTATGTACACCTCCTCCTCAATGACTTCGTTGAGGAACGTAGTCTTCACATCCATCTGATGAATGTGCCACCCCATCTGCGCTGAGAGAGCTAGGATCATCCGTATGGAAGAATACCTTGTGACAGGTGCAAAGGTCTCCTCATAATCGATCCCCTCTATCTGTGAGAAGCCTCGGGCAACAAATTTTGCCTTGTACTTCTCCACACTCCCGTCAGCCGCCTGCTTCACTTTGTAGATCCATCTCGAACCCACCACTGATTTCCCTTCCGGTCTTGGGACAATCTCCCATGCACTGTTTCTGACAATCGAATCATACTCTTCCACCATGGCATTCACTTCCACAGGTCTCTCCTGCGCTCTCTGAAAGAGAGCACTGTTTATGACATTATTTTCTGCAGAGCCATGTATCCATGGTACCGATCCTAAGAGATCTGCCTCTGTCCCCTCATGCTGGAGGCCGTAGCATTTCCTACAACCTTCGCACTTGAGCAGCCGCCGTACTCGTAGTGCGCTTGCGCCCGCCGTGGTTGGCGCCGCATGAGCGGTCTCTTCCACTCCATGAACTCCCATCTTGTAGTTGATCCACACCTCCAGACTCATCCTTAGGAACTTAATAGCTCCTCATCTACATGCAAGTGTGGCTCCCCCTCAAGCACACTCTGGCTTTCTTCCTCTCTCCCAACGGAGATCTCGCCGTATTAACAGCCTTAAAATCCATCTGGAAAATACACACGATAGTTGTGGGGCGTATCAGTGTACCCCAAAAATATCCCAACCTCTGCGGTCGGATCCAGCTTCTTCCTGGCATTCTTCGTCACATGCATGTAGACAAGTGAACCAAAAATCCTCAAATGGGAAATATCAGGCCTCTTGCCAGAAAACACCTCCTCCGGTGTACTCATGCCAAGTATCTTGTGAGGAAAACAGTTCTGCACATATACTGCAGTATTACATGCCTCCGCCCACAAGTGAAGGGGTAGGCCCTGATCATGCAACATCGCCCGTGCAACACCCACGATCGTTTTGTTCTTCCGCTCAGCAACCTCGTTCTGTTGTGGGTTATGGGGTGCTATGAGCTCCTCCACTCTTCACAAAATTTCAGAATTAAGATGAATTCACTCACCATTGTCGTCTCCAGTATTCTTCATATGTCTTTGATTCCTTCCTCAACCAAAGGCCTTGAACTCACAGAACTTTGAGTATGTCTCGCTCTTCTTCGCATGAAGAAGATCCAGCACTTACGAGAAAAATCATCAAAAAATATCACATAATACCTGTGCTTTGCTGTCGAAGCTACTGAGAAAGGTCCACACACGTCTGTGTGAATTCTCTCAAGGATCGTCGTGGAGCGACTATCCTTCTCGTGAAAGGTGGCTTTCACAAATTTTCCCAAGGTACACCCCTTGCACTGATCTGACTGCGCAAGAGTGCCCTTAGGAAGCCCAATAGAAATCTGTTGCAGTATCTTCAAAGCTCCATGGTGAAGGTGGCCCAATCTCCGGTGCCACAACTCGCCATCATCCCGGCTCACCACTCCTTCTGCCTTGCCTGCCATTGCTACGCAGCCATCTACCTGCAATTGATAAAGGTTCTTAACTTGAACCCCTATCCTCCGGGTCTCACCAGTTTCCTTACTGCGCAGGAAAGCCTTTCCCTCGCTAAAGACAACATCATATCCCTTGTCTTCTAACATCGCCACAGAGATAAGATTCTTCTTCAATCCCGGAACATGCATCACTTCCTTCAATACGAAGGGTTTACCAGACTCCCTCTCAAAGGAAATGGTACCGATACCGGTCGCACTGTATCTACCATCATCGCCCATCTCGATGTGCACTCCAAGATCTTTCTCATCCAGATCAGTAAACAAATCTCGATCTCCTGTCATGTGAAAAGACGCACCACTGTCCAAGAACCAAACTGAACCCATCACACTTGATACCAAGCATGCGATCAGCGAAAAATCCAGCTCAAACTGTGAGGCTAAGGCCTCTCCCGCTGCAGATCCAGCAGCCTGCTTATTTTTCTTCTTCTGCGGACAATTTGTGGCATAATGTCCGTGTTGGTGACAGTGAAAGCACTTCACCTTGGACATGTCCTGCTTCTTGCCTTTCGCACCGGAATGAGAAGCTTTCTTTCTCTTCCCCTTCTTTTCTTTGGCAGCCAAAGTGAAATTTTCTTCATCAGATGCCTTTGATGAAGATCCGTCCCTGGTACTCCGCCTTATCTCCTCTTGCATGAGATCCGACCAAAGTCGCTCCCATCCTGGCAATTTCTCCCGACCATTGACAGAGTCCTGATAGGAATGCCAACTCTTCGGAAGACCAAGGAGAGCCAATTCCACCAAGTCTTCATCATCTACAGTCACCCCCACACTTCCCAGCTCATCCCTGCATTGGGTGAACTTCGTGAGGTACGTGGCGATACTGTCGCCTTTCTCCATCTTTATGTTTCTGAGTTTATCCTTGAGCGCCAACTTCCTCTAGTTGCTCTTGCTTTGGAATAAATCTGCCAGCGCTTTCCATATCAAATATGGAGAATATTTTCCATGCAGGCTGGATACAATGTGATCCTTCATGCCCTCCAACAGAATCCTTCGACATTTTGCTGTCTTCTTTTTCCAAGCCTCAACTTGAGCAGCATCAGTAGGCTTTGGGACCTCAGAATCTATGAACTCCTTCAACCCGTTATCATCTAATACCGCCTCCATCCTATCCTTCCATGCAACATAATTCGAGCTGCCCTCAAGGGCATACTCCAGTCGCAATCCGTTGAAAGACATTTTGACTTCGACACCAAGAAAACTGCTGCAAATTCGAATTCCAAATTTTTCTGCAAATTTGAATTCCACCAGCTCAAAACTCAACCGCTTCCGATCTAATGTGAAAACAAAGTATTTCTAGCACAGAGATCGACTGTAGGGGCATTTACTGGATATATCACCTTTCAAAGAAAGGATGGATCCAGAGGCTACCTGGCCCGCTTACAGACTCTGTCTACCGAAATAAATTGTAATCACTGTAATAGATCCGATGATCAATTCTTGCTCCGATACCATGTAGAAATTTGAATAATTTGCGGAATTATTCACCGATATTATCTTGATTACACACTATTTAAGCTTCATGCATAATACATAACCTCTTCGTTGTACCTGATCATCAATTCTCCATAAATAGAAGTAGCTGAGGCACATTATTAAAGATAATCATACAGACAGGTACAAGAGTGAAGGGTGCATATAAATAAACCTCCTAACTATTTGTATATTATAATGATAGAGAACATAATAATACATACAAAGCTTTCAACTTCACACTATCTCACATGCTAAGTACCAAAACTAGCACTAAGATGAACAAGTCACTGTGTTCAACCCTCCATTAAGTCCGTTCGTCTTTATCAAGCAAGAATCCAATATGGATAATCATTAGATCCAAGTTCGAATCCCACCGGCTTGAACTGGGTGAATTTATTGGGAAATCTTAACCAATGTGAAAACTTCATGCACAAATATACCACAATCATAGACTCCACCCTTTCACCCATCCCTAACACTCTGTTCTAGAAATCGACTGCCCCATGCATTGCAGTTAACTGATGTATTATTTAGTTGATTTATGAGTTAATAATTAGTGAATTAATTAATAATTAATTCACACCACTCATCACTAGTGTATTTATCAGTTAGACTAAATACAACTAGTTCAATTAAGTTAAACCGAACACAACTCCACCAACTGTCTCATCAACTCCACCAAACTCTGCCACATGAATTCTAACAGAATTCAACCATTCAATAGCTCAACTAACCCTTAGGAAAAGCGTATTTCCTTCTTTCAGCTGCATGTGCCACATCCAAGCATCAAACTGAAGTGCTCCAAGAGGATAAGATAATGTTTATAGTTTAAATATTATTAAGGGTTAATAATATTTGACTGTTCTATTTTTAGCCCGGTAGTCTAAAAATAGATTCCGCCCAATGTCTAAAAATAGAGGTCCATCTATTTTTACCAACTCGGCCAATCATCCATAAATAGCATCCTGCAACTCATAGACCATGATCCATATGTCTAAAAATAGACATAGTCTAAAAATAGACTTTACGCCAAAAATAGCCTGCGGGCCCACTTAGTGAAGGCGACTTCTTTTCACTAAGCTTCATCATCTTGTTGCATTTTCAACAAAAATTAGGTTAGACCTATGGCATTCGAAGGAGGATTCAGAGAGATACTACAGGGCCTAATTTCATATATAATTTCATAAGTCTTGTGTGAAAAATTAGTTTGAATTGATTCCAAGGGCATATTGTAGAATAGATATCAGTATTGTGTTCTAAAATTGCCCCTAAAAATAATTCAACACCCATTAAGCCTTCATAAGGCTCTACTATGACTCATGAAGACGAAAAATTGCAACATGACATATCATAATTACAAGAGAAAATGCACCAAATTTCACTCTTCCAAAGAGCAAAAAAATATGAAATTGAAGTTTTGAAGAAAGGCATGGAAGCTGACATGGAAGCTAATATGGATGACATGAAAGATAACATGTAAAACATGAGGAATGATCTAAAAGTAGACATGGAAGGTTTGAAAAATTCGATACAAGAAATGTTTCCTAATGGTGAAAATATGGTAGAGGAAACTCATGATGAGAACAAAATAAATGTTAATCGTGATTACATAAACTCTAATATTGGAGGGAAGAACCACCATATTCCAAAGATGGATATGAGAAAGTTTTATGGAAAGGATCCCGTAACATGGATACTACAGATGGAGCAATATTTTGATCTCAATAATGTGCAAAACACACAAAAGGTAAGCATTGCAACTTTACATTTAGAAAAAAATACATTTGTATGGTATCGATGGCTTTGCTCCTGTAAAAAAAATTCACTTGGTCAATTTTTACAGAGGAAATGATAGCACATTATGAGGATACAAAGAGTAACACCTTCTTTAGCCAATTGATAAATCTCAAACAAAAGGGTTCAATGGGGGAGCACACTGAGGACTTCCAAAAATTGAATATAAGGGTAACTAATATTCCAGAGGAATGTGGGATTGATGTCTTCATAGGGAATTAAAAGGATAACATCCAACATGAAGTTTTCGTTTGGGAACCTGATTCATTGGAGAAGGCATTCAGGTTGGCAAGAAAAATTGAATGTAAAATTATGGCAACAAGGAAGCTATAATATTCCAAATCAGGAAAATGCTACAACAATGAGAATATCTCAAGATATTCTAAATTTGGAGCTCTGGAAATAAGAAAACACAACAAAGGAGTAGCAGTAACACTCAACTCATAGAAATGTGAGAGAAATCCATAGCCATCTCATTAAATAATAGCAGAAACAAATGAATACAAGATCTTGAGGAAAAAGGCTTCTCAAGATAGGCAATGCTCAGCCTCAAGAAACAAGTACAAGATACATGATAAAATACTACTACACATATGTGCTCAAGCTATGACAGTGCAGTTTATAAGATAAAATGCATGCTACATATGTCAAATACATAGATGTATCAATACATGGCCCAATACAACATTGGGAGTGAAGATCTCAGCTCCCAAAGACTACCTCCTATCAATCCTGGAAGGATTGGCAATAAAATACAAAACCTGCAAAATGCCAGAGTTTTTGGGTAGCAGCAGCAACTCAGAAATAGAACTGGATGGAGAAGACTGAAGATGCTGCAACCAATGAAAATATATCCTCCAATGGATCTTTAGAATGAAAGGTTGATCCTCTCACCTAAGATCTCACCCTCCAAAGATATCTGCAAGCCCCACTGCAAATGCTTCACTAAAATAACGTAGTCACTGGATGAAACTGCGTTATAGGGCTAGGGAATGAGTTGGACTTGATGCCAAATTCTGCAAGAAGCTTCGAAAT
This sequence comes from Pinus albicaulis, assembly GCA_034641835.2. Taxonomy (NCBI): domain Eukaryota; kingdom Viridiplantae; phylum Streptophyta; class Pinopsida; order Pinales; family Pinaceae; genus Pinus; species Pinus albicaulis. The sequence goes on along the minus strand of CM076582.1, from coordinate 1,521,936,321 downwards.
GCCTCCAATCTGATCTCTCAAAGGAAAGAGAGACTCTCCCTCTGAAAAATAGCTTATGGAGGTGGTGTAGTGAACCCTCACTGCAACATCCAGCAACACAACATTATTATGCCGTAGAAATAATGCTGCATTGATGGAGGATGCTTGGCCTCAAGCCTAGATGTGAGGAAAATTAAGAACAATCCCTCAAGAGGCCTCTCAAGAAGGAGAAGGAATCCTAAACAGGAATTCCCACGGAAATTCTTGCTAAACAGCAAAGAATGCACAATTGTCTGAATAGACAATGTGATGAATAATACAAGCATGAGTAACAATGGCTGCCTTTCCCTCTTTTTAAACAAGTGAAAGCCCCTCTCCATGGGTCCCATTCCTCTTAGGGTTTCCTCTAGCAAAAAACCCTCTCCCCATTCATACTACATTGTTTCTCTAAGTGTTATTCACCTCTTCGCCCAGCGCTGTTGACTTGGTCAAACTTGACCTTGTCCACTTGCGAATAACCCTGTTCACACATGAGGGTGTGAAAACCAGCTCCAATGATGATCCTCATTCATACTATGAGGGATTTTATTGAGATTATCACTATGCATGGGCCTCCTTACCCATTTATTCTCCCCCTAGGTGAAATCAGTGAAAATTAATATTCCAAATTATTATCGAAAAAATTTGGAATATTACGGCCCTCCCCTCCCAAAAGTTTCTTGTCCTCAAGCAACTACAAGGACAGAACTGGAAAGCCTCCTCTTAAGTCATGGAGTCTATAATGTGTTTAGGAACATCTTCCTCATGTGGATCCTCCATCCACCAAGCAATAATCCATACAAAATGAGTTACCTTCCAACTAGGCAACTCCTGGAAACTGTCATCCACCTTTGGCTCCAGAAAAGTAGGTGGGATGAAAATATACTCATGGTAGAAAATGTAGCCTACCCCACAATTTCCATCTCTCCACTCATGATAAGTGTAGAGAGAGTGTTGATTCTGGGCTGTAAAATACTTTCCCTTAAGTGGCAAGATGAAGACTAGATCTCCAAGGATCTCTCCTCCAGCGTTATGAAATATGTTGGCCCAAATCATCTCATATGTGATGAGTTGGAAGTCATCATCATATGGAATCACATTCCTCATATGGCTCACGTCATAAGGAAACAAATGAGTTTTTGTAGTGGCCATACCCTCTCCCATGCTCCCTTTAGAACATGTAGTGCAAAGTGTGTGGGAGTTTTCTCCCTCCAAGGACACATTCACCCAATGAGTCTTTCCTCCAATCATGCTCCCAAGAAAATCTTTAGCAATATCAACCAAGGGAACCACAAGGAGAATCATGTTGGCTACCATGTAAATTAAGGGAGAAGGACAATGGTCCCTCAAATGTAGCCAGCGCAGTTTGAATCTCAACTGCCATAGAAAATGAAATGATGGGTGGCCTCCCCACCATTTGCTTGTTGCCCCAATATCCTGGAGAAAGTGAAAGATGTAATGTGAAATGTGAGTATGTTCTCCATGAGAAATCTCCTCCCAATATCCACTTAGGGATTGGTCATCCACAATGGCCTTATGTAGACCATAAAATCTAGAAGGAAGAATAATCCTTCTTTGGGCAAATCCCTGCACATATATGGTCAAGAGATGCATACATATAGACAAGTTACTATGCAAATCAACAATACTCTTACCATATTTTTTACTCATATAAATGGATTGGCTCATAGAATATTCTCCCCTCATCCTCAAAGGGAAAAGAGTTGACCGTGCTAACTCCTCCATCTCCTTATGATCCATGGAGTGCCTCCTCAAGTTCTTCAAGTGGTTCCTCCCAAAAGAAGGAAAGAAATGTAATGTGGCATTCATGGTTGGCCCATGGTTCCTCCTGAAATGTACGACATGTGTAGTAGGGAGAATCATGCTCCCAATGGGCATCCTCAATCTCAAGCCCACTCTCCAATAAAATCTCCCCATGAACATAGACATATCAACAATACATGGAAGCATAGTACAATAAGAACAAGTTTCCAAATGACAACCGGAGAGTGAATGATAGTTCCACCCATGGAACCAGCACAGTGCATCCCTTGCCTGCATCAAATCAAACAAAAACAAGTGTTCTTCCAGCCACTTGTTTGCTGCCACAATATTTTTACAAGATATAAACATGGAAGTATAAAAGGGTGTCAATGGTGAACACCAAAAGTCATGTGGCTTTCCCCACAAACCACCAATGAGATAGCCAATCTCAATGCTACAAATGGATTCAAGTACATCATTATATAATATGAAAGAAGGAATAATCCTCCTCGGTACAATATGCTGCTCATAAAAATAAAATAAGTACAAAATATAAGGTGAAATTGTACATTCTCCCTCATGTACTCGAAGACTTGAGCTGAAATGGCTCAACTGATAATGCTCCCTCACTCCCCATGAGTAGGAAGGTGGTTGTGACATCCTCTCCATCATCATCCAGGATCTTCATCTTTCCATATGCTAAAATATGTCTTCCTGAATGCCCTCCCAAATGAACTCCTCTGCTAAGGCAAGATATGCATCAGAATGCATGGAAAAGAAGTCCTTATGTGCTGCATGTAGCAGCTTCTCCTTAAGACTAGAATTTCTAGTCAAGAAGACTTTTCCATGTGAATAGATGACCATATCATCTACCATGTATCTTTCATCTCTATCTGGGTCATCAAGAATCATGCATGCACCAAGATCCTTGGATTACTCTACCAAAAGTTGAAACGTCCAATAAGGATCGATCCTCCTAAATGGCAGTGCTGATGATATACAATGTGAAGCTCCCTCATGCTGCTACCTGCTACTTTGACATCCCCCATTCCAAATTCTCCCTCCAAACTCTTCACCTCTCCAAAATCCAAGAGTGGTGAATCCAAATACAAGATTTATCTCATCAAATCTAGATTTTGTGGCCTCCTAGGTGGAATGCCTCTATGCAGTGAGACATCAATGTCAAGAGTGGACTGTACATATGGTTGGGAAACCTTGCCCTTTCTCTCACAGCGTAATACAATTTTCCTCCTCTTTGCACTAGCTCTCTGAAATAGAGAAGGGTGTGTGCCTCTCATCACATGATGCTGCTCTTCCTCCCTTCCTCCTCCTTCCAGCTGCAATGCTGCACAATCATGCTACTCACTCATTGTGCTTGGACCTCCATGTATGAGATCCTGGGGAATTCCTTGTAAAGCTGCAAGAATCCCTCTAGTTGGATCAAGAGCTCCTCCTTCCTCTGCATGAGGTGCTAGATCAACTCTAGAAATGACAACGTTGTTTCCCCAAGCTTCCTTGACATGAGTGGGCAACCCTCCAATAATTGGATCCTCTTTTGGAAAAGGGATCTCTTTGCCTCCTTGTGCCAAAATACAATATGAAGGTCTTGCCTCCAACAAAGTATCATGCAAGATATCAGCCTCTTTCTGAAGTGATTCTGGGTCTATGGTTTTCTCCATCACATGCAAGGGTTTTGTTTGTTTAGATATGCTTGTTTCCTTCACATGTGTTTCAGAATTATTCCTATCAAATCTTTCCATCAAATTTCTAATGAGCCTTGCATAGGAAGAAGTATTTGCATTATTTAAATTAAAGGACTCAAATAACCACCATGCATAGACCTTACCTCCAAAGTGCAGCGCTGCTATTCTGATGGCCTCATCTTTGGGAATCTGATGATGTTGCAAAAAGGTGTCTAGCTCTTCTATCCAAGCCCTGGCTGAACATGTAGGGAAACCATCAAAGATAGATAGAAGAAATCTATCCATATCATGTTGCTTGCTCCTCCTCATCATGATCTTTCAAAACTCTGGAAAGGTAATATTATCTCTAAACTTCTGAGTTTGAGATTCATACTCATGCAAGAAACTAGTAAGAGTTCCTTTCTTCGACATTCCTCCTTCTTCTCTCCCTTTTATGGCAAAGATGGCCATGTGATTGCGCTGTGCCTCATAGGGTGTGGATGCATGCTCACACTCCCTATAAGAAAAACTAGAGTTTGATTCAGTTTCAAACCCTCTTGGAGATCATGTACATATCTCCTTCCTTATCTTCTCAAATTCTTCATGAATGCTCTGTACATATCTTGGAAGAAGCTTTGTAAGCTTATCTTTCCTTTTCTCTCCACATAGTGGAGTCTTCATCTTCTCTCTCCTTGACAGCATGATGGCTGAGATCCACCGGCTGAGCCAGAGATCATGATTTGATACCACTGTAATATTCCAAATCAGGAAAATGCTACAACAATGAGAATATCTCAAGATATTCTAAAGTTGGAGCTCCAGCAATAAGCAAACACAAAAATGGAGCAGCAGTAACACTCAACTCATAGAAATGTGAGAGAAATCCATATCCATCTCATTAAATAATATCAGCAAAAAATGAATACAATATCTTGAGGAAAAAGGCTACTCAATATAGGCAATGCTCAGCCTCAAGAAACAAGTACAAGATACATTAAAAAAATGCTACACATGTGTGCCCAAGCTATGAAAGCGCAGTTTATGAGAGAAACTGCATGCTACATATGTAAAATACATAGATATATCAATACATGGCCCAATACAACATTGGGAGTGAAGGTCTTAGCTCCCAAAGACTACCTCCTATCAATCCTGGAAGGATTGGCAATAAAATACAAAATCTGCAAAATGCCGGAGTTGCTGGGTAGCAGCAGCAACTCAGAAATAGAACTGGTTGGAGAAGACTGAAGATGCTACAACCAATGACAAGATCTCCTCAAATGGATCTTTAGAATGAAAGGTTGATCCTCTCACCTAAGATCTCACCCTCCAAATATATCTGCAAGCCCCACTGCAAATGCTCCACTAAAATAATGCAGTCACTGTATGAAACTGCATTGTAGGGCTAGGGAATGAGTTGGCCTTGATGCCAAATTCTGCAAGAAGCTCCGAAATGCCTCCAATCTGATCTCTCAAAGGAAAGAGAGACTCTTCCTCTGAAAAATAGCTGATGGAGGTGGTGTAGTGAAGCCTCACTGCAACACCTAGCAACACAACATTATTCTGCTGCAGAAATAATGTTGTCTTGATGGAGGATGCTTGGCCTCAAGCCTAGATGTGAGGAAAATGAAGAAAAATCCCTCAAGAGGCCTCTCAAGAAGGAGAAGGAATCCTAAACAGGAATTCCCCTGGCAATTCTTGCTAAACGGCGAAGAATGCACAATTGTCTAAATAGACAATGTGATGAATAATACAAGCATGAGTAACAATGGTTGCCTTGCCCTCCTTTTAAGCAAGTGAAAGCCCCTCTCCATGGGTCCCACTCCTCTTTGGGTTTCCTCCACCAAATAACCCTCTCCCCATTCATACTGCGCTGTTTCTCTAAGTGTTCTTCACCTCTTGGCCCAGCGTTGTTGACTTGGTCAAACTTGACCTTGTCCACTTGCAAATAACCCTGTTCACACATGAGGGTGTGAAAACCAGCTCCAATGATGATCCCCATTCATACTATGAGGGATTTTATTGATATTATCACTATGAATGGGCCTCCTTACCCATTTATTCTCCCCCTAGGTGAAATCAGTGAAAATTAATATTCCAAATTATTGTCGGAAAATTTTGGAATATTACAGAAGCCTACCACTCACATCTATAAATATGGAAGTGTGGCTATTCCTAGACTTCCACAACCTACAAGGTTGAAACCACAACAATTGGAAGAAAAAAGAGAAAAGGGCTTTACTATAGTTGTGATATAAAATACACTAAAGGTCATAAGTGTGTTGAGAAGAAATTATTTTACATATATTGTGAAGAGGAGGAAGAAAATGAACAAGAAACTTAAAAAGAAGAGGATATACACCAAGAACCAACCCTAGAAGAAGAAGAATTAAGTCCAACCATAGCATGTAATGCATTGGCAGGAATTATTACTCCTCAAACTCTCAATATAGAAGGACATATCAAGAATAAAAAGTTAATAGTGTTGATTGATTCGGGTAGTACCCATAATTTTATTCATTGTAAGGTAGCCAAGGAATTGAATTGTTTCCTATTATAATCCTATACCCAACACCAGAATGTCAAGTGATGGTTTAAAATGGAGGAACTATAAATGCTATGAAAAATGCCATAATATCAAGCTAACCATGGGGGAATATGTATTGAATAGTCCAATGCTTTCCATTCCAATGGGAGGTGTTGATGTTGTATTAGGAGTACAATGGTTATAATCATTGAGGACAGTAGCTTCTAATTTTCAAGAACTTTTCTTGAATTTTTTTTGTGAAGGAAAGGAAATTGAATTACGGGGTATTGTAGGGAAGCCAGGAAATATAATAACCTCTAATGTCATGAAAAAACTTCTGAAGAAATAACAAAGAGGCTTAATTGCACAATTATGCTCACTAGAAGTTCCAACATCAAAATCATCTATTTCTCCATATCTCCAAAAAGTCTTGGACAATCATTCCAAGGTGTTTGAAACTCCCAATGGACTCCCACCTATTCGTGATCATGATCATGCTATTCATTTGATTCCAGGAAGTTTCCTTCCAAACATCAAGCCTTAGAGATATCCTTATGTCCAAAAGAGAAAAATTCAATGTATGATTGTAGAAATGTTAGAGGCTGGTATAATTCAACCTAGTCAAAGTTTTTTCTTTGCTCCAGTAGTATTGGTGCACAAGAAGGATGGATCATGCCACATGTGTCCAAATTATAGGGAGCTCAATAAGCTCACTATTAAAGATAAACTTCCCATTCCAGTGATTGATGAATTATTGGATGAATTACATGGAGCATTTTATTTTACCAATTTGGATCTTCGTTTAGGATATCATCAAATTAGATGAAGATTGCAGATATTTTGAAAACAACATTTCGAACTCATGAGGGTAATTATGAATTTTTGGTCATGCCTTTTGGCCTTACCAATGCAACTTCTACATTTCAAGGTTTGATGAATTCCATTTTCAAACTCTTCCTTAGAAAATTTTTTCTAGTATTTTTTGATGGTATACTAATCTAAAACAGGTCTTGGAAGGATCATGGTCAACATGTTGACATGGTGCTAAAACTATTGGAGGAGAAAAAATTATATGCAAAAACATCCAAATGTTTCTTTGGAGTACAAGAGCTAGAATATCTAGGTCGTATTGTATCTCACGAGGGTGCTAAAGTAAACCCTAACAAAATTAAAGAAATGGAAAGTCCCCTCAACCATAAAGCAATTGTGAGTATTTCTTAGGTTAACAGGGTATTAACGCAAGTTTGTTAAGTATTATGGGAGAATAGCAGCACCTCTAACAACATTATTGAAGAAAGATGCATTTTTATGGACTCCTGAATCAACTAAGGCCCTTGAACATCTTAAAAAGGCAATGTGCCTAGCACCGGTCTTAGCTACACCACACTTCACAAAAACCTTTATTGTGGAATGTGATGCCTCATGAAATGGAAATGGTGATGTTTTAATGCAAGAAGGAAGACCCATTTCTTTTGAAAGTCGTCCAATCAAAGGAAAGTATTTATAGAAAGCTATTTATGAGAAGGAAATGTTGGCAATACTACATGCACTAAAGAAATGGCGACCTTACCTAATGGGAAGAAACTTCAAGGTAAAAATTGATCATGATAGTCTTAAACACTTTTTGGAACAAAGACTATCTTCAGAAGAGCAGCAAAAATGGGTCACAAAGATGTTGGGTTATGACTTTGAAATCATCTACAAAAAAGGGAAGCTAAATGTTGTTACAAATGCACTCTCAAGAAAGGATGAAGAGGTAGAAGCATTGCCTTGTGCCATTTCTATTATCCAGCCAGATTGGATAACCGAAGCACGGGATAAATGGAAGAAGGACGAAGAAGTGTGGACACTCATTCAAAATTTGCAGCAAGATCCTAGTACATTTGATACATTTAGTTGGAAAAATGATTCCTTATGGTACAAACATCGCTTATATATTTGTAAGAATTCCCAACTAAAACAAAAGATTCTTTTAGAATTGCACACTTCTCCTTTAGGAGGACACTCAGGATTTTTAAAAACTTACCACAGGGTGAAGAAATACTTCTTTTGGGATGGCCTTAAATATAATATTCAAAATTTTGTGGCGGAATGTTTGGTTTTCCAGAAAAATAAATTTGGGACAATTAAGACCCTTGGTCTTCTACAACCTTTATCCATTCCAAGTCAACGTTGAGAGAAGATTTCAATGGATTTTATCACAGGTTTACGTAAGTCCAAAGGAAAGAGTGTCATGGTGGTAGTTGATAGACTTACCAAGTATGCACACTTTTGTGCATTATCTCATCCATTTAAAGCAAGTACAGTTGCTCCTGCATTGATGGAAACAATTAAAAAGCTACATGGAAACCCAAAGATTATTGTAAGTGACAGAGATCCCATTTTTACTGGAAATTTTTGGACGGAATTATTTTCTTGTTTGGGTACTCAAATAGCTCATAGTTCATCTTATCATCCACAATCTGATGGTCAAACTAAGATAGTGAATAAATGTTTGGAAGGATATCTTCGTTTTTTTGTATCTGATAAGAAAACACAATGGTTCAAGTGGTTACCTCTTGCTGAATGGTGGTATAACACTTCCTTCCATATTGTAGAAAAAATTACCCCATTTATGGCACTTTATGGATATCATCCACCATCCATCACATAATATTTAAGAGAATATTATAAGGTTCAAGCAGTGGAAGATCATGTCGAGCATTAACAAGAAGTTCTCCAACTCTTAAAGGATAACCTAAATTTGGCACAAAATCGAATGAAACGACAGGCAAATCAACATCACAGCGAGAGAAGTTTTGATGTAGGAGACTGGGTATTTTTACGGCTATAACCATACAAAAAAATTTCCCTCAAGCAAGCTAAGAATGATAATAAATTATTGCCAAAGTACTATGGTCCTTACAAGTTGTTGCAAAATATTGGTACTATAGCATACAAATTGGAGCTTCCTCCTTCTTTGCGAGTGCATCTAGTTTTCCATGTTTCATGCTGAAAGAAGGTTATAGGTGACAAACTTCCAGTTCAAACAATATTTCCAGAACTTGATGAGGAAGGAAAAATCATATTGGAACTAAAGCAGTAACGGAAACAAGAACTCGATAGCTACGAAATTGATCAATTTCAGAGTATATCATCAAGTGGAAGAACTTACCCACTGAAGATTCTACATGGGAGGATGAGAATTTTATACAGAAGCATGCGGAGCTACTCAAGCATTGAGGACAACACCTTTTTGAAGGATTGGGGCATGTTAGGTCCCTATATTACTAGTATAGTTTCTTATTGTTGTTAGTGTAGCCCCCTCATTGTTATTGTTGTACCCCTCTAACCCCAATATTTTTATTACTGTGCCCTTACATTATTATTGTTAGGTCAGCTAGGATTATATTATGACCCCATGGAATCCTATATGTAGAAGGAGGCTTTGTCATTTGTATCATCCAAGAATTGTTCATTTATGTAATGTAAAGGAGGTTTTACCCTCGAAATGGGTTATTTCTAGGGTGTTGATCTCTCTTTTCTTCTATTTTTGGAGTTGGTTTCATAACAAAAATCCAATACCTTATTATTTTCAAGGATAAGGTCCATCCTTGTCTTCCAAGCTCTATAGTTAAATTCTCCTTGAAGCTTGTTTTCATATTTCATTGATGAGGCTATAGGTGTACTGAATGAAAATTAGACTTCATTCCTTCTATCAAATGGGCTTCTTATCTCCTCATGATATTTCTTGATAACTTGTCTTGAATCCTTCCTTAAGATGATGAGAGCTTGTTGAGCTACCAGCTTCATTTTTAGCTCCTTCTTTAGCTTGGCTCTAATTCTGTGGTAGAAAATCAAAAGGCAGAAATATTTTCTTATCTTGATAGTTACTTGTGAATATATTTAAATTATTATTGTCTTCCTTTAAAATTATTTTCATTAATAATCCACCAAAAACATAAGTACCTGAAGATCAACACAATAGAGATGCGGGATATAGGCTCTCAACCAGTGCTAAAACCCCTCTTCTAGGGGAAAGCCCAAAATTTCTCTTTTCTTCCTTTATAACCAAATAAAACAAGATAACCAATACCTTTGACCAGACAAAAATACCTCCTCTGTTAGGTCCTTATATTACTAGTATAGTCCCTTATTGTTGTTAGTGTAACCCCCTTATTGTTATTGTTGTACCCTTGTAACCCCCATATTGTTATTATTATGCCCTTACATTATTATTGTTAGGTCGGCTAGGATTACATTGTGGCCCAATGGACTCCTATATATAGAGAGGAGGTTTTGTCATTTGTATCATCCAAGAATTGTTCATTAATGTAATGTATTGGAGGTTTCCCCCTTGGAGTGGCTTATTTCTAAGGCATTGATATCTCTTTTTCTCTCTTTTTGGAGCTGGTTTCACAACATTTGGTATCAGAGCTTTGGATTCTAGGGTTTCGCTGCCCCAAACAGGTCATCGTGGCTTTTTCGATATAAAATTTTTTCTACGAAGGTTCAGAAGTTGAAATTTTAGAGTACAAATCCAAAATCCTGAGGAACATCGTCGCAAAATTTCAGAGCTTGGTTTGCAACATTTTCGGAGATATGATCTGTGGACGTTAGATATTTTTGCAAGCTCCTGAATTTAACCTAAACAGGTCATCGTGGAATTTTCTCTATAACTTGTTTTCTATGAAGTTTCAGAAGCTGAAATTTTTAGGGAGCGAAGAATAAACCTTGAGGACAATCATCACAAAATTTTAGAGCTTGGTTATCAATATTTTCAGAGATATGGTCTGTGGAAGTTAGGTCTTTTGCAGGCTCCCGAATTTCATCTCAAAGAGGTGATCGTGGAAAAATCTTCATAACGCTCTCTCTGAGCATCAGATTGGAATTCTGTAAAAAGTGGCCGCAATCACACGGATTGTAGTTTTATCTATATGAATTTCAGAGCCGAAGGAGGAAACAGTGACATATGGCAGGTCGTACAAGTTTGCTCTACTGAACCAGTCCATAATTAGGTCATCGTAGGATATTGGACATAACTTTGTCTTCAAGAATCCAAATCAGGTCAAACCTGTGGCATTTGAAAGAAGATTCAGAGGGCTACTTCAAGGCCACATTTCAGATATTGAAGATCCAAAATCACAGAGATAATTCAGTTTCAATATCGAGCTCCTCAAAATCAAGAAAGAGGTGTGTATTTTTTTTCAAATTGCATAAGTCTTGTTTGAAAAATCAGTTTTATTCCAAAGGCCTATTGAGCATAGATATCAGTATTGGGTTCTAGAATGCCTCTTAAAAAGAATTCAACACCCATTAAGCCTTCAGAAGGCTCTACTATGACTCATGAAGACGAAGAAATGCAACATGAGATATCAAAATTCCATGAGCAAGTGCACCAAATTTCACTATCGCAAAGAGAAACAAAAAATGAAATGGAAGTTTTGAAAAAAGGCGTGGAAACTAATATCGATGGTTTGAAGAAAGGCGTGGAAGCTAAGATGAATGGTTTTGAAGCTAATATGAATGTTTTGGAAGCTAAGATGGATGGCATGGAAGTTGGCATGGAAGCTAAGATGAATGACATGGAAGATAAAATCGATGAAAAAATGGAAAACATGAAGAATGATCTAAAAGTAGACATCGAAGGTTTGGAAAATTTGATACAAGAAATGTTTCCTAATGGCGAAAATATAGTAGAGGAAACTCATGATGAGAAAAAAATAAATTTTAATCGTGATTTCATAAACTCTAATGTTGGATTAAAGAACCACCATATTCCAAATATGGATATGAGGAAGTTTGATGGCAAGGATCCCGTAACATGGATACTACAGATGGAGCAATATTTTGATCTCAATAATGTGAAAAACACACAAAAGTTATGCATTGCAACCTTACATTTAGAACAAAATACATTTGTATGGCATCGATGGCTTTTCTCCCGTAAAAAAATTGTCACTTGGTCAATTTTTACGGAGGAAATGATAGCACATTATAAGGATACAAAGAGAAACACCTTCTTTAGCCAATTGATCAATCTCAAACAAAAGGGTTTAGTGGCAGAGCACATTGAGGACTTCCAAAAATTGAATATAAGGGTAGCTGATATTCTAGAGGAACACAGGATTGATGTCTTCTTAGGGACTTTAAAGGATAACATCCAACATGAAGTTCGCGTTTGGGAACCGGATTCATTAGAGAAGGCATCCAGGTTGGCAAAAAAAAATGAATGTAAAATTATGGCGACAAGGAAGCCTACCACTCACATCTATAAATATGGAAATGTTGCTTCTCCTGAACTTCCACAGACTACAAGGTTGACACCACAACAATTGGAAGAAAAAATAGCAAAAGGGCTTTGCTACAGTTGTGATAGAAAATACTAAAGATTTGTAAAATGTGCAAGAAAGTATTTTGTTTATTGAAGAGGAGACAAAATGAACAAAAAGCTTCAAAAAGAAGAGGATATACACCGGAAGCAACCCTGAAAGAAGATGTTAGTCGACCATATCATGTAAATCAGTTGGGAGCTACCCACTCCTCAAACTCTCAAGATAGAAGGACATATCAAGAAGAAAAGAGTAATAGTGTTGATTGATTCGGGTAGTACCCATAATTTTATTCATTGTAAGGTAGCCAAGGAATTGAATTGTTTCCTGTACCCAGCACCAAAATTTCAAGTGACGGTTGCAAACGGAGGAACTATAAATTGTTCTGGAAAAATCCATAATATCAAGCTAGCCATTGGGGAATATGTATTGAATAGTCAAATGATTTCCATCCCAATGGGAGGTGCTGATGTTGTACTAGGAGTACCATGGTTACAATCTTTGGGGACGGTATCTTTTAATTTTCAAGAACTTTTCTTCATGAAAAATTTTTCAGAAGGAAAAGAAATCGAATTACGGGGTATCGTAGGGAAGCCAGGAAAGATAATAAGCTCTAATGTAATGACAAATCGTCTAAAGAAAGAACAATGGGGCGTAATTACACAATTATGCTCACTGGAAGTTCCAACATCAAATCATCTATTTCTTCAGATCTCCAAAAAGTCTTGGACAATCATTCCAAGGTGTTTGATACTCCCAAAGGACTCCCACCTATTCGTGATCATGATCATGCTATTCATTTGATTCCAGGAAGTGTTCCTCCAAACATCTAGCCTTACAGATATCCTTATGTCCAAAAGAGTGAAATTGAACATATGATTGCAGAAATGTTAGAGGCTAGTATAATTTAACTAGTCAAAGTTCTTTCTCTGCTCCAGTAGTATTGGTGCACAAGAAGGATGGATCATGGCGCATGTGTCCAAATTATAGGGAGCTCAATTAGCTCACTATTAAAGATAAATTTTCCATTCCTGTGATTGATGAATTATTGGATGAATTACATGGAGCAATTTATTTTACCAAGTTGGATCTTCGTTCAGGATATCATCAAATTAGAATGAATGCTGAAGATATTCCGAAAACAGCATTTCAAACTCATGAGGGTCATTATGAATTTTTGGTCATGACTTTTGGCCTTACCAATGCACCTTCTACATTTCAAGGGTTGATGAATTCCATTTTCAAACCCTTCCTTAGGCAATAGTTTTCCATACACCACCTCATACGGTGTCATCTTGGTTTCTTCATGATAATTAGTATTATACTACCATTTTATTAAAGGTATCCACTCCACCCAGTGATGTTTTTTGTCCAAAGAAAAGCACAGCAAGTAGGTCTCCAAACATTTGTTGACTGCTTTAGTGACCATCTGTCTAGGGGTGATATGTTGTACTCATTTGGAGTTGCATGTCGTGGAGCTTGAATAGATACTTCTATAAATTTCTAATGATCAAACAAAAGAGAAGTGGACATCCCATGTAGTTTGAAAATATGATAAATGAAGACTTGAGATCTCGAGGTTGGAGTTAATGGGTGTTGTAAGGCACAGAAATGGGCACATTTGGAGATTCAATCAACTACCACCATGATGATTGACTTGATGTCTGATTTAGGAAGACTTATAATGAATTTCATGGAGACATCCGTCTAGATAGAGGTAGGTAATGGTAAGGGTTGTAAGGTTCCAATTGCCCCCAATATTTTCCCTTTGTTTCGCTGACATATGTCACATTTAGCTATAAATGTAAGAATGTCTTGTTTCATCTAGGTCCAAAAGAAGGAGCAGCATGCACGAGTATAAGTCTTTTGGAATCTTGAATGTCCTCCAATTGGTGAGGAGTGAAAATCTGCTAAGATGTGGAGTTTGAGTGTGGAGTTAGGGGAGAGTACACAGGATCCTTACATCAATAATATCATCCCTCCAAGTATAAATCATTGGAGGATTAGCATCCTCTTGTAGTCATTTTATTATCTGAGATAGGGAGGGATGGGTGAACCATTCCTTGTGTGCCTCCTCAATCCAAGTCAATATGGGAAATGATAACGAAAATAGTGTGCCATCATCCTCAAATTTTCTAGAAAAGGCATCTTCCATTACATTGTCTCACCCCTTCTTATAGACTATCTCATAGCCATAGCCACACATTTGGTTGATCCATTTATTTTTTTGTTAGGAGGATAAAATTTGCTCCAAGAAATACATCATAATATGATGATCAGTTCTGATCTAGAAGCATTTCTCGAGAAAGTATGATCTCCAATTTTCCACTACATGTAGGATGGCCATCATATCCTTCTCATATGTAGATTGACCCAAATTCCTGCCACTTAATTTTTGGATTGTGAATTCTAGTTTTCGACCTTCTTGAGTTAAGACTACTCTGATTCCATTTCCTTAGGCATCACATTCTATAAAAAATGGTTTTTTGAAATCAAGGAGAGCTAACACAGGAGTGGTGCACATGGCTTGTTTGAGTGCTAGGAAGGCCTGTTAAGTTGCCTTTGTCGAGAGAAATGAATTTTTATTGAGAAGGTTTTTTAAGGGTTTGGAAATGCATCCAAAATTTCTAAATAATTTTCTGTAATAGCTTATTATAGCCAAAAATCCCCTTAGACTCTTCAAGGTCCTAGGTTGTGCCTATTCTTGCATTACCTTAATATTCTCAGGATCCACCCATACTTCTTCTAGAACCACGATGTGACCCAAGTACTCCACCTGCTCCATCCTAAAATAACAATTGGACAATTTAATAAATAATTCATTATCCTTCAAAAGTTGTAATATCTTGTCAACATGTTGAAGCTTTGTGTCCCATGTTTTGTTGCAAATGAGTATATCTTCAAAAGAGACTAAGAAAAAATATATGAGATATGGCTTGATAAGGTGATTCATGAGACTCTGAAAGGTGTATGGTGCATTACAAAGACCAAAGGGCATAACCAAAAATTCATAGTGGCCTGCAACGGTTCTTAAATTTTTCTTGGGAATGTTTGGCTCCTTCATTCTGATTTGGTGATACCTTGAACAAAGATCCAACTCGGTGAGGAATTTTGTGCCATGGAGTTTATCAAGGAGATCATTGACGATTGGAATGGGGAACTTATCATTGATGGTGAGCTTTTTGAGAGCCCTAAATTAAGGACACATGCGCCACTCCCCATATTTATTTAATACCATGACTACTGGTGACAATAGATGTGTGTGTTGGGATGAATAACGCCTACTTTTGGTAGCTCCCAAATAATATTTTCAATCCCATTAATTTTATGTGAATGGATACCTTTAGGGGAAAACATTTAGTGGTTGGACACTAGGAATCATAGGTACACTATGATCATCCTCACCCTAACATGGGGGTATCTCCTTTGGTTTTTCAAATAACTATTGGTGGTGATCCAACACTTGTTGCAAATATGGTGGAATGGTGGCAAGGATTGATTTAGTTGATTCGATTGTATTCAATTGAGGAAATACCCCATGGTGACCCTTTTTTAAGAGCTTCTCCATTCTATGCAAGTTGATGATAGTAGGTGCACCTTCCTATAGTCCCCTAAGCATATGTGTGTCTCCTATTTTCTTGAAAATCATATATAGCTATTGGAATTCCATGGTGATTGGGCCTAGTGTTCGAAGCCATTCTACTCCCAGGACGATGTCATGACCTCCCATTTCAATGTAAAACATGTGTGTTTTAAGGTGATAGTCCCCCATATAGAGCTTTATGTTCAAGCAACATCCTTCGCATTTCATGGTCCCACCATTAGCTATGAGGACTTGAAAATTGAATACTACTCTCAAAAAACAATGAACGGCATCAACAACACATTTATGGACAAAATTATGTGTGTCACCATTGTTAGTCAACACCACCACCAATTTATGCTTAATAAAGCTTCTGACTTTAAGAATTTGTGGAGAAGAAATGCTTGTTAATGCATGGAATGAGATAATCAGTTCATCTAGTGTTACGGTAGTATCTGTTGTAGTATTTTGAGGTTCTGGTTTGTCCTCCCCATGAACTTCAACAGGTTGTGCCTCATCGTCTAGCCTATTTTCAAACGCATCAATATGAAAGAACTTTGGTTCATTGCATTTGTGTCCTAGTGAATATTTTTCATCACAATAGTAAAATAGTCCTTTTCTTCTCCTTTTGGCCATTTCTATTGGCGACACCTTTTTTACCTTAATGGTTTGGGTGGGGCCACTAGTAGGGGTAGGGTGTGCCATTAATGGAAATTACATATGATTGGATTGGGCATTAATAGCGGCTTAAAAGTATAAATATTTGTGGCAAGATTCTAACCAAGTAGTGGGTTAATGAATTCAAACATGAACTTGGATGGCTTCCTTGAGGCCAATGATGAAACATTCCATATAAATGGAATCCCCTAGGCCCTTGGCCTTGATGGTCAATTGTTTAAATGTCTTAATAAAGTGTCATATTATACATGTTTTTTTGAGCTTAGTGAGGCAACCCTGAAAGTGAGAGTGCCTATAAAATTGGGAAAAAAGGACTTTAGAGAACATATTCCAAGTTGGATTTCCTACGTAGCATTTCTGACGACATTGCCGCCATTGTCATCTTTCTTGGTCTAAGTAAAGAGCTTCGAAAATGTATTTTGGTTTCTTTATCCCATATATTATTGTTCCATTTTTTCCACCCACACTTTCAAGTTATAAAATTCAAATTTTTGCATGTCAAGCTTAGGTGCCTTACTACTAGAATATTGGTGACCTCCTTGGAAATGAGCATACCCTTCATATTGATGGTGGTTTACTTTTCCTTCCAGGTGGGAATCTAAAATGTTCCCCTCCCCAATGGGGTCTTTATCCTTGATATTACAAGATTCTGTGTCCATTTCCATTGCATTTTCAATTGTGGATGTGAGTGTATCCTCTAGGATTTTCACTCTTTTCTCATTTTTTCCATATTTGGAGCCTGTGTACCTACCATAAAATTTCCTAGGTCAAAATTTTGGCTTACTTAAGAGTAGTATGGATAGAATGGGTGTGAGACAAGGAATTTTTTGATGTGGGTCATGTAAAGCACTTCTAAAAAAATTGGGACCACTTGAAAAATAGAGGCTTACTAGTGGACGGTATCACTACAATCAGCTCATCGTCTTGAATCTTATGGGCTAGGTATCTTGCAAGAATAATTTTGGGACCATAAAAAATTTTACTTCGATAAGAGTATTACTCCCAATTGATCAATACTACAGTGGCTGAAATCCAAAAATATCGATACTTCAAAATGTGTAGGAATTTGGCAATCCCGACTGATCAATGTTGTGGCAGCAGAAACTCCAACGTCTATTGGATACTGCTAAATGTGTAGGAATTTGTTTCTCCAAACTGATAAAAAATATGGAAATAGAGAACCAAACTTCTGGATATTGGAAAATGGGTAGGAATATGACAACCAATAACAGGAAGTGGGGAACTATGGCACTATGAAGTGTTAGATGCTATAGATAGCGATATATGGTAGGGGTCCAATAGTAGAACTCAGCCCAATATTTCATAGCACGGAATAAGGAGGATCAACCTTGCCCTTAGCCATACTACCCAAATACCCTTGGTACATCCGAGTAATCTCCCCAAGTGTTGTTCTTGGTGTACTATAGCAGCAATACATTTGGCAGCTTATCTAAGGTTGGTTTCAGGGTAAACTTGGGGTACTTATGATATACCAAAGGTACATGGAAGAGAAGACTGTGTATAGGTGTTGTCTAATGTGCTATTACTCGAAGGGGTACCAACATGGGTTACAATGGATTCCAACAAACATGAATACATCTTGTAGTTCCTTCATGTATTTTTCCCCAACTGCAGGTTGATGAACGTAACAACAAATATTTGTAGTTTAAAGACGCTGGAACATGTCTCTAGCTTGAAGAAAAAAATTGTGCTAAAATGGGTGGTGTGGCTAGCCCGGGAAAGTGCTCTGATATGACTTGTAGTATGCATGACCTACATAAAATATCAGAAGTGTGAAATATGTCAAAGATACAACAAAAATAATACAATGAGATGATAAAAGATGGAAATATTCTATTAAAATTTGGAGCAATATTGTTCACTTGTCTCTTCGATGGGGCAACCTCCAGTAGAGCAGAGCTCAATTACACAATACAACATAAGGATTCCCTTGCTACCTTTAACTATATATAGCTTCATGAGATCCAAAACCCTAACTGCTCGTGGTCCCTTGCATAATGCGGGTTAACCACTTTATTTATTAGTTATGGATTGTTTATTGATCCTCCTTAACTAAACTAACTAGTTGTGGTACTTTTTTTATAATACAGTTCAACCACTCACAATCATCATTATTATGGATAACCACTTATTAATAGGCTTTATTTACTAAACTAACTAATTAAGACTCTTACGGGTCCCCTTGGGCTTATTACATTAATACAGGGGTTAGGGTCAAACCCTAACAATTCTGAAAGCCACTCTGACATGTTCTTAGTTCTTTCAGAAACAACTAACCTTTTCATAAGATTTATGAATTTATTTTTAAATTTAAAATTTTAAGGTAAAAAAATAAACCAAGGCTCATCTAACCCTAAGTGACATCGCTAATCCTAAAAAAAAATTCTTCACTGGCATTGCAAAACTAAAAAAATTCACAACTACTCAGCAATTGAGCTCTATTTAATTATTTCTCATGTTTTTAATGGAAAATAATTTCTCTTGTGCACTTGAATGTTCTTCTTTCTACAATATCTAGTAATTGATTTGGACTACTTGTCAAAAATGTTCATTCTACAGAAGGACGAAGGGCAGGGGAATATGAAATGAAAGAAATAGACTGACTTCTTATTTTAAATGGAAATTATTATAAAGATTTTATATATGAACAAGGAGGATTTTTTGCAATTGCTAACAGGTTTGATTGTATTCACAAAAATCCTTGTATTGGATTTAGTCCTACTGTGCCACTTGAAGAAAGGTATGGTTAAAAATGTTTCTCCTTGTACTGATCATATTTACCATGTGTGTTGTGGTATCTTTTTAACTATCAAGAATAATCAAATAATTAAGATATGACTCCTCATTACATACAATAATGCAATGATTTTGGATTCTTTAAAATTCAGTTATCTAGATTTCTTATCTTTTCGAGTCATTATCCTCTGAAATTGAAAGGAAAGAGAATTTCGAAAGGTAGTCTTCTTTATTTGAACTCAATATGGTAATTGTAGATTTATTTGGATGTTCAAATGTCATTTGGTGCTTATAAAATAGGTTGACACTTAAATATAGTTCTCTATATCAACCAAAATCTATTTCATACTCCTTAATTAAATTTTGATAATGATAATTTTGGTGATGATGTTTATCTGACAAAACCTTGTGGAAAACTCTATGTTTTCACTTGGTTACCATTTTTTTTAAATTTGACCAAGTCATTGAAGCTTAGGTAAAACAATACATTATATTATTTTTACATGATATATTATTAGTCTGATGCATGTTAAAATTGGAGTGGACTGATATTAAGTTCTTTCATTCCTTAAATTTCTTAAAGATGTATTTTTTGAGGTTGTGCTTAAGATTTCCTTTGATTCTTAGAACCAAGTTTTCAATTTTTTTCTTATTAGTCTTTCAGTTTGAAAAATTGGTCAGTTTTCAATTTTTTTCCTACCTATTGTCTTCTTTGAATAGATCTCTTTCTCCTACATCCTTGAATTTCTTCCTATTCCTATATGTATGTAGTAAAATATTCAACATAGATTATGTCCTTGATATGCCAGTCAGCTCCATTATCATTTTTGGGAACTTGGCCCATGCATCACATGGGATAATATTCTCACATCCAAAGTAGAGACTCTTTACAGAATAAAACAAGATCTTTGTATTCCTATTCTATCTTATTTTTTCTTTTCAAACTAACAATTTGGAAATAATTATCTTGTTAAAGATATGGTATATAGTAATAAGAATTTGTGCCAAGATTCACCATACTCAACATAACTAATATTTTGAAGTAACTATCAAAAAGTTGCTAAAAGAGAGAATATTCCTCCTGTAATGTGCTAATCACAACAAAGAAGGGTGTATCACAACATTTATTCCTTTCTTTTTCATATTTTTCGCTTTTGAGGAAGGGTGGTGAAGAGATGGCAGGGTTGAGTGGGTGGATGGTTTGTTAGTAGAGGTATGCAAACAAAGAATGAAAAAATGCACAAACTTCAAAATATAAAATTTGTTATCATAGCATGATATTAATGGTTTGAACAAAGGCAAAAACTTCAAAATATAGAATTTGTTATTACGACATGATATCAGTGGTTTAGGTAGTGTGTAGATTGAATTCTTCCTCTGTTTCCTTTAGATATCAAAGAATTGTTTCATGTTTGTTACAAACTTTATGAGCTTTACTGTCCATTGAACAAATCTAAGCATTGTTATATTGGAGAGAGAGAGAGAGAGAGAGAGAGAGAGATTTATTAACTGGATATTTTTGGTCTTCATTGTTGTCCATGGATCCAGTTATAGGAGCTATTGCAATAAGTAATGTAGTGGTTTTGAAACCATATGAAGTGGCCCTACAACATCTTATTTTCTTGCGAGTCTTATACCACAATATTTATATGATGATCAATTCTTGTTGTTGAGGGGAGTGTTGCAAAGAGAACAAATCTACTGGAACAAAAGTGGGATAAAATATTTTATACGTGCATTAATCATGAAAGTGTAATTTTGTTGATCGTTTTAATATGTTAGCATTCTAACTTCTAATTCTCTTCAATTCTACATATATTTATAAGGTTTCACCTTCTAAATAATTGTACTCTACAGTTGTTTTGGTTCCTTATTTTGTCAAGTTAATAATCTAATATTGTGACATATTCCAAAAATATTATGCACATTTGGATAGTATTTCTTATAGTAACCTTGGCATCAATCAACGTTAATCTTGGAACCACTATTCTATAACAATTACATTGTTTTATCATATATATAGGTTTGATGTTGTGCTAGTGTTGAATGGTGGAAAATGTCAAGTGGATTCCCATGACATCATTTCACATCTATTATTCTATACACAACACTACCTACCCTTACAATCACAAGTATCATCCAAGCAATGGGGAACTCTGGTTGTGATAGTGTTGAATAGTGGTTGTCAAGTTGTAGTTAATTCCCATGCTATTGTATCACTACTATTATTATATGCACAACACTACCAGTTATTATAATGACAATAACCCATACAATTGGGAATTTTATTCCTTGTTAATGCAGAGAGAATGAAATCACCATGGTTCCAATAATTCCATCCTTAAATTGTTATAAGTATATTAAAAATGAGCACATCACAAAACTTTTACTAAAATGAAATGGTCAGGCCTCTTAAAAGAACATTCAGAACCAAGTTTGTTAGATTATATCACTCTTTAATATTTACATAGGTGTATTTCAAGTAAATTAATGCCTACAGTTGCAAAGCACTACAGTGACAATGTTTAAGTAGATTTACCATTGAAACTTTTGGTATATATACAGCTTAAAATTGAACCCAAAAATCTTTGTTTATGCTTCCTTGATATGATTTTAGAGATAATTTGACTCACTTGCAACCATTTTAACCTCGAAAATAAATGTAAAATGAATGAACATAATCATGTATTCAAGAAAAATCCAAAGATCAAAGAAGAATCAATAAGTGAATATTATGATTTCCTTAAGAGCTTATTAATTCTTAGTGTCATTTCAAGGGATATTATGATGATATATACCATGTAATAAATTATAAACATTGATTGATACTACAATTAGAATTATTTTTCATTTTAAACAGAGTTACTGATCAAACAAGAACTATTACCTCAAAACGAGAACTCTAGCCCAAAAAAACTCAAAAAACATGAAAAAACACCCCAAAAACGAAAAGTGTGTCTTCCAAAAAGCACCTTTTTTAAGGGTAAAATTTCAATATTTTTTTAAAAACCAATTTTTTCTTGAAAAAAGGATTGAAAAAACACCCTCGAAACAAAAAGTGTTGATGCTCGAATAACCAAAAAGAAATTGTGTCACAATTTCGACACGTTTTAACAATGGAATTAAAGATAAAATATTAGGACTTTCAAAAATTGTAAAACTACAACAATTTTGAGACATGATGTTAAAGATAAAAATATCATGTCTCAAAGCCTTATAATTTCCAACCATTTTCTTCCATCTTGTTAAAGATAAAATATCTTGACTCTAAAAAGCCTAAAATTGTAATTATTTTCAACCATAACATTAAAGATAAAATATCATAGCTCAGAAAGACCTTAATAGTTTGACAAGTTTTCAACCATGGTTTTAAAAATCTTAAGTTTTTAACATATTTGAACCATGAATTTATGCACAAACTATATGACTAAAACCATTTTAAAAATTGAACAATTAAATGAAAGATTTATTATTCCAAGAGTAATTTTTATTTTAAAAGCTAAAAGTATATCTATTTTCAAATCTTAGCTAAGACAACTTATCTAATTGCAACCAAAACCTAAAAATCAACCATCAAAATGAAGTGTCCCCTTTCAATGAACCATTAAATTTTTAAAACTTTTAAAAGTATCTTATACCAAATGTTAACAATAAATAATATCATGGCAATATCACTGTATAATTTTAAAATTCAACATTAATTTCTAATATTTTTTACTTTTAATAAAAATATCAACAAATGATAACAATAAATAATAAATAATAGCATGGCAATATCACTACATAATTTAAAAATTCAACATTAATTTCTAATATTATTTTACTTTTAATCAAAATATCAATTTTGGTATATTGAATATAACATAAATTATTTTTGTAATTCATTGTTGCATTGTGGATATTCTAAATAGATGAATTCTTCATAATTAAAACATATAATCCAACAAACATAGAAATGGTTCCTAACTTCATGTAAGATCATATGTAATTCAAAATATGTATTTCAAGTTACCATGCAAACATCATTTACATAAAATGTCTTAGACATTTATTCAAAATCAGTCATAGGTTCTGACACACCATGAGAGCCTACATCTTCAAATGAATGATTCGATGCAAATGAATATGATCCATATTCTTCATTATCATCAACTAATTCTCCATATGAGCCAACATGCATGCCCATAGTCTAGGTTTCAAAATTCTTCTAGATCTACGACTAGATTCAACAGATCCCCGTCTCAACATTATTTCTTCTGACAACAATTTCTTCACATCTCTATGGTCTTCAAGTGAAGAGTTACTCTCTTTGTTAAATTGAATTCATACACAAGTATGTCAACATCCTCCAGTTTTAAGAGGTCTGTGCGGCGATGATTTATATTTGTGCCCTTTATTTTTGTCTTTCTACCAATTTGTTTATAAACTACCATATCTGGCTTGTACACACCATTGAATGGGTGGGTATTTGTGGAATACCAATGTACTTTAACAGTTGTAATATCTTCATTTTATTTAATGACCTTTATAACCTTGGAAACCCATAATGGATAGCCAAGTAGATCTCCATCTGCTAACACTGCTATCATGTAACCCTCGTTAACATCCTGCATAGAACCCCTATAAAGGTCTTCCATGGCTTCACGTTGTGCATTTGATCTTCTAGAACCAATATAGATTTCTCTTTCCTCTACCTGTGGAGAATTAATAATACCTTGAGACTATTGTTTTTCAAAAATGTGTCTTTCCTCGTGTTCAATTGGCATATTTTGTGGCCAAATAAATGGAGTCTTCAAAAGAATATCCTCATTTATTGATATTAAAATCAAATCACTTTGATTATTGAAAATATACTCCCACAAAACTGAATAAGAAACATTTAAAGTACTCATATATATCTCTAATACATATTTTAATTTCTTCTAAGCATTCAAAATAATTTATTTCTCTCTTATGCCTTCATGCATTATGGATTTTAGTAACTGGTTGTAATGACAATATCTTTGATGCAAATATTGGAAGCTCTGGAATGAACTTCAAAAATGTTAAACTTGATGATGGCACAGTTGAATACTTCTTGCCCCATAGAAGTGTTATCCCATCAATTTTTTTGATATTAAATTGATGTTTGAAGCTAATTCCATTAAGTTTTTTAGTGCATTTCTCCTCACCATGTGATCCCAGAATAAACCTTCGCATGTCAATAGTTTCTTCCAACAGATGAAAAACAGACTCTGGAATGTATGATTTTTTAATACATTCAATTAATCATGGTAGGCTCCCAACATTTTTCCTCCTCATTTTTACTAACAAAATACTAAACATTTTATCAATATGGTCATGAGTATGCCAAACAAGAAGGAAACCATCCTTTACCTTTTTAAAAATTCCCAATTCAATGAGCATGTTTAGATACCCAAAAAGAACTTGATTTTTATATTCGGAGCTTCTGTTGTCTAATTATACATACATAACTTCAGGAAGGATAAGAGACCAATGAGTAACCACATCATGGATTATATTTATGGTCAAATTTGCATCATTATGAATATTTTGAGCTGTGAAGTAAACCCTTGGCAACATCTTACCATTAAAGACCATACAACCAACCAAGTGAAACTGAATAAAATTTTCCCCTTGTAAATTTTGTGGTGTGCGGACAAAATGTGGTAGAAGTGTTTTCTTTTAGTCCATACCATCAATTATAAAACCCAAATATTTATTAGGATTATCATAACACTTCTTTTGATGTTTATACAAATTTTTTCTTTCCCTTGTTTGTTGATTGCGATGAAGTGCTTTGACAACAAAAATTGCACATAAAATAAAAGAAACCTATTAATAAATATATTTTCATAGTTGATAACTATCCAATTTTTAGGAATAATGTTATGAACGCATACCTCTTTCTACCCCTTGGCATTTGTCCCTTTTTTTTAAAGAGAAGCACATGTACTGTAAACCCCCATCCTTGTCTTCATAAGAAATTTACAAACATTGTTGAATTCATTCTTCCATACCCTTGTAAAATATGAATATGTAATAAAATTACCAACTCCTCCAGCACCTTCTGCATATTCTCTGTATAAGCTATATATTTCTTGTATCCAAAAATTATTTGGAATATATATTGTGTCTTTATTTGGCATACACTCACCATGCTTTGAAACAAAGTATTTCATCCATAACATCGCAGTATTTGCTAACAGCCCAACCTCCCATTTATAACGTGCTTCTGAATAATATCTGGGATCCTTTTCCAGACTTTCTTGGATTCTTGCCAAACTAAAATTACCAATTGAATGCAACATTTTGAAAGCATGTCTGCAGAGAAATACATGCCAATATGATAATCATAAATTTCTAGTGTAGATTGCATGGAACCCACTAAATATGAATTTTGCATGCTTTTATTCATTGGCAAGTATTTTTTCCCTTTCTCCAAAGCAAACTTAAAATACATATGTTTCAAACAATCCTTTCGATAAAATTCACTTGAAATCATATCACTGATGGAACTTCTACTTCTGAGATATGTTGTCCTAAGCCTTATATAACTAGAATATTTTGGACTGATATGGAAAGGTCTACTCCTACTCCTATTTACAATATTTTCTTGCAACGACTTCATTATTCCATTATCCTTTGTAGAAGCATTTTCAACACCATTAGGAGGAATATTATCGTCACTATCATCATTCTGAACATAGTTAAAAAATTCATCATCATCATTTCTTAGAAAATATTTATTACCATCCTCACTTAAAGAAAAAATTTCACTACCATCATTAGCGCTTTAGAAACCCTAACTTGGAATAAATTCTTCACCATCTTCATCCATGCTTTCAAAATCTTCGCTTGGAGGATTCAATTATTCATCATCATTAGTGTCTTTGAAATGCTCACTTAGAGAAAATGCATTATTCACATTTGTGCCTCTAAGAGCATAATTTGCAAGAAACTCCTCATCCTCCCCTTCATAATTGGTGCTCTCATAATCCTTAGGATTAGGAATGATCGGGAAATATGAATTTCTATTTATATTCAAATTATCATTTACAGGAAATTCTTCGTCCTCAACTTCATCAGTGATGGTCTCGTAATCCTTAGGATTAAGAATACGTGGAAACATTGAATTTCTATTTAATGGAAATTATTCATCCTCCCCTTCCTCAGTGGTGCTCTCATAATCCTTAGGATTAGGCCTAAGTGGAAGCTTTGAATATCTATTCACTAGAAATTCTTCATCCCCCCCCTCCCCTTCCTCACTGGTTCTCTCATAATCATTAGGATTAGGAATAAGTGGACGCTTTGAGTCTCTATTTATTGGAAATTTTGCATCCCCCCCTTCATCAGTGGTGCTCTCATAATCCTTAGGATTAAGATGAAGTGGAAATTTTGACACTAGAAATTCTTCATCAATGGTGCTCTCACAATCCTTAGAATTAGGAAGAAGTGGAAATTTTGATTCTGGAAATTCTTCATCCCCCCCTTCATCAGTGGTGCTCTCATAATCCTTTGGATTAGGATGAAGTGGAAATTTTAACTCTAGAAATTCTTCATCCCCCCCTTCATCAGTGGTGCTCTCAGAATCCTTAGGATCAAGAAGAAGTGGAAATTTTGACTCTGGAAATTATTCATCATGCTCTTCATCACTAATGCTCTCATAATCCTTAGGATTAGGAATGATTGGGAAATATGAATTTCTATTTATATTCAAATTATCATTTACAGGAAATTCTTCATCCTCAACTTCATCAGTGGTGGTCTCATAATCCTTAGGATTAGGAATACGTGGAAAATTTAATCTCTGTTTAATGGAAATTCTTAATCCTCCCCTTCCTCAGTGGTTCTCTCATAATCCTTTGGATTAGGATGAAGTGGAAATTTTGACTCTGGAAATTCTTCATCCCCCCCTTCATCAGTGGTGCTCTCATAATCCTTAGGATTAGGATGAAGTGGAAATCTTGACTCTGGAAATTCTTAATCTTGCTCTTCATCACTAATGCTCTCATAATCCTTAGAATTAAGACTAAATGGAATAACTGACTCTCGATTTACATAAATTTCTTTTTGCTGCCCTTCATCAATTTTGTTCTCATCATCCTTACAATTACGACCAAGTCGAAATTTTGACTCTCTATTCATGGTGAACTAACTCATATTATATTCATCAATCTTAATAGAGTTGTTTTGTGACGAAGTCGTTGATGTTGTAAAAATAAAAACTTCACTATCAGAAGAATCCATGACTTTCAACAAGAATATGTTGAATGATACAAATGCACTATCTCCCAACAAAAATATATATCTTAAAGACTAAAAATTCCCCTCTAAAATTTCTCCCAAAAAAAAATCGCTAAAATTTTTCCCACAAAAATGTTTGTTAAAAATTTCCCTCCAAACATTTCATTTGAAATATTTCCTGCCAAAATTTCATCTAAAATGTATTTGAAAAAATTTTACTAAACTACTTGTCTTAAAATATTTCACCCTACTTTCTATTCAAAATATCCACAAAAGAATTCCTTACATGTATTCCTTCAAAATTAAAATATATTTTTTATTTAAACGATTTAACATTGATTATGTATCTGAATTTTTTTTTTTTTAATTTATGTTTTATTTTTTAGCCGAAATTGAATAAAAGTTAATATAAACCTATAATATTAAGTACATATTAATTTTCTTAATGTTAATTTTAATCCCACATTCACGAAACTCTCAAGCAATCGCACAATCTTCACTATATAATAACAATCATTGTTTATATTCCTCACATCATATCAAGTCTTTTTGTTTTGTTAAAATGATTGGAGCAATTTTGCGTAAGTGTTGCATTGGCATCGATAACACATTGAGCAAGAGTTTTTCACATTTGAAAAGTTAGCTTTCCTTCTATTTTGACCTTTTAAAGATGAATTTGGGGAGAATCTATTCTTTTTATGGTTTATGTTCTAAAACTATTTTTTTATTGTTTTTATTTTTTCTTTGAATTTTGTTTTGCAATGCCATAATTTACGGGGAAAACCACATAAAAAACCTTATTTTTTATATTTTTATAACAAAGAAGATGAAAAAAATCTCAAATTTGTAGGGTTTTTGGGAAAAAAAAAAAGAAAACAATTATTTTTTAGGGCTATTGGGTTCCTCCGTGAAACAAAAAACAACCATTCACATCAAAAAAATAGTTACATTTATTTTATTTTATTTTCTCTCAAAAATGCAAAAAAAAACGTTTAAAAAATAAATAAATCATATGGTATGTTTTAAAAAAAAATTATTTCATTATATCTATATATATATATATATATATATATATATATATATATATATATATAATCATTTTTACTATAAAAAGTTATTCATTTTTTATTATTATTTTTTCAATTTTTTAATTTAAATTTGTTAGGATATTCCAACACACAGGAAATAGTTAAGAACAACTTAGTCTAGTGTAGAGTTAGGTAAAGTGTGTTTCTTTACTATGTACATTTGTAACTTATAATCTGACAGTCACGATTTGTAGTGATCTGACAGTTCACTCTCTCATCGGTATTAACGACACTTGATCCGTGGGTTAACATCCAATCGGTCCATGATCTCTAATTAAATAGCATGGAGGGTCATTTGTCCGATAACCATTTATGAGAGAAACATATGTAACTTTTATTTTTATATAATAAATTGTGTGAAGTGGTCATGTTGGCTCAAGTCGTGGATTGTTTCCCTCCTTGAGGGTTTTAACCATGTGATAATACTGGTGTACTGATTTGTGATCTATTTGTGAGCGGTGACCTTTGGTTTTTGATCTATGGAATTTACCCTGTAAATTCCTACATGGTATCAGAGCTATTTTGAGGGCCGCATCTATTGTTGATCCAAATCCGAAGCCAGTTTGACTGCATGCGACTGTCATTTTCTAGATCTACTATTTTTGAAGATTTTCGGGCTTGGAGAACTACTCTGTTGTGTCTGGAGCGTCTGTTACAGTGAAGAACGCCTTTCATTTCATGTGAAAATGTTTATGGTTGCCCAAGTTATGTCAGTTTAGATCTACAGGTATAAAGTATCTGTTTTACAACTATATTTGTTAATAGTTTTGTTTATTTTGGTTCCCTCTGTTTATTTCGATTTTTAGGTTTTATTTATTCGCCGGATCTACACCCTCTTCCCTATGTATGCTCTTTTCTCTGCACTGTGTGTGATCTTGGAAAATTAGAAACAGGAAGAAGGGATTTTTTTGGTTACATGTGCTCTTTCCCCGAGTTCTTGTGCAATCTCGGGAAATTGGAAATAGTGAAAAAATAGATAGTTGCCGGTAAGGCTAACTGAAAATTTAACGCTCTGCCGTAAGGCTTGCATTTCGTTTTTTTTTCTCGGATTTTTGTGTTTTTTTTGCAGGAAAAAGCACGCACACCTAAGACTACAAAAAAAAAAAACAAACAACCCCCCTTCCTCCTTCCAAACAATTACATAATCCTTTTATTATCCCACTTGGTGAGAAGTTAGTTTATGAGAATAGAGGTCTTGGGTTCAAGTCTCTTTCTCAAGCTTCTTTTGTAAAAAGTTTTTTGTTGAAGGGGCAGGATTTTTTTTTAAGTTGAACTTCATCATCAAATTTCAAACCGTTCCCGTAACTATTCAGCATCTGCAACTCATTTTTTTCAAAACGGCATAACTTCTTCATCCAGAAGCTGTTTTCTGAGCCGTTTTTTTTTAATCAGCATAATTTTTCCAGATATTTCCATTGGAGCAGTTATTTTCAGCCTTTTTTAGCTTCAGGTTTTTAAAAAATGAAAAGTGCATTCCCGAATATTCTTAACAGCACCAATTATTTCCAATGGATACCTCACATGGTAGATATACTTAGAAGTAAAGGGCTTTATAGAATAGCCATAGGACAAGAAACTAAACCTTCCAATGATGATAAAGTCGCTAAATGGAAAAATAAACAAGATTAAGCATGAGGGTTGATAAGAATGTCTATTGCTTAAGATCTTCGATTTCATATCCTTGAAATTGACACCCCTGATGAAGCCCTGAAAAGGCTAAATATTGTTTTTAGCATTCAAAATCAAATCAGGGCCCACCAGCTTGAAAATGAGTTGCTTACTTTGGACCCCAATAATTTCTCCTCTATTGAAGATTTTTCGTCCAAATTAAAGACCTTTAGACTTCTTTTAGAAGGTTGTAAGGTCAAAAAGGACGATGGTAGCCTCATCTATTCCATTCTTTCTAAGCTTGGCCCTGCATACTCTATATTTGTTTCCACCTTCCATTCCACTAAAGAAGCCATCATTTCTTCAGGAACTGCCTACAAGAACCCCTCTTTTGATTCCTTTTGTGATTCTTTAAAAGAGAACAAGAAAAACTCTTATACCTTGCTCTTATCACTTCTGGAAACACTTCAAGAAAGCCTTAGCAACCCAACAGCAACCATATCAAAATAATCCCAAGAAGCAGTATCCTAAAAAGTATGTTTTGAAACCAAACAAGGGTCCTAAGCAATTTCAGCCGCAAACTGAAAAAGAAACTCACCATTATGATAAGGCAAATAAAAATAAATGGAAGAAGAAAGATAGACATTGCAACTTTTGTAATCCTGATGGCCATATAGTGTCCAAATGTTTTAATAAGATGGAAGTGTTAGAAGCAGCAATGAAGAAGCACAACATCAATTTGGAGCACTCTTCACCTTCATCCTCAAGAATTGCACTTTCTTCTTGTGGTTGTCAAGCATCAAGATCTGGTTATGCATTAAATGTATCTTCTTCTTCTCATTCTCATGAGTGGCTCATTGATTCTGGAGCTTCTTACCACATGGCCAAAAATAAAGCCATGTTTTCTTCTTTAAATGATTGTAACACCAAACATATTTATGTTGGTGATGAGACATCTCTTAGTGTTGTAGGATTTGCAACCATTCATCTAGATAATGGTCATTTTAATTATGTACTATGTGTTCCTACCTTGTCATGCAACATCCTATCTGTTTATCAGATAACTCATTCAGGTGAAGGGAAAATAGTAGAATTCTCACCTCATGATGTTATAATTGAGGACCTCAAATACCCTAGACATATTTAGGCTACTGGCATTGCTAATGATTCCACAAGGTTGTATAATTTTGAAAAATTTGGGCCTTCATGTCTTCCCTCCGTTTTTGTTGCTCATAATGATGAAGTGAGAAAACTTTAGCATAAGCGATTTGGTTACTTAAAATATCGCTCTCTTCAAACTCTATGTAAGGAAAATATGGTGACGGGTCTTCCTATGGTATATTTCCAAGATGGTGTTTGCTCCGGATGTGTACTCGGAAAACATCATCGGGATAGTTTTGACAAACGTGCCTCTTGGCACGCTTCAGCCCCTTTCCAGCTTGTGCACAATAATTTATGTGGTGCACTTCATGTTGTTTCTTTCTCTGGTTGCAAGTACTTCTTAACATTCATTGATGATTTTTCCAGATGCACTTGGGTATATTTCTTAAAACTCAAGAGTGAATTTTTTAACATGTTCTTGGCCTTTAAGGCCTTTGTTGAGAAACAATATGGACATCCAATTCTTAAGTTAAGACCAAACAATGGAGGAGAATATGTTAACAAAAAATTTATCAAATTTTGCACTGAGCATGGCATTCAATTGCAACATACTATTCCATATACGCCACAACAAAATGGTGTAGCTGAAAGGAAGAATCGCACCTTAAAAGAAATGGCTAATTGTATGCTTTAATATAAAGGACTTGGTCTCAATTTTTTGGGCAGAAGCAATTAACTGTGAAAATTACATAGTAAATCACACTCCTACTAAGGTTTTAAAGAATATAACTCCAAAAGAAGGTTGGAGCTCAATCAAACCAGATGTAAGTCACTTTCATGTTTTTGGAAGTGATGCTTGGGCCCATATTCCAGATGTGAAACATAAAGCCTTAGAACCTAAGAGTGAAAAATGCATTTTTGTTGGATATTCTGAAGATGTCAAAGGATATAGACTTCGTCAACCAAAATCCTAAAATATAATCATTAGAAGAGATGTAAAATTTGATGAAAATATATCGGCCTGAGCGCCTAGTTCGACGGGTGTGCCACCTTTGGCCTACGAGCCTAATTCGACATATGTGCCACCTCTCTCTCTCTCTTCTATTTTTAATAGAATTCCTTATAGTTTAGATGATGACAGTGAGGATGACAATCCTCCTCCACCTCTTGAAATTATTCCTTTTAATCCACAACTTCCAAGATGGGTCCGCTCTACTCGGGATGCAGCAGGTTCTCTTGCAGGTGACCTTGTAGATCGACGACGTACATGTTGTTAGTTCAAAAGAGCCTCTTCCTTATTGGCTCAAGTTCCAGAAACCTTTGAAGAAGCTTCAGGTCATCCAGATTAGGATGAAGCTATGAATGAATAATATCGTTCCTTATTGGCAAGCGATATTTGGGATCTTGTTCCTCTTCCAAAAGGAATAAAACTTGTCAGATGCAGATGGGTTTACAAAACAAAGTTTGGACCAGATGGAAAAGTGGATATACATAAATCTCATCTTGTCACTAAAGGATTCTCAAAATTTTAAGGCATTGACTATACTGAAACCTTCTCCCCTGTTTCCAAAATGAATTCTATCCACCTTGTCCTTTCCCTTGCTTCCTCCTTTAAATGGGAAGTCCATCATATGGATGTTAAAACGACCTTCTTACATGGAGATTTGCATGAAGAAATCTACATGGAACAAACCCATGGCTTTATCCAAAACAACTCCAGCCTTGTTTGTCACCTTAGGAAGTCTCTATATGGTCTCAAACAAGCTCCTCGAGCTTGGTATGCCAAAATGGATAGATTTCTATTAGATAATGGATTTTCTAGGTGTCATTCTGACAACACTGTCTACACCAAGAAAGTGGGTAAGTCCTTCACCATCCTTGTTATTTATGTTGATGATCTTATCCTTACTGGTATTGATCCCAACCATATAAACCATGTGAATTCTAGCCTCAAAAATAAGTTTAAAATGATAGACTTAGGACACTTGCATTATTTCCTTAGTCTTCAAGTGTTGCAATCCAAAGAAGGTATTACCCTTTCTCAGTCCAAGTATGCATGTGATCTTCTACGCCAATTTCACATGGAATATTGTAAGCTAGCCCCTTCTCCCTTTCAGTCTGGAGTTAAGATTTCAGTCACTTGTACTGCCCCTGAATTTGATGCTACCTTATACCGTCAAATTTTTTGTAAACTTTTGTATCTAAACCATACTCGTCCTGACCTTTCCTTTGTCATTGGTCTTGTTGCTCAGTTTATGCACCAACCTCATGAAAGTCACTGGAAAACAACTAAAAGAATACTTCGATATATTCGAGGTACAGTTCGTTTCGGGATTCATTACAGTACAGGGGCATCTCCATTATTGATTGGTTTTACTGATTCTGATTGGGTTGGTGACCCTGATGATCGAAATTCTACTGCAGGATATGTGTTCACTCTTGGTTCAGGACCTATTACTTGGTCTTGAAAGAAACAAAGTTCCATCTCTCTTTCTTCATCCTAAGCAGAGTATTGTGGTGCAGTTGAACCAGCAAGGAAGCCATGTGGATTCGTCAGATCCTGTCTGAATTCGGTCTTCATCAGCAGCATCCAACTACACTTTGGTGTGATAATTAGAGTTCGATTCAGCTATGTAAAGATCCAATTCAGCATCAGCGTATGAAACACATTGAGCTCCACATGCACTTTATCAGTAAGCTCATTCATGATCATGTTCTTGAAGTGCAATATTTTCCAACGAATGATCAAGTAGTTGATATCTTTACAAAGGCTCTCATACAAGCGAAGTTTACCAAAATTCGATCCATGCTTGGAGTTTAGGAAAGTTATCATTAAGGGGGGATAGGCTCTAATGCCTCCTTCCCTCTCCTATTGTGTCACCTTTGTAAGTCCTTCAATCCTATCCCAATTTGTTCTTAAGGGGGGGTGTTAGGATACTTCGACACATAGGAAATAGGCTCCTTTTGTGTCACCTTTGTAAATCCTCCAATCCTATCCCAAGTTGTTCTTAAGGGGGGATGTTAGGATATTCCGACACATAGGAAATAGTTAAGAATAACTTAGTCTAGTGTAGACTTAGGTAAAGTGTGTTTCTTTACTATGTACATTTGTAACTTATAATCCAACGGTCACGATTTGTAGTGATACGATAGTTCACTTTCTCCTCGGTATTAACGACACTTGATCTGTGGCTTAACACCCGATTGGTCCATGATCTCTATTTAAAGAGCATGGAGGGTCATTTGTTTGGTAATCGTTTATGGGAGAAACATATGTAACTTTTATTTTTATATTAATAAATTTCCTGAAGTGGCCATGTTGGCTCAGGCCGTCGACTATTTCCATCTTCAAGGGTTTTAACCACATGATAATACTGGTGTTCTGATTTGTGATCTGTTTGTGAGCGATGACCTTTGGTTTTTGATCTACGGACCTTACCCTGTAAATTCCTACATGGTATCAGAGGTCGGTTGGGTGTCACTATATATATATATATATACTACTATTACCTCCAAGTTTAACGACAAGTTGTGGGAGGATCAGAAGCTGGAGGGGAAAAGGAATTTAAGATACTATAAGGAAGTGATCAACCCCACCCTTGATAATCAGAATTATCTCTCTGTGTTGTCGAGCATTAAGAAAAGAATGAACATTGCTAAGATAAGAACTAATTCTCATGAGCTTCAGAGTGAGACCAAGTGGTGGTCTATTCCCAAGACCCCTTGGAACGATGGAATCTGTCAGATTTGCAATTCTAAGCAGGTGGAGGATGGAAAGCACTTCCTTTTAGACTTCCTGACTCTTACTCACATTCACTCCCAATTCCCTACCATCCGCCATATTTCCAATCTTCTTGACCTATTAATCCAACCCACCTATAGCGATCTTGAAGCAATTATTTCCCTTCTCTTTGACCATAGAAACAATATTTTGAAGAATCAAACTTAGATTCTTTCTCCTCTCTTAAGGTCTGATAGACCGCATTGGTCTTAACGGATGGTAACCATCATCATCATCATATATTTCAATTCTAAAAAATTTAAAATTTTAATATTTTTTTCAATAAAATTATAAAAAAAAAAATTGGTCGCGTCGGGGGTCAGTTGGGCAGCGCTGCCATAGCGCCGCCCAGCCAGCCTCTAGCCCCCGACGTAGCCAATTTTATTTTTATTTTTATTTTTATTAAATAAAAATATTAAAATTTTAAATTTTCTAAAATTGATTTTTTTTTTTTTAATTATATAAATTAATTTTCATATTTTATTAATTTTAAAAGTATATAACTTTTTTTTATATTTTAATTGTTTTAAAATATATATATATATATGATGATGGTGGTGGTGGTGGTGGTGGTTAACGTTAGTTAAACACACACACACACACACACACACACACACACACACACACATATATATATTATGATGATGATGATGATGGTTACCATTAATTAAACACATATGATGATGGTTATATATATATATATATATATATATATATATATATATATATATATATATATATATATATATATATATATTATTTGTTTGTTTTTAAATGAAAAAAATATATATGTAATTATAATTTTAAAATATATAGTTATATTTGAAAACATTATATAGTTATTTTTTTTAATTTTAATTTATATGGTTTTATAATTTTATTTTTTTTTGAGAAATTAATTTTTAAAATATATAATTATATTAAATATATATATATATATATATATATGTAGTTTAAAAAACTATGATATTTTTTTTAATTTTAATTTTAATTTATATTGGTAAACTTTTAAAACAAAAATTGTTTAATTAAGATAATATATTTTATATATATATATATATATATATATATATATATATATATATATATATGAAAAATCACATGAGATCCATAGTGAAACTGATCATTGGGCAGTTCCTAAAACACCATGGGTGGAAAGGATCTACCATCTCTGAGAATATGAACATTGAGGATGAAAATCACTTCCTCTTAAAATGCCCAGCATACACCCACATTAGATCTCAGTTTCATAATATTTGTTGCAATACCAACCTTCCTAGCCTTTTAACATGTCAAATTATAGTGAGCTTAGGACGCTCCTCTCCAAGCTCTTTGAGCACAGGAGTACAATTTTAAAACAAACTAAATAATTCATTTCTTTAGGTCTGATAGACCAAAGTTTGGTCTCAGTGGACATTAACCATCATCGTCGTCATCATCATCATCATCACACACACACACACACACACACACACACACATTTATATATATATATATATATATATATATATATATTATCAGGAATATGGCATCAAAGAAAATCTTTTTGAATGTTTCTGGACCAAGGGCAGCAATTGCCAAATCTAAAGTTGCAGCTGGACGCACTATGGATATTGTTGAATGCACTATGGATATTGTTGGACACACTATGAATATTTTTGAATAGAAAAAAACTGAGAAACGTAATAAAAGTCAAGCAAGTGGCCCATCAAGTACATTCAAGATTTTTTTAGAATGGAAGAATGCATAGGAAATAAACAAAACAAAATTTTCATGGCATCTTCAAGACAATGAAACCGATGGTGGTGTACATATCTATCTGTATTGTGGTATGATTAAATTTGATGAATATGAGGTGATGGGCAGAGTACGAGACATATGTTTGGTGTCAAATACAGACAATGTTTATGTTCTTGCAAGAATGGCCAATGCACGTGAAAAGGTTAGATATCGTCTCTCAGAGGTCCAGTATGGCACATATGAAGAATATACACAGTTGTGTGTATAAATCTCAAGAAACATTTCAAATAACATTTTAAGTACGCTTATTTATATTTATGTGTTATGCATTATTGTAAGGATAATTCAAATTTTTATAAATTATTGATCATTGACATATTGTATTTTGTTTCATAGGATTTTGCTGAGAGTCTTTCAATCATGTTGGAGGGTATATATTTTCTGGAGCCAAATTTTATGACTGTGATCAACACTTTCCACATAAAAACAGAAGAACAAAGGACAAGGCAGCAAAAATCAATAGCTTGTGACACTGCAATAGTACAAAAAGGGGATCAACAAAGACTCACTAAGGTGGGTCAATCTAGTAAAGCTAAACATGTTTCTTTTGAATATGTGGAAGATGAAG
The DNA here is from genome assembly GCA_034641835.2 of Pinus albicaulis. NCBI lineage: Eukaryota > Viridiplantae > Streptophyta > Pinopsida > Pinales > Pinaceae > Pinus > Pinus albicaulis. The sequence continues at coordinate 1,521,898,808 of CM076582.1, read as the reverse complement.
CTAAAAAATATGTTAGCATTAGTGAGGAGGAGATTGTAATTGTTCTGGAAAAGGAGAAAAATAATAAAACACCAAAAATAAAAATGGTCAAATATGTCTCTCTTCTAGTTGATGAAGAAGATTTTTTTTATTAAAAAGAAGATATGTTAACAAGTAAGAAGAAGAAATCAAATGTTGATCAACCTGTAAAAGTCATGAGAAATAGTGAAGAACAAACTGAAAGCTCTAAAGGAAGCAGAGAAATCATAACACCAAGTGTTGAGTTAGAGGATGGCATTATTAAAATAAAACAAAATTTCAATCGATATCAGTTGAGGAAGAATAAAGTAATTAATGGTGGCCAAACATTTAAGCTTAATGTCATCCAATTCTATACGCTAGATGAAGGACAATCTCAATATCAAATTAAAAAGGCACATCAATTACATGTACATAATCTAAAAAAATTGTTCAGTTTCAATCCATATGCGCATGTGGTGGATAATGTGGTTCTTGTTGATCCAAATCAGGTTCCCAAAAAACAAGAATTTGACAAGACACAATGTTTTGAATATAAATATTATGTAATTGGAAGGAACCATTCGGCAAAGGATAAAAGACAATTGATTGAGGAATATCCCAATAAATCTCTTTTTGAAATGGTGAAATGCATCATTTACGTTGGTTTAACAGAAACAGAAGAAAATTTATTGGAATGGGATTATAATGCAGATAATGAGTACAAAATTTCTATGACTTTCATCCAAAGGGTCAGATTTATTCATAATGAATTTGTAGAAAAATGTGGTGGGGATAAGGGGAAAGTAAATCTAATATTTTGGAAGGAATGTTTACTAGAAACAGGTTATCAAATTGAGGATAACATCAAATCAAAAGGTGGAAAAGTACATTCAAATATATTGAGAGGCATGAATAACATTTTTCAGCTGGCATTTAGAACTGGAGAGATATGAGAATTGATTGATGGGATTTTTGAGCGATGGGAGAAAATTTCCATAAAAAATCATAAGGTTAAAAGGTGTAAACCCATAATATGTACCAACAGTAAGATAGGTCCTGAAATGAAGAAACTTCCATATAACATGACTATCACACCTTGGAGAATAATGCAAGAAGTGAAGGATGAGAAACTAGTCAAATCAATACTATGTCATGTGAAGTCAGGTGAAATATCAATAGATGAAATGTGCATAGAATTTCAAAAGTAAGTTTGTTGAATTATTTTTACTTTTTCTTTAATTATACTTTTATTTTAAATATAACATGTTGTTGGTAGAATTTGTTATGCATATCACTACATTAATAATTTTTACTTTATTTATTCAGTCAAAAGATTTATATGGAATAAAATAACATATGGTTAAAATGTTGAATGAAGACAGCTCAGATGATGTTTTGCACAACTATTCGGAATCAAGTTCTACAACAACACTTAAAGATTTTTATCTTTCATTCGATAAGGTATATTGATTTATACATTCATTCTATTCATATGTAAATTATTTTTATTTTATTACTAATACATACATATTTTTTTATGTCATTAATGATGTCGAAGAAGGACACAAATAGAGTACCAAAAACTTTCAAAAGCTTTATTGAAAAATTAAGTTGGAAAATATGAGAAAGCGACGTTTTCTGAATGTTGATTTTGATCCTACTCTTAATCATTTCATTTTGGAATGGGATCGACACTATCCAATATCAAATAACACCAGGTGATTGTGAAGACATTGCAAAACTCATACCTAAAAGGGAATATGCCCTATTTATTGTAGATATTCTTCATGGTTTCAATCTCCCATGCATTGAATATGATAGTGAACCTTATACTTATCAAGTTTTTAGTAAAGTGGTTACGATCTTTCAAGAAGTCACAACATCACCACTTTGGAGTTTTGTGACATTTCATTCAAACATGCAATTTTCAATGTTATTAACAAGCTTCAAGGGAAAAACAAACCCAAGGATGCAGCTTACATGGTAAGAAATTTCAATTGTATGTTTTATTAATGTTAAAAAAAATGTATTTATGTACAAGTTAATTGAACTTCTACTATGTCATGTTACAGGCAGAAGTCAAATCTTGTTTCTTCCGAAGATCAACCTATTATAAATGATTGTGAGTTCATCCATGTTGAATGTTGGACAAAAGAGGATAGCTATAAGTCTATTCTTTGGAATCGAGTAGATGGGAATATTCATAGTCAAGTGTTGGTTAATGATGATGTTGTAAGAAAACTAGCATATGAGGATCAAGATGCAAAAGGAGAGATAGTTAACATTTATCAAAAACCGAAAGAATTGTTTAACTATCTTATAGTTTTATTTTCAAATAAAGGAGATTTGGTTTTAGATTTATTCTCATGTTCAGGTAGGTTTTATTATATAAAAATTAGATTTAAATATCTTATTTCTTATTTTTTATGTGTTTATCCTCATTTTCTTAATTATTTCTTTTATGTTTGATGATTAGGTACAACACTAACATGTTGCCTACAAAAAGGAAGATATTGCATTGTCATTGAGAAAGACTCACTGCAATGCAAATTTATTCAACAAATAATTAATGCTCTTCAATTTCTTCTAGATGCAATGCAAGAAGTTGTTTTGAGGAAAGAGTATTTTAATAAATCACGTGTGGAAAAAAATGCAAAGGAACCTCAACCACCGTTATATGGAATTATTGGAAAATGACACTTTGGAATGTTTCCAAACATCAAAGATCCATTAAAAGTGGACAATGACCAAAATTAAGCAGAAAATGTTGTGGAATAGTACATTAATGATGGTCTAGAATATGTTGAACATGGATTAGTTGATATTATTGATTAACTTTAAACTATTCTTGCAAATAAAGCTCAATTTTGAGAGTTATTCATTAGTTTTACTTTTAATATTTAGACTTTGAGAATTTATGAGAAGAATTATTATTTCTTGCAAAAAAAAATGTGATTACTATTAATTTTTGACATAAAATACATTAAAAAAAAATGCTATTTTTTTTTAGTTTTTTTGTTAATATTTTCCCATAAAAATTGTTTATTTAACATGTTATTTTTAACAAAAAGTCTCAAAATGTGTATTTTTTTCATTGCATTTATATTGAAAATGTGAAAAAAAATTTGTCATATGTTTAAAATTATTGGTTTTTTAGCAACAAGTATTTGATGTGCATTGAAATATTAATTAACAATACATAAAAATATAGAAAATCCTAATTTTAAAATATTGACCCTTTTTTATTTTGTTAACTATGCGAAAAAAAGAAGATTTCATTACCAAAAAATTTACAAAAATAAAATAAAATAAAATAAAGTACATAAATACACTTAAAAATAAACATATCAGGGAAGAAGAAGACATTAGAAAATGTAAAGTGTCAAAATTAACCCTCTAAAAAATATAGGGTGATTCTAAGAAAGGGGCTAGTTGGTATATTAAAATAAATGGGTAGCAATGAAGATTGGGGAGGATAAATAACTATTTTATCTTGATGGTACCTTCTGAATGTTATGACAAAATTGATTCAGTTTAATAATTTGGAATGAGAATGAACATTTTTTCCATACGAAAGTTTCCTAGTCCTTAAGGCTAACTTGTAAAGTAAAATATTTTTTTGAGGTATGGGAATTGAGAGAATCAAAGAAAATTGTGAATATGCTATGAAATTAGGTTTCACTAAAAATACTTACTATGTACTTAGTAGTTAGCAAGCATAACATGCCTTGGTATTATCCATGATCCAAGGACCATGTTATTATTATCTCTTTTCAGTCGCTTTGGTTACAATGTTTACACATTTCTTGTGAAATTTCCTTGAACCGCGGCAACTAGATATTATTCTCCTAAGTTTAACAGTTTATTTGCCTTCTGATAAAATATTAGTGACAAATACCGAATAATTCACACTGCAATTCTTCGTAATAAAATTGCATTGTGGAAACAAAATTATGGAACTAAGAAACAAGTTCACAAAAACAATAAAAATGACATAGTTATTTTTGGAAAAAAATTCCTAGTAGAACCCAAAAGGGAAAACTAGTGCAAGAGATGAGGATTTTATTATTATGCAACAAAAATAAATAAGTACAATTTATGTCCTTCCTGGCTTAGCTCTGAGAATTTATCTCAACTTGAAATATACTGGAAAAATTATTTTCCCTCCCAACAAATCGATTTGGCCTCTCCTTGGCACTCGCATCACTGGCCAAAAATGTGCACTATAGCCTCTTGGAATTTTTTTCTACCCTAGAACCTCCTGCACTCAAGTTATCCTACCTCCCTCTGCCTTTGGAAACAATCCTCTCTGCCTCCCAAGAATAGATTTGGGAACTAGCAACTAAAATAATGCTCCTTCTAGCAACTCGCACTGTAGAATATGGCATCCTCTGCTAGATAATTCGGACCCCTATCCTAACTCTCGATCACTGGAAAACATCCTTTGAATTTCTCTGGAACTTCTCATTGCCACAAACCCATGCTACTATCTATCCCCTAGCTCAAATTGCACCCTGTTTAATACTATGAACTTGATAATACGAACTACCTTACTCACTTGATGTGTCTTCTCTAATCCCTACGACCTACCCTTATAATCCCTCTTTGGAGCTTCAACATCCAAGATCTAATCATGATCGATGGCTCAGATCATCTTAGAATTTGTAAAGTTACTTTTTCGTAAGTCTCTAGAGAAAAATCGATTTATACAATTAATACCCATTAATTAATCAATTTTCCTAAGTTAGACTTAGGAACTTTTTAATTATTGATCAATAAATTTAATTGAGAGGTTTTTAAGTGTTTTCTCTTGAAATGTTTTCTATGTTTTGGATATCTTGTGGTCCTTATGTTCAAAAGTGTAACTAGGTTTTGTCTTCATAATGTCATGTAATTATGATTTTATGTAAAGAATAGATAAAGGGAAAATAAAATGTATTTATTGTATCACATGCATCATGGGTTTCATGAGCGAGGATTTTATTTTAGGTAAAAGACTTATTCTTGATGTCTTTAGTATTTTGTCATCTTGTCATAGAGATAATTGGAGTCATGTAAATGAAGTCATTTTACACTTAGAAGTGTCTATATTTCCCTCCAATAGACAAGCACAGTCATATTCTTCATGTCGGCCTCAATATATATGCTCAAATATCATGTCGACTTATATATGGAGTCACACCTCTTCATGATGGTCATGTTGGCTCAAGTATAGGGATGAACAACTATATAAAGGAGCCTACACCCTCGCAGTTCAGATAGATTATTTCATGCTATCTTTAAGATTTTTGGATCGGTGTAGTTCAGATAGAAACCGCAGATCAACACTGAAAAAATTCGGGCATATCACAGTGATTCTCCTCAGCATATCTCAATGATTCTCGGTGGTCAATACAGCAAGGAGTTTGGATACCACAGTGATCATAGTGTGGATTGTTTGGGTGACATTACAGTTATATCTTCCTAACTATCTCGGCATATGATGAGAATGGATCAGCCACAGTTGGATGAAATATATATATTATTTGTAATATGGATATGTCACTATGACGTAAGTTATTGGTGTTGTGAATAGGTGCAGTGCTCGATGGTAATCAATGATGCTCAGTGCTACATGATGTGTAGAATGATGACATGATGCACAATAAATCACAGTTCGGGAGGACCACAATTCAGTGATGTGTCTCTAGTTTGGGATGATGCTTCAAGTGACCATGAAGGAATCAAAGAGAATCAAGGAAGAAGGATGATTGTGTCTTGGTCTGGGATACTAGGAGTGGCAGGATAGATCAAGGGTCATGGTCTTGGTATTCGTCAATTGGAAACTCTATAAGAAGAATTTGATACAGGTTTTCCTCTCAAAGAGTAAGAGATTTTGGCACTGGATTGCAAGCCTAACTATTGCATCTCTTGTATATCTAATAATTGACTTGATGAAGAACATAATAATATAATGAAGATAAGATCTAAGAGTAAGAAGCATAAATTAAATCACAAGTAATTATCAAGAAGAGAAATTTTAATAACAACCCTTATTTCTCAACATGGTATCAGAGCTATGGTGTTAAAGTCAAAGGAAGGGCATCTAAGAGGTACTTAAGGATTAGTCAACAGTTTGGAAGCTCTCTATGGAAGCATATCGGTCAAGAAAACACTCGATCTAAGTGAAAGCACAAAGATCATAATGTATTTTGGAACATAGAAGGTACAAGTTCACCACAGTAACCTCTCCTCATTGTCTCAACACTATATCTCGGCACTACTTCAGGTTTGGTATTTTCTATAATAACGTTGTTGCAATTACACTCTTTGGTGCTATATGTTAATGATATCATAATTCAGTACTCCTCTAGAAAATATGAGTCATGTGCATACATTGTAATCTCGGAATGATATGATCTCAACATTCTCTCAAGGAAATCACAGTAATATAGTCTTGGTAAAGAAACAACTGCAGTAAGACCTCGAATCATGATAAAGATAAGACAAATATCAGTGCTAAAATCAAATGTAGTAGGCACAGTCACATTATATCAATATAAAAGTAAATATTCTACATTGAAGTAGAAGAGTATACCTCAAGAAGAAGGCTTTTGATCATCAATCAAATCCAAGTAGCTAGAAGTCTTCACCAGTAAGAAGTATTGGATTCCAAAGACACTCATCAAGATGAAGAGATATACATAGAAAGGCAGTCCAAAGTATAGAGAAGCATTTCTGATCTACATTCATTCACTACCAAAGAAGTCAAAGTATCTTGAAGGTGAGACGAAAATAAGGCAAAACTCCATATCATTGCAGTAAGGATCTCATTATTATTCTTAAAGAAGATCATCCAAGGAAGTATCAAGTAAGTATCTTTTATTCTATAATTAAATTTGATAAAATGACTTTGTATTTGCAAGAAGATCTATAAAATCGTTGGGTCCTAGAATTTTCTTGCATGTAAAAAGGAGGATAGACATAATCCTCGAAGAAACTGAATTCATTTATCATATCTATGGAAAAGTCTCTGAAGGTCAAGCATTATCTGAATATATGTAAAGGGATCAAAGGGCTCAAAAGATTCCTATGAAATCAGTCAAAGATCCTCTCATCCCTATGTAGCAGAAGTGGAGACATCAAAGAAATATATGATAAGCTAGAAGATATATTCTCTGAAGATGAAGTAAATAAGGTCATATAGAATCTCAATTATGAGATCTAGAATAATCATCACTGTTCTAATGTGCAAGGTAACAAATGACCATGGGTCTATAAAGTTACCTTATTTAAAAACTTGTGGATTATATGCTAGATAGAAGAAGACAAGTTGAGGGTAAGAATGTTGAAAGTTAAAGGACTCAGACACCACATGAAGAAATCTCATATCACTGGAAAGGATGGAGGAAGCTGGGGAAAATAAGTTCAAAGAAAGATGGAGTAAGAGATCTTATTATGGTTATGATAGTATCCCTCATAGAAGGTATTTTCATGGCTCCTAAATCATGTATAGGATATGACTATAATAAATAATAAGATGTGGTTTGACATCATCAAAGCATTAGAAGCAACAGATCGTGACATCACCATGGGGAATCATGAAGGATAAGAGGAAAAAGGAAGAAGCCCATGTCTCTGAAGAAAACAAAGAAATAAGAAGTGAGATATCTCTACTATGATTAATATCATCTTCCTCTTTAAACGGTATCTATCAGTTGTAAAATAGTATGTTAGGAAGCATTGAATATTAGATTGTTGCATCACTTTAGAATTGGCATCATGATGGAAGAATTTGTTGAGAATCTGGAGGGGTTACGGTTAATATAAATTCTCTTCTTGATAATTACTTGTGAGCTAGATTGTGTAGCTTATGTATTCTCTTAGTTAATCTTTCATCAAGTCAATTATAAAAATGCAAAGGACACAAATATTTACACAAAAGTAATACATTTATTGTAGGAAGGTAAATCACAGATTTACCTTCCTTACATTACACTTCAGATCTGCACTTCAGCACTTCACTTGCCTTCAGCATTTAGCATTTTACTTTCAGCACTTCAAATTTGCCTTCAGCACTTCGAATTTATACTTCAGATTTACCTTCATAATTTCAGACCTTTAGACTTGGCTTTTACCTTCAGACCTTCAGACTTCGCTTTTTCCTTCAGATCTGCATTGTTCCTTCCGAAATTTATACTCTTGAATCCGCATTTCTTTTAAACATTGTACAACCTTAGATAAATCTGCAGAAATCTATGTCTTCACTGCAGCATATGTAGGGGTATAAATAGTTGTTCCAGCCATATTTTAAGCCGACCTTTCATCCATCATGTAGGCTGACTTCAACATTGTTTGTAAGCTGACTTCATTACAGCAAATAGGCTTATCTTCAATGTTGAATATGGGCAGTCTTGAAGTCCATTCTTCTGAAATGTCTTGGAGGATATTCTTCAGACTAAACACACCATTTACATGACTCTTAATTACACTTATGTTCCTAATAGACATCAAGAAGAATTCTATAGACCTATACTAAAAATATTTCTCATGAAACCCATGAAGAAAGTAAACCAAAAATACATTTTATTATTATTGACTTCTTCTTTACATAAGTACATAATTACATAGTCATCATGAAGACCAACCTAGTTACACTTTTCAACACTCCCTCTTAACTAGGGAGGTATTCATACAAGTACATGGTCACTTTTAAAAACGAATAATTTTATAAGAAAAATCAGATTGGTAATCGCATCTGAATAGCATCATATCAACCAACATTGTCCTAGTGCAAGGCCTTGACTAATAGCCCCATCTCTTCAACGAGACAATGGGCTTCAATGCTGGTGAGACACATGACTTATAGACACCTTTGTCATTGTCTCTCCAAGGTACATAGTGCACCCGAGTGTTCCCAAAGTATGACCTTCTTGGCCTATTCTTCTCTTGGGTAGCTAGCCCTCAAAGAATATCAGTCCCTATCTACTCTTATCTTGAATTCCCTATCACATTCTCAAAGAGTATCGAATGCCAGATGATTACCCAATCCTCCATTCTGTCTTCCAAAGACTAGAATGATGTGTCTATCTCTCCCTCTCAACCAGGGAGGACCTATTCCACAAGGGAATGTACTCATTCCTAAACAAGGAATGTCCCTAAGCCCATTCTATGGAATTACCAAGTTTCTTCCAAGAAATAAACTTACCATCAGGCTCCCTCTTAACCTGGGACCTCTAGCAAAAATGGTGAGACACCCACTTTCTCATGAAGAATTCCTGTCCTCGATGTCATGGATTTCGATATTGAGGAATATCCAACTTTTAGCTTCATAGGGCACAGATCATCCATCACTTTTATCTTGAGTCAAGTCAGATATCATAAAGTGATTCATCAAACTTCCTTATCTGGTCCACTTGTTATGCCATGCTACTTTTCTTAGAATCATCTCAAGGATCATACATCCTTTCTTATGATCAGCAGCCCTACACAAGTTCATCCAGACAAGAATATACATATGAACTTTTAGAAAAAAATTTACCTTAGTGATGATCTTTCACCATGAAATATTCTTATAGGTATCAACATCCTTTATATAGATTGACACATCTCCTGATGATATGTTTTTCCGAGGATCTTCTTCTTTACCAAACTTTCATCAGGGTCTACATATCTTCCCAGGAGATCTCCTATTCACATATTCTTGGCCTCTGAATGATAACTGCCTCTTAACATGGTTGCATTTCATGATCTCTTCCTCTCTGCACATTCTTTATTCTCAAGAACTTATAACCTTTTTGGTTTCTTGTTCATATACAACCACCTCATATTCCATGAGGACATATTATGTTGATTTCATATGTCCGTGCACTGAGAGATACTCCTTCATAGATCATACTTTTAAATATAGAAGTTCATTACCTACAACCATATAACATGACATCACAACATCTAATGTTAGCATATAAATGTATACATACCTCATATCCTTTTTCCCTTGAGTCATCCTATAGCAATTTCTCAGGAATGAAGATCTTCATTCCCTTGGCCTGCTTCATCTGTATCACATCCCAGAAATATGTTTCCATGATTACCCTTGCTCTTGATGACTACTTTCCATTAGTAATGTTATTAGAGGTTTTCCCCCGGAGCTGATTTACCAGGAGCTCCTGCCATACTTCGATGAGGATGCTACATTGCTTCCAATATAAATCAATTCCTTATTCATAAGTTTGCGTGATTTTCCTTGAACTTCTTTTCTTCGGCTTCCTCCATTATTTTCGATGATATGGGCTTCCTTTCTTTCTCCTATTGAGATTTTCCCTTTAGGACTAACTTTCTTGTAATGTCCATAACACTTCCACATTTCCTTAAAAAATGTTTGAGTCTTTTATCCTTCAAAATTTTTTGCCCTTGATCTAGCATAGAGACCACAAGTTGAATGAGTTAATTTTCTTGTCTATTTGTTACATTGTCCATCTTATCATCTTCTCCCAGTCTCACAGTTGAGATCTTTATGAATATATACCTTCATTCTTTGATACCTCAATTTTGTGTAAATCGATTCTAAGTGACATAACCTTATTTGTTGCATAGAATAGTTCTTTCAGCTTATCATATATTCTCTTGATGTCTCCAATCCTTCATAGACTTTTCATGAATTTTCTTTCTTCGAGGACAGTGACTATCCTCCTCATGCAGGGATTCTTGGTAGCCTAACCAACTTATAGATCTCCCTGCAAAAACAAAGTCATTTAACCAAATTTGATTATGGAATGAAAGATACTTACTTGACAAGTGAAGATCAAGGCTTTAGCTTGATTGCTTCGATGGTGGTTGAGAAAATATGTATCAGTTCTCTCATTTTGGATGATATTCTTCCAAATGAAAAGTATTTTCTTCAATAAAGAAGATTACTTCAATTATGGTGACAACATCTTTAGATCCATCTTCCTTTTGTTGATGGAGATTATTGCTTCTTTGAATGGTTTCTCCTTTTGTTAAGGGAAGGGTCCTTGATGTAACTGTCTTCTTTAATGTAGATCGTTGCTCATCATCGAGACCATTAAGTTGACACCAAGGCACAGCACCGAAATATGGGATAGTCACCAAAATGTGACACCAACAAACTATGGAGGCACCGAAATACACTGATATTTTATCCTTTGTAATCGTACCGAATATTAGATGATATCTGAACTATATTTCTGATCTGAGAGTCACAAAGTAGTCTGAATTCTGTTTACTTTTATCATTCATATATCATATATATCCCACTATGGAGATCTGAAATTGTCTTCCTATAATTATCCATTCGAAATCTCAGATTTACCCAAACTGTTATGCCTATATGAAAATTACAGAGAGAGATTCACCGAAAATATCAGAGAAGGATTTCTGAATATTGTCTTGGTGGCTTGATCTGAGGTTCCTTGAGTGTCTCTTAGATTGTATGCCCTTTCCTTAACTGTTACCTTAGCTCTGAAACCATGTTGAGAATCTGGATAGGTTATGGTTAATACAAATTCTCTTCTTGATAATTACTTGTGAGCTAGCTTGTGTAGATTATGTATTGTCTTAGTTAATATTTCATCAAGTCAATTATCAAAATGCATAGGACACAAATATTTACGCAGAAGTAATACTTTTATTGTAGGAAGGTAAATCACAGTTAAATTAAACTTCAGATCTACACTTCAGCACTTCACTTGCCTTCAGCATTTAGCATTTTACTTTCAACACTTCGAATTTTCCTTCAGCACTCTGGGGTTACCTACAGCACTTCGAATTTACCTTCAAACTTTCGGACCTTCAAACTTCGCTTTTACCTTCAGACCTTCATACTTCGCTTTTTCCTTCAAATCTGCACTATTCCTTCCGCAATTTATCCTCTTGAATCTGCATTCCTTTTAAACGTTGTACAACCTCGGATAAATCCACAGAAATATATGTCTTCACTGCAGCATATGTAGGGGTATAAATAGTTGTTCTAGCCATATTTTAAGCCGACCTTTCATCCATCATGTAGGCTAACTTCAACATTGTTTGTACGCCGACTTCATTACAGAAAAAAAGCTTATCTTCAATGTTGAATATGGGCAGTCTTGAAGGCCATTCTTCTGCAATGTCTTGGAGGATATTCTTTAGACTAAACACACCATTTACATGACTCTTAATTACACTTATGTTCCTAATAGACATCAAGAAGAAGTCTATAGACCTATACTAAAAATCTTGCTCATGAAACCCATGAAGCAAGTAAACCAAAAATACATTTTATTATTATTTACTTCTTCTTTGCATAAGTACATAATTACATAGTCATCATGAAGACCAACCTAGTTACACTTTTCAACAGCATTGAAGGAGTAGCACTCGTTATAGGGGGTTTTTTGTAAAACATTTATGTGACAACTATGCTATGATATAAGTGGCTCTTGGGAGCCTCACTAAAAATAATATTTATAAAAGGCATTCATTTAGATCAAGGTTCATCATTCATTAATCATATGGAAACAAGTGCTGACATTTTCATTGAGAATTTTAACTTGCAGAATTTTGGGATTAGGATATGATAACATATTGAAAAATCAGGTCAAGAGAATGAAACTTTTCATTCTGAGGAAAACTACTACAGGATGACTCAAAAGGAAAAGATATGAGGTACATTAATATTTATGCTTACATTGGATGCTATGAAGTCATGTCATATGGTTGCAGGTAGTATACTTCTATATTTAGAAGTATGATCAAAGGAAAATAGAATTTCCTCCGATGCACAGGTTTCCAAAATGCATGATCCACACCAGATGAAATTAACATAATATTTCCTCATATGGAATATGAGGTAGTTGTACACAATAAAGGAACTGCATATTGGAAGCTCCTGGGAATGAAATAAAATTGTGTGTAGAAAGAAAGGAAAAGATCGTGAGAATTGAAACCATGATAAAAAGCAGTCAACATCCAAGGAAGCCAAGAAACTTAACTATAAAATCTCTTTGGAAGATATGTAGACTTTGATGGAAGTCTAGAAAAAATGGAGATCCTTGACAATACATATCTTTAGGAGATGTGTCAATTTGTATGAAGAATGTTGATGCTTATAAGAAGGTGTCATCGTGAAACATCATCACTAAGGTAACTTTTGATTTAAAAGTTCATTTATAAATAAATAATATCTGATGATTTTATGCAGGGCTTCCAAAGGAAAGTATATGTCTTCCACATGTTGACAACCATATGGTAGGATGAAATATCCTTGGAAGAAATATGGTTTGTAGGAAAGTAGCATAACAGGAAGCTAGAATAGATGGATAACTTTCTGATAAAATACATGACTCATGAATGAAAGTGATGGATGATCTATGCCCTACGAAAAGATCCCAAAGATGTAGTCTCCTCAACAACGAAGAAATTCATGACATTGAAGGATGGAGTTCTTCATGAGTAGTTGGGTGTTACACCATTGTTGTTGTGGGTCCCTGATTAAGAGAGAGCCCAGTAATAAGTTTCTTACTAGGAAGAAACTTGGTAATTCCTAAGTTTAGAGGGAGCTTAGGTACATTCCTATATAGGAATGAGTACATTACTTTGTGGAATATGTTCTCCCTAGTTGAGAGGGAGAGATAGACATGCCATTTTGGTCTTCACCTGGGAAGACATAAGGGAAGACAGAATGGAGGATTGGGTAGACATCTAGAATCTGATACTCTTGAGGATGTATTATGGCATCCAAGATAAGAGTAGTCGTGGAAGGATTGATATTCTTTGAGGATTGGGATTCCAAGATAATAATAGTCCTGGATATATCTTGAGTTAACCCAGGTGGGATATGATCCAAGAGAGACAATGATGTAGGTTTCTATTCATCATTGGTCTAGCCAACATTGGAGCTCAAATACCTCATGGAGAGATGGATTTGTTAGTCAAGGCCTTGCACTAAGACAATGTTGGTTGATATGAAGCTATACAGATGGGTTACCAATCTGATTCTTCTTATGAGAAATTCTTCAGATTGAGAATGCCCAAGTACCATTATGAATACCTCCCTAATAAAGAGGGAGTGTTGAAAAGTGTAACTAGGTTCAGTCTTCATAATGACATGTAATTATAATTTTATGTAAAAAAGAGACAATGAAAAATAAAATGTATGTATTGTATTACTTGCATCATGGGTTTCATGAGCAAGGATTTTATTTTAGGTCAAAGACTTATTCTTGATGTCTTTAGGATTTTTTCATCTTGTCATAGAGATAATTGGAGTCATGTAAATGAAGTCATGTTACACTTAGAAGTGTCTAGATTTCCCTCCAATAGATAAGCACAGTCATCTTCTTCATGTTAGCCTCAATATATATTCTCAAATATCATGTCATCTTATATATGGAGTCACACCTCTTCATGATGGTCATGTCGGCTCAAGTATAGGGACGAAAAGCTATATAAAGGAGCCTATACCCTCACAATTCAGACAGAAAATTTTGTGTTATCTATGATATTTTCGTATGGGTGCAATTCGGATAGAACCTGCAGATCAACAGTGACAAAATTTGGGCATATCACAGTGATTCTCCTCGGCATATCTCAGTAATTATCGGTGGTCAATACAGCAAGGATTTTGGATACCAAAGTGGTCACAGTGCAGACTATTTGGGTGACATTACAATTATATCTTCCTAACTATCTCAGCATGTGATGAGAATGGATCACCCACACTTGGATGGCATATATATATTCTTTGTAATATGGATATGTCACAGTGACATAATTTCTTGGTGTTGTGACTAGGCATAGTGCTCTATGGTAATTAGTGATGCTTGGTGCTACATGATGTACAATCCATCACAGTTCAGAAAGACCATAACTCAGTGATGTGTCTCTAGGTTGGGATGATGCTTCAAGTGGTCATGAAGGAATCAAGAGAATCGAGGAAGAAGGATGATTTTGTCTTGGTCTAGGAGTGGCAGGATAGGTCAAGGGTCATGGTCTTGGTATTCGTCAATTGGAATCTCTATAAGAAGAATTTGAGGTGGGTTTTCCTCTCAAAGAGTGAGAGGTTTTGGTCCTGTCTTGCAAGCCTAACTATTGTGTCTCTTGTGTATTCTATAATTGACTTTATGAATAACATAATAATATAACGAAGATAATATCTAAGAGGAAGAAGCGTAAAGTAAATCACAAGTAATTATCAAGGAGAGATATTTTAATAACAGCCCTAATTTCTCAACACCTTAGCCTCTCTAACACCTTAGAGACCAGAACACATGTCTAATGCTACTCCAAAAATCAACACTCCCTATTAGTGAGGCAGGTATTCTCCACTATAGCATATGTTCCCTAAAATAGATAAATTTGTATCTCCCTAGAACCTTCGTGAGTATATCAACCACATGTTGGTCTATGGGAACATGTTGTAGTCGAACTGATCCATGTTGTTGATGTCTGACATATGTTATACCTCATTTTTTCACATCTATGAACTAATTCCCTCTCACTGGAAATCACTTTGAAGAATTTAAACTGGAAAACATTATCCGCCATGTTCCTACGCATACTTGTTAGATGATCCAAAAAAAAAAACTATCATAGGTTATAGTGTTTGAATAAAATAATTATTAATTTATGATATTAAATTAATAATTATTATTCTAGAATATTTAATAAATCTTTGAGATATTTATAAATAGAAATTTGTAATTAAAAATTAGGACTCTAGAAAAGAGTCGTTTCCTAGGCTCTAAGGTAGGAGTGAAGTTAGTAGAGTGGTTAGAAGCTCATTTATTGTAAATGGACACTTGTTTATTTTCCAAGTGATCCATAACTAGATTAAGTAAGAACATAGAGCTTATAAATAGGTTAGTTTCCTATTTTCATTATAGTGTGTAATGAGAGAATGTGAGAGTGTGAGTTTACGTGTGTAAACTCCTGTAATTTTCTATGTAATCTTTTTGCTTGATTAATAAAGTTGTGTGTCTGAGGAAACTTTTGCACTTTCATGTGGTATCAAAGCCATGGTAATGCTGTGAGGAGGAGATTCCAGCTCTACCAGGTCGTGGAAAACTCAACTCTGTTGAAGTGATCATCAAAATATTGGTATGAAATTTGCAAAAAAAAAATTATTGATTTTAGATCTGCAAATTCTAAAATCATTTCTTTAAAGGAGAAAATGCAAATTTATGTGAATTTAGTGTTTCAAAGTGTTGTTGTAATTAAAAAAAAAGAACAAGCGCAGTGAATTTTCATATTTGTGTGAATTTGTAAGAGTTTTGTTGTAATAAAAAAAAACAAGCGCTGTCAATCCTCCATTACCCAAAGAAAAGCGAGAGCGTGGGTCTTGCTTCTCATTCCTTTCCACCTATCTCATGTCAGCCCCTCTAAATGCCGTTTGCAAACAATCGATTCTGCAAACAATTGATTCTTAACATTGATTCTGCATAGTGTTTAAATAAAACATCGATTCTGAACAATCGATTCTGCATTTTTTCCATCGATTCTGCATATTGGATCCATCTGTGAAAGAACCAGCATATTGTAATCCATCACTTGAAACAACGTTTCAATTGTAGCAGAGATTAATTTGTAATCCATTTACACTACCGTAGTAGCACATGCTAGTGGCAGCGTTAATTTGAAAGCAACATGTTGTTTCCAGCAAATACAGCGAAGAGCCCTGTAATTTGAAAGAAGCGTTAATTTAAAAACAGCGTAAGATTTGAAAGCAGCGTTAATGTGAAGAAGCATATAATTGGAAGCCTGCGTTTAATTCATTAAGAACAGAGTTTAATTGGCATCGTTTCTGCACTTTCATTGATTGGATGGAGAAAGATTGCCATGCCTATGTATTTTATTAGTATTCCCTTCAGTAATAGAATATCAATCCCTTTCCTTCGCCTCTACTGCTATTGAGGGTTATCCCACCATGATTTTGTTGTATGGAGGGTAGTCTTATGAGTGCGATTTCTTGGTTCAGTGATTATTCATGTCGTAGAGGATTGGTCTATATGGAATGGGCAGTCGATATGGCCTTACGTAAAGCCTTGCATCTCGCATTGTAACCTGCTGACTGTGATGCAGTCTGATACCTTGTGTCTCTCGATGGATATGGGAAGGTGAGAAATTTTTCCCTGTGCTGTGTGGAGTGTTATGGGCAGTATCTCATGCGGTATCGCTTGTTAATTCTACCAGAGTATGCGGAGCATTCTGGCCAGCGTAATCTACCAAACTATCCTGACTCTGTGGTGTAATCTCTGTATGTCGCGTACTACTGGGGTAAAGTGATAGCGGTAAGCAGCTTGTGCGGAGGATACTCCAAGAGATCGTATGTGACATTCTTGGCTGGAGCGGGAGACTATGTGAAAGGTGTTGTCAGTCTTGTAAAAGGCCTCCCTAAAACAGGTATATTTTTTATGTAATGTTTTTGTAATTTTTTTTTGGGAGCAAGGTCAATTTTTTTTGTAATGGAGTGATAAGGTATGTTTTTATGTAAAAGTAAAGGGTCAATGAAGTAATGTTTTTGTAATGGAGTGATAAGGCATGTTTTTTAAGGTTATTGTAATAGTTTGGAGTAATAAGGAGATTTGTGCTTTGTAATTTGTTTATGGAGTGATAGTGTGACTCAAAGTAATTTTACTTTGAGGGGGGGTAATTTTTTTTTTACCAGGATTGTGCAAGAGCACTATTGTAAAAGTCAAATTTTGAAATTTGCCTTGTAAATATTTGAGAAATTGACTAGAGCCAAGTGCAAAGCTCAGTCAATTTTCTCCTGTTTCGACGACTATTTGAGGGTCAAGGCCAAGCCCCGATAGTTCGTTTTTTTGCGTTGTGTGTTTCTGTTGTGTTGTGCATCTTGATTTTTTTGGAGCTTGATTTGTGGTGTGAATTCTTAACACTACAATGTCTAAGTTGATTAATTTCTTTTCTGATTCCAACAAACTTGAAGGCTCAAAATCTTACAAAACATGGCAACGCCTCATCGAAAGCACTCTTGTTTATAATGAACAATGGCATGATATTTGTGATGGAGATGTAAAGCCAAATAAACCTACAGATGCAGCTGTGCTAGAAAAATGGGAAGTTAAAAACGCCAAAGCATTAGCTCTCATTAAATCGTCTGTCAATGATGAAATGTATGTCCATATCGAAAATGCTAAAGATGCTTGGTCTGCTTTGAGAACTTTTAAAGAGTTGTTTGACACTTAGCCTCAATCAAAAATATTTGACCTACAATTAAAATTGTTGCATCAAAAATTGACTGAAGAAGGAGATATTCTCGAATACATCTCCCGACTTAAGAATATTAAGCAGAAAATTGTTAATGCTGGTTTTCAAGCAGTTGATGGTAGTTTTATGGTCACAATTTTAATTTTTGGGCTTCCTTCTTCCTACACACATTTTTTAGAAACTTTACAGCTCACTGGAAAGTTAGAAAAGTTAAATTTTGATGAGCTCTGCGAAATGTTGACTCAACATGATAAAACTTTTGGGAGGAAAAAGAAAGTTGGTGAAGATGTTTTTCTCATAGAAGCCAGTACTAGCAACTCCCCAGCTGACAATTCCAAAAACAAAGGCAAAGGTACTTTTTAATCAAAATCAAGCAGCTCAAGGTTGTGGTCGCAATCAACACAGAGGAAAAAACTCCAACAGAGGCTCCAATTCAGGCAGAAACAATTCTCAAGGCAGAGGCAACAATCAAAATAGAGGATCTCAGCAAGGCACGGCACAGAACCCAGGGAGAGGAAGATCTCAAAATAGAGGACAAAGAAAAGGTCGAGAACAGTCTCAAGGCAGAGGACAGTCTCAAGGAAGAGGCACTGATTTGAGTCAAATTGTTTGCAGGTGATGTAACAGAGTTGGTCACTATGCTTCAGATTGTCGCACGTCTATCAATAAAATTTTGAAGTTTCAGCAGCCTTCAGCATAGTTTGAAAATGATCAAGATCAAGATGATAATGACTCAGAATATGTCTTCACTTCTTCACCAGCAACCCAACTTTCCTCTTATGTTAAGAGTGATTATGAAGATGCTTGGATTTTGGATTCAGGAGCAACTCAGCACATGACCTGTAGACAAGATTTCTTTTGGAATTTTCAAGAGTGCCATCTTAATTCCATCTTTCTAGCAGATGATACAAAACATACGCCTTATGGAAAAGGTGCAGTCAAAGTTTTTCTCCCTAACATTGGAGAAAAATTGATTTCCAATGTGTGGTATGTACCCACCGTTAAGAAAAATTTGTTGTCTTTGGTCATGATTCGACAAGCAGGACATCAAATAATTATGGAAGATGGCTTAGTGAAGATTAATTCAATCAAACAGAACTTCCAAACAGTAATGACAGGATATAAAGACGGAAAACTGTTAAGGATGAAAGGGACAGTTATTCCAAGGCATTCTGATTTTGCAGGGGCAGTTACTACAGGAATTTCACCTATAAGATTATGGCATGTAAGATATGGACATTTGAATTTTGATAGTCTTTCTCAATTTCAGAAACAAGGGATGGTTAAAGGACTTCCAACTTTCAACAAGGAAAATGCTAAATGTGAAGCCTGCATTTATGGCAAACAGAGTCGAGAAAGTTTTCCAACAAGTACATGGCGCGCAAACAGGCTGCTGCAACTAGTTCACAGTGATGTGTGTGGTCCACTACAAACTTCATTAGGTGGTTGAAAATATTTCTTGCTCTTTATTAATGATTTCAGTAGAATGACTTGGGTTTACTTCTTGAAAAACAAGTCAGAAGCATTTGAGAAATTTAAAAATTTTCGACAACTTGTTGAAAATGAGGTCAAAGAAAAGATAGGTACTCTCAGGACAAATAATGGGGTATAATTCAACTCAAATGAATTCAAAACTTATTGTAGTGAAAATGGCATCAGAAGGCATCTTACAAATTTTTACACTCCACAACAAAATGGAGTCGTGGAAAGGATGAATCACACATTGTTAGGCATGGCAAGATCCATGTTAACTTTCAAAGGGCTAAGTCCAACATATTGGGCAGAAGCAATCCATACAGCTGTCTATCTAAGAAACAGATCTCCAATTGCTTCTTTAGAAGGAATCACCCCTTATGAAGCTTGGTTTGGTTTCAAACCTAAAGTTAAACATCTTCGAGTTTTTGGATCCATCTGTTATGCCTTAGTTCCCAAAGAAAAGAGAACTAAGCTTGATTCAAGAAGTTTAAAACATACCATGATTGGCTATTTATATGAAAAGAAAGGATATTGTCTTTTGACCAATGGAAAATTTATTGTGAGCAGGGATGTCATTTTTTATGAAACAGAGAGTAAGAGTGCTGAAGAAATCGAAAGTCTTCTTCACAAGTTAGAAACCAAGGGCAGTAAAAGGAAAGGAAATATGCAATGTCAACCAACTTCACCAAATTGGTATGAACTTGATTTTCCTTCCTCTGAAGATAAGTCATCCATTCCATCTCCTTCAACAAAATCATCTGGGTCTTCTAGAAGTTCATCAACGTCTCCAATCAGCAGTAGTTCTTCTGACAGTGATTCTCCAGATTAACCACCTGAAAAACAAAAATCAGTTTACATTAATCCCCTCTACAATGATGGAGACTTTTTAGAACCTCAAACAATTGAGAAACAACTTCCAAAATGGGCAGTTCAACTCTTGAAAGATGTAAGGCCTAATGAACAAAACAAAACAGGAACAAGGGCATCAAAACAAAATGAAGGCAATTTTTCTTTAATAGCAAATGATTTTACTGAACCTTCTTATTTTCAAGAGGCAGTAAAACATAAAGCATGGAAACAAGCAATGGTTGATGAATATCAAGCAGTTCAAGACAAAAACACTTGGCAACTTGTTGATTGTCCTCAGCATGTTAAACCTATTGGATGCAAATGGGTTTATCGAATTAAGTACAAGAAAAATGGTGATATTGACAAGTATAAACCACACCTTGTTGCTAAAGGTTTTGCGCAGCAGGAAGGGATCGATTATGAGGAGACCTTTGCTCCCACAGCCAAATGGAACACCATCTGCCTCACACTTGCCTTAGCAGCTCAGAAAGGGTGGAAAGTTCATCAAATGGATGTCAAAAGCACTTTTCTCAATGGGGACTTATAGGAAGATGTATATATGACACAACCACCAGGGTTTGAAGTTAAAGGGCAAGAACATAAAGTATGCAAATTAATCAAGGCTTTATATGGATTAAAACAAGCTCCCCGCGCTTGGTATGCCAAAATGGATGAATACCTTCGCAAAGTTGGTTTTCATCGCAGTGAATCTGATGATACTTTGTATGTGCACCAACAGGGAAAATATTTGGTTATTCTCATTATGTATGTTGATGATTTGATCATTACAGGTAACAATGATGATCACATTGAACAGGTGAAAAAGAAGCTACATGCAGGTTTTAAGATGACAGATTTGGGACTACTTCACTACTATCTTAGAGTTGAAGTATTCCAACGTCCACATCAGATCTTCATTTCCCAGAGTAAATATGCAACAGAACTTCTTCAGCGATTTGGAATGCAGGATTGTAAGCCTGTCCTTACCCCTATGGAACAAAACTTAAAACTTTCAAAATTTGAAGGGGGCGAAAAAGTGGACAACACGACTTACAGACAGTTGATTGGCAGCTTGATTTATTTGATAACCACTTGTCCTGATCTATCTTATGCAGTCAGTATTCTTTCACGTTTTATGCAGGAGCCATTAGACAGCCACTAGAATGCAGCCAAAAGAGTTCTTCGATATATCCAAGGAACAAAATATTTTGGTCTTCTTTACAAAAAGACTAAAAAATTTGTACTTGTTGGATTTTCAGATGCCGACTTTGCTGGCAGTATTGATGACAGGGCATCAACCTTAGGTTACTTAATGAACATGGGGTCAAATGCAATTTCCTGGAGTTTCAAGAAGCAAACTACAGTGGCCACTTCTTCAGCAGAAGCAGAGTACATTTCAGCATGGGAAGCAGCATGTGAGATTGTTTGGTTACGTCGAGTTTTACAGGACTTAGGGATTCCTCCAGTAGAAGCTACTTCATTATTCATCGACAATCAATCAGCAATAAAGCTTGCCAAGAATCCAGTTTTCCATTCAAAGACAAAGCATGTGGACACCAAGTATCATCATATCAGATCTCTCATTGCAGAGGACACCATCAAGCCAGTGTTTTTCCCTTCAGAAGATCAGACCTCCGACATTTTCACAAAACCTCTTGGTAGAATAAAGTTTACTAAGTTTAGGGATGTACTTGTTATCTGTTGTAATGTATCTTTGGATCATAGGGGGGAATTTTAGATGATCCAAAAATAAATTTTTTCATAGGTTATAGTGTTTGAATAAAATAATTATTAATTTAAGATATTAAATTAATAATTATTATTCTAGAATATTTAATAAATCTTTGAGATATTTAGAAATAGAAATTTGTTATTAAAAATTAGGACTCTAGAAAAGAGTCGTTTCCTAGGCTCTAAGTTAGGAGTGAAGTTAGTAGAGTGGTTAGAAGCTCATTTATTGTAACTGGACACTTGTTTATTTTCCAAGTGATCCATAACTAGATTAAGTTAGAACATAGAGCTTATAAATAGGTTAGTTTCCTATTTTCATTGTACTGTGTAATGAGAGAATGTGAGAGTGTGAGTTTACGTGTGTAAACTCCTGTAATTTTCTATGTAATCTTTTTGCTTCATCAATAAAGTTGTGTGTCTGAGGACACTTCTGCACTTTCAATACTCTCATCACATACTATTGAAGCATTTACATTGCCTATGTACTATTGCAACCACTGCAACTATTTGTACTTATCTACTTAGAACCTGAATATCCATCTCCCTATGATACTAGACACCCTCTAAGTCTCAAACTCTCAATGATCTACTATGTCACTACAATTGGCTTTGCATCTATCTCTTGAGTCTCCTACTGCAACTAGTTCTGCACTATCTACCAAATGTCTTTTTGTGCCCAACTATCTCTCAAGTATCTGACTGCAACTGGCTCTGCACTGTCCCTTAAGAATCTTAATATGCCTTGCTGACACTTTGATCCTCCTGCTACTTTATATTGTGGGCTCTCTTAGCAATGGTAATGACCCATGTGAAGAATAAAAAATGACTCAATCTAATCTATTGATCAAGCCCTCCATTGCTAGATCTATACCTATTGTTTATCCTTCCATGGATCCTTCCCGATATCATATATTGTATTATCATACTCCTCCATCTAAGTAAAATGTTGCAAACATAGCGAACTCATCCTCCAACCTGAAAAACAAGTCATTAATCTTTGTCGAATTTGTTGTGTGCTTCCCCTTATTTTCCTTCTTCCTCTTCGTACACTCGGTGACGTAGTAACCAAACTCACCACATCCAAATAAATTTACCTTAAATAGGTCCTTCTTCTTCTCTTCTTTCAAGTCATGTCCCTGGCTAGGACCTTTCTTCACTTTTTCCTTTCCTACAAGGGCTACATTCAGCTCCACCTTCTCCACCTTCGGTCCCTTGCCGCTACTGTTGATATTACCATCAACGAGATTGAGCCTCATCTCCTCTTGAGTGAATTCACTCCGTAGGCGATACCAACTAGGAAGTGTGTCTCACCCAGAAATTACTTTGACAAATTATGCCACTCCTTGGTAAATTCGTTGTTATGTACAGCTTATTAATTATTATTAAATGTAATTTTCTTAGGTTGTCTTAGGTTTATTTAAGAAAAAGGGCATGATCAAAGATCATGCCCCTTCGCTAAGGGACACCATGCCCCTTCGCTAAGGGACACCATAAGGCTGTATTTAAAGCCTTGGTCACTCCCAATTGTATGGATCTCATCTTTTATCAACAATATATAAATACATTTACAGTTTATCTGAGTTTTTATACTCCATTGGTATCAGAGCAATCGATCTTCATGACTGTGGTTTCTCGTAGTTTACTGTGGTTTTTCATTCTCTATTGTTGGGTCTACCGTTCTCTCTATTCCCGATTCTATTTCTGCACATCCATTCGTTGGTCAATCCCACTGCTATTCCACACATTACTTTCTGTATCGTTCCCTGTCATTCCTCTTATCACCATCGTTGATGTCACTATCCTGTCTGCCGTGACATTTTTCGACCTCCTTGCTCTGTCGATGCTACCGTGACCCTTGTCGTTGCTCCCTGCCAAACGCGGCCTTTTTTTTCTTCTTCCACTATCTTTCTGTTCCGCCTTTACAACTCTGCCATCGTCCTCCATGCAGTCACTTATTTCCACCATCCATTCCATCTGTTGTGACCATACATCATCATCCCTTCGGTTGCCCTCCAACCATTCCATTGTTCTTCTCCCCACCGTTCCGCTGTCACCATTCCCATGCAATCATTCCTTCCTTTTGTTGTTCCATACAATTGACATTGTTCATCACCCATTCCCTTTGACTTCTTCGCTTTCTGTCCACTGAGCCCCTTCCTTCGTTGTCCCCGCTATCCTATCCACTCCTCCCCTGTGCCTTATCACTGTAAACCCCCCCCCCCCCCCCCCGGTTCCACTGACCCGCAGCACCTTCTTTAGTGCAAAATTCCTTTGCCACCAGCCCTCATGCACCATCGACCTACCACACCACTTTCATTTTGTTATCCCATAGCTATCTCGTGTCCCCATCCATCGAAATATAACCGAGCCTCAAGTCAGGGTTTCAACTGGTGTTCTCGATAACCCTTCAACCAAACTGTTTGGGTGAAAATTGTGAATTAGGTGCATGGTGACGTCACGCCTCTCGGGGTGTAATATATATATATATATATTACATTGATATCAATATTAATCAAAATATTATTAATATATATTGCAAATTAATTAATTAATTAATTTATATAAGTTAATTAATCTAATTAATTTGACTATATAATTTAATTAATTAAAAAGTTAATTTAATTAACTTATTAAAAAAAAGTAGGATCAACCTGAGAAAAAAAGTTAAATTGGCAGATAAATATACACCACCTCAGACCCGCTCGATGTCTTCATCAATGTCGATGGCCGATTTCAACAAAAGGTTGATCGATCTTGAGAGTAGGATCAATAATAATTTTGATGAATTCACTAAAAGGTTAATTGATCTTGAGGATAAGGTTACAGGACATTCCAACAACATCAAAAAAATTCAAGACACGACAAATCAGATAGAAAGACAAATCTGGCAAAACCATAGCGAGTCCACAGACAATCATAACAAAGCAATGTTGAAGCTAACCGCCATTTGCGACAAGATAAATCTAACGCAAGAACAAATATTCTCGAATATTGGACATAATCAACAGAACAATTTAGCCGATTCAGGGAATTCAGAAGATCATCATGAAAAAACCGACTCTCACAAAACATCATCCCCACACCATCAAGAAGATAGTAATGAAAATTTTTAAAATAAGAAGCTCTGGAATGAATTCACTAATCAATACCCCTTTTTCGCTCCACCATTAGCAGCATATCAATGAAGAGAAAAAATCGAGCTACACAAGTTCAACGGTAATGAAAAAAATAGCATTGCGTGGCTTAATAAAGTCGAAGAATATTTCAAGATTTATGACATTGACAGTGATGACGAAAACATTAAGGATGCTTTCATGAAAATGGAAGGAGAAGCATATAATTGGTATATGTGGTGGAAAAAAACGATACTTTCTATTATTTGGAGAAAATTTAAGGATGAGTTCTTTAAAAGATTCCAAGGTATAAAGGAAGAAGATTTCTTTTCAACATTCATCAAATTACGCCAAAAAGGAGATTTGGATGAGTGCACTCGAGAATGGGAGAGCTTAGCGACACGAGTACCTGGATTGTCAAAATATCGTCTAGTCCAATCTTTCATTTCGGGACTTAAAACCCATATAAAAGTAGAGCTTGAACTTCACGACATTATGACGATAGAACTAGAAAGATAGAAAGCAAAAGCTACTGGAAAAAAAAAATCGAAAAGTCATTTTTGTCAAAGCCAGAAAGAGTATATTTGAGACGAAGATTTCCTCGACCTGAAAATATAGATAACACAAAATATGTCCCACCCCATCTTCGTGAAGGAGAAAAAGATAACGTGGAAATACAAAGGATGAGAGAGGGAAAGTGAAAACGTTGCGGCGAAAAGTGGGACCCTAAGCATAGGTGTGCTAAAGGAAAAGAGACAATGAATCTATATAATTGTGAAGCAACTAATGACTCTAACAATGATGAAACAGATGTAGACACCCCAGAGTTCTCTCCAGAACTAGATGATGAAAGCATTCTGCATGTGTCATTATCAGCTATGACAGGTATATCACAACCTCAGACACTAAAACTAAAAGGACATATTAAGAAGAACAACGTAATGGTTCTCCTCAACACCGGAAGCACCCACAATTTTTTAGATTCAACCATGGCCAAAAGACTCAACATCTTTACATTTCCCATGCCCAATATGAAGGTAATGGTTGCCGATGGTAAGAAGATTGAGAAAGTAGGGAAATTCCATAAGGTCAAATTACAGATTCAACACTTTAATCTAGAATCCTCCATTCTACACCGTACCATTAAGAGGAGTAGATGTGGTCTTAGGAATTCAATGGCTACAAACCTTAGGTACTTATTCTGCCAACTATCAAAAGCATCTTATAAGATTTAAGTGGGAAGGGCAGAAGCACAGGTTATATGGATTCCAAGCACCAAAAAATCAAATCGTATCGTCATCCCAGATGATGAAAATGACTCGAAAAGGAGCGTCGGCTATATAGTACAATGTCATCAGTTAGAAATGTTATCTACAAAAATGATCAGTGAAGGGTCACCAGTAGTACAAGGGGTAATTCAGAAGCACGAAAAAGTATTCCAAGACTTGCCCCTAAAAATGCCTCCTAATAGGGAAATTGAACATACAATAGAAGTCAAAGTAGGATCAAACCCTATCAACATCAAGCCATATTACTATTCGCATCACCAAAAGACTGAAATTGAGAAGATAATCCAAGATCTTTTAAAATGTGGGGTCATCTAAAAAAGCAAGAACCTGCCTCTTGGGGAACCAAAGCATTTTGTCAACAACATCCATCTTTATGTATGCTTTGAGGAGAAAGCATCTTTTGAGAGAGACGCAATGTTATGTACAGCTTATTAATTATTATTAAATGTAATTGTCTTAGGTTGTCTTAGGTTTATTTAAGAAAAATGGCATGATAAAATATCATGCCCCTTCGCCAAGGTAAACCATAAGGTTGTATTTAAAGCCTTGGTCACTCCCAAAAGTAGGGATCTCATCTTTTATCAATAATATATAAATACATTTTCGGTTTATCTGAGTTTTTATACTCCATTCGTTGAGTGTTTTGTGCACCAACTCACTATCTGATGGTATCTCTCCAACAGTTGCAAGTTCATCTATGACTTTCTGAATTCTGGTGAGATAGGAAGTAATGTTCTCACCCTTCTACATCTTAGTTGTCCTCAACTTATCCTTGAGAATCATTTTTTGATTCTTAGACAAATCCTAGTACAACTTTGTGATGGCATCCCACATGTCCTTTGTTGTAATATTTTCTGCATTATGCAGGACAATATGATCCTGAACTTCGTCTAGGACCATCTTCTGGGCTTTTTCCATCTCCTTCTTGAAGGTTTCTAACTATTTTTGATATGTTGCCTCGACCATTATTGTTTCCACAAATTCCTTCAAGCCATGCTCAACTAGAAGGAATTGCATCCTAGCCTTCCATTTCTGGGAGATCTCCTTCTCATTTCTAGAAATTAACTCTATCTCCCTTCTTCACTTGCACTCCCTTCTCAAAACTTGAAAATCTACTACTGGGTAATTCACACTTGCCTCTGGTTTCCTTCCTGAAATTCACATTTCCTGTAACTCCACACTAGGAAACTCGCTCTACCTCCAGATGTCCTTCTCTGACACTGGTACACACACTACTGACCCTAAAGCACCCATTGGCTATACTAGAAATCTCACATTAGCAACTCGACTTTCCTAATATGACCTTCTACTAGAAATTGCGGCCTCCTTTCCTGCAACTAGAAATTGGAAACCCTCTAAGAATTTTACAGGAAATTCCTCATGTGCACTTTTCTCCTCCTACCCTATGTTGATATGCTACTACAAGACCCTTGCTACAAATCTACTATGCTAAATCTAATTTTCAAATCAATTGATCTACTCGCCAGAACCCTCTCTCTGGCAACCCTACTGACCGTTACTACTTCTCATGAGGAAAATCAAATTTTTCCTTCACCTTGAACTAGAAATCTATTTTTCTTCCTCCATCAATTCGCACTGCCTGGCTGTCCTGTGAAAATCTAGAAATAGTGCTTCAAATCTCCCTCTAAAACTATGTGATTTATTTTCCTCTTGGTTAGAGCCATTGATCCAATATTCTTTTCTTGATACCAAGTGAAAATTCCTTGAACTACAACAATTGAATATTATTCTCCTAACTTTTATAGTTTATGTGTATTTTATTATATTATTAATGGAAAAATGGTGAATAATTCACACTGCAATTCTTCATAATAAAATTACATTCTGGAAACAAAATTACGAAATTGAGAAATAGATTCACACACACAATAAAAATGTCATCGTTTTTTTGGACAAAAGTCCCTGGAAAAACTCTGAAGGGAAAACTAGCCCAGCAAGTGAGAGTTTTATTATTATGCAACAAAAATAATGAATTATGACTGCTAGCCTTCTAAGCTTAGCTTGGGAAATTAATCTCAATTAAAAATATACTAGGAAAATGATTTTCCTTCTTAGTAAATCGATCTCCTTGGCCACTCACACTCCTCCCTGGCACTCGCACCACTAGCTAGTAATGTGCACTGCAACCTCTCGGAATTTCATTCAACCTCATAATATCCTCTATTCAAGTCATCTTTCCTCCCTCTTCCTTTGGAAATAATTTTCTCTACCTCCCAAGAATATATCTGAGGAGGATCAATTGAAACGATGATCCTTCTCGAAAATCATACTAGCAATCTGGGAAATTCGCACTACAAATTACGACCTCCTCTACTGTAAAATTGGGCCTCATGTCTTGGTTCTAGATCACTAGAAAACCTCCCAATAATTTCTTCAAAAATTATCACCGTTGCAATCCCCTGCTACTTGTTGAAGAATGTAACTAGGCTTCGTCTTCATAAATTTTACTTGATTCAATATTTATTTTACTTGTCAAAAGAATAAAGAAAAAAAAATTATATTATCAATAAATGACTTATTAAAGCATGGGTTTCATGGTTGGGCCATATTTATTTTAGGTCAAAGTCCTTATTTTAGACTTCTAGGTTTTATTCTGAGTCTATACAATTATTGCAGATTTAAATTGATCCATATTGGGCTTTTGAATCATGCAAATAGGTCAAGTATTGAGTCATTTATGATTTATGAAGCCTCCACATCGATTCAGCCTTAAAGTGATCAATTCGGCCTCAAATCCAGTAATTTGAACCCATCATAAGGCTATATGTACAGGCAGATCGAATTAATTTGGAGACATCTCACTGCAACACAGAAATTTGATCTAGAATTTGCATCAAGAGAAATTTGTGAAGTGAAGGAGGAATTTTTGGATTCAGTTTTGGGAAAGCTTATAGAGTTGAAGAAAATCGAAATTTTTGTGCCACTCCCTCTGTCTTTCGTGTTACAGTTTGGGAGATCGAAGTCCTCAAATATTTACTGCATCAGGTGTTGCAAGGGTGTTGTTGCCAAGTGAAGAGGAGGTCCAAGTTGGTTTTGTTGAATGTTGCTACTCCAAGAAGTTGTATTAGGTCAAGATCAAAGTTCTAGGAGAAATATCAAAGTCTCAAGAAGCTAGGTCAAAGTTCCAGGTCAAAGAAGTTTCCTCATAGTGCTGCTACAATTGTTTTTGTTGTCAAATTCAGGAAGGATCACTAGGAAGGCTGACTTGGTGTGGAGGAAGTCAGGTTCAAGGTCTACAGTCTCAAGAACCACTATTGAAGGAAGAATTATTGACTGGGTTTTTCACAAGAGTGGATTTTTGGCCTAGTTGTTGGCCTATATCTTGTGTCCTTGATCTATGTGCATTTGCTTTGATATTTTCTTGATGAACTAAGAAGAAATAACATAATAAGAATATAATAAGAAATAAATAACATCACAAGTAAAAAATCAAGATCAAGGGAATCTTAATGCCTTTCTGATTCTCTAACATGGTATCATAGCTTTGGTGAAAGAATAAGGAAAAGGAAATCTCAAGGATTTGATCAACAAGACATAAGAAGGCCACCAAAGAAAAGATGTTGTCATTACATTCAAGAAATATTTCTAGCACTATCAAGGGAGAGAAAAATCTTGAAGGAGAATCTAACTATAGATCTTAGAAAAAGAGGATTGACCTCCTACTAGAAAATAACAAGGTCTTGGACTTGGTGAAAGGAAAAGTGAAGAAGCCCACAGAAGAATCAAGTGATGTTGAAAATGTAAAATATAGAGAATTGGACTTGGTGGCATTGAATCTGATAGTTGAAAGCATAAAGGAAAATCTTGTCCCCTTCATTGCAAACATTGATCATGCCCAGGAAATGTATGATGGACTATCAAAACTATTCACCACCAAAAATATTGGAAAGATGGCAAGTCTTAAAAATGAACTAAGGACTAAAAATTTGACCAAGGGGGATATTGTATCTACCTTCTTTGGGAAGATAGCAAGAATCAGAAATGAAATTCTTGCCATCGATGAAATTGTGTCAGATAAAGAACATGTTATCACAGCAATACTAGGGCTACCACCTCCTTGGGGTGCATTTGATGCAACTGGAAAGAAACTCCAACCTTTGAGGAATTATGGAAAGCATGTAGTCAAGAGAAATTGAGAATCTCAATGGTAGCCAGCAATGAGGAAGTATCAAATACCTATGTTTCTCATCACAAAAGAAACTTCAAGAATAAAGGACCAAAGAAGAAGGTTGATATGTCAAAGATTGAATGTTTGCATTGTCACAAACTGGGGCATTATAGAAGTGAGTGTTATGACAACCCAAGAAGTAAGAAAAGAGATAGATAAAATTTGGCAAAAGAAGTATCCCCTCCCAAGAAAGCAAGAAAAAAATAATATGACTTAAGGGACTTACATTACTAAGCCCTTTACTCCTAGTCTTAGATATTTCATTTGTGTATTTATATTTAAGTATAGGTTTAACATCCTTTCGAAAAGACACTTTTCGGGTTTTATAAGTTTTTAGGTTTCCCTCAAAGCTTTGGAGGGAGCCCACAACAACTCCTCAAGATAACTATCTCATTCCCTCTTAATTTTTTTTATGTACCTAATTAAATTATTGATTATATTAAATACTAATCACTTGTCTACCTCTATTTCCTTGTCTAGGAATTATCTTGCTCAATAATTATGGTAGATGGCCTCAAGGATTAAGAAGGAACCCCTCACTATACAAAACATTGGAATAAAAAGGTTTGTCAAAGAATCAAGGGTATGTCTTAAATTATAAAGTCTTATTATTTTGTTTGGTATATTCATTCTACACTACTAACTATTTTTTTGTATAGCTCTACTAAATCTTAAGAGATTCTTGTTTGGGATGATTCATGATCTGATGAATCTACCCACCTTATACATCTATAATTGTCTGCATGAAGGGAACCCTAAAAGGTTCTATGGAAACCATAACCCAAGGGTATGATGATAATAAGTGAAACCCTAAAGCTACTTAGGGGTATTAATGAAGAAAAGGATATACTAATTTATATGTTAATAATGTCATGTTTGGGATTTTGTTATGATCATGGAAGCTCTAACATATTAGAGTTAAGATGAGGTTGTTCGAAATCTCTAACCTTTGAAGTTTTTATATAATAATGGTTTTCTTTGATAATTAACCGAAACCCTAAGTTTTGGTTAGGTATATAAGAAAAATCCTTGTTATGAAAAGTCGTGGGAATGAAACTATAGGTATATGTTCTTTTGATTAGATCCCTAGCCTAGTCTAGGACAAGGTATGTTTAATATATTAATATTGTCTAACATATGATGTGTATAGAATGGTGATCTCCTAGATATGTGTGATTGACTAAATTTCTAATGTTCCTAAATTCTAGGGTTTGAAATCAAGCCTTAGTCAAGGTTTGTGTTATGAAACCAACTCCAAAAACAGAAGAAAAGAGAGATCAATGCCTTAGAAATCAGCCACTTCGAGGGGGAAACCTCCAATACATTACATAAATGAAAAATTCTTGGATGATACATATGACAAAACCTCCTTCTATATATAGGGGTCCATGGGGTCACAATATAATCCTAGCCGACCTAACAATAATAATGTAAGGGAACAATAATAATGTAAGTGAACAATATGGGGGTTACAGGGGTACAAAAATAACAATAAAGGGGCTACGCTCATAACAATAAGGGACTACACTAGTAATATGGGGACCTAACATGCCCCTCTCCTTCAAAAAAGTGTTGTCCTCAATGCTTGAGTAGCTTTGGGTGTTTCTGTATAAAATTCTCATCCTCCCATGTAGAATCTTCAGTGGGTAAGTTCTTCCACTTGATGAGATACTCTGAAATTGATCGATTTCGTAGCTGTCGAGTTCTTGTTTCCGTAACTTTTTCAGGTTCAAATACGATTTTTCCTTCCTCATCAAGTTCTAGCAATATTGTTTGAACTGGAATTTTGTCACCTATAACCTTCTTTAAGCATGAAACATGGAAAACTAGATGCACTCGCGAAGAAGCAGGAAGCTCCAATTTGTATCATCATAGTACCAATCCTTTGCAACACCTTGTAAGGACCATAGTATTTTGGCGATAATTTATTATCCTTCTTAGCTTTCTTGAGGGACATTTGTTTATATGGTTGTATCCGTAAAAATACCTAGTCTCCTACATCAAAACTTATCTCGCTGCGATTTTGATCTGCCTGTTGTTTCATTTGATTTTGTGCCAAATTTAGGTTATCCTTTAAGAGTTGGAGAACTTTTTGTTGATGCTCAATGTGATATTCAACTGCTTGTACCTTAGAATTTTCTCTTAAAGATGATGTGATGGATGGTGGATGATATCCATAAAGTGCCATCAATGGGGTCATTTTTGCTGCAGTATGGAAGGAAGTGTTATAGCACCATTCAGCCAGAGGTAACCACTTGACCCATTGTGCCTTTTTATTAGATACAAAACAACGAAGATATTCTTCCAAACATTTGTTCACTATCTCAGTTTTACCATCAGATTGAGGATGATGAGATGAGCTATGAGCTAGTTGAGTACCCAAACAAGAAAATTATTCCGTCCAAAAATTTCCAGTAAAAATGGAATCTTTGCCGCTTACCATAATCTTTGGGTTTCCATGTAGCTTTTGAATTGTTTCCATAAATGCAGTAGCAACTATACTTGCCTTAAATGAATGAGATAATGCACAAAAGTGTGCATACTTGGTAATTCTATCAACTACCACCATGATGACACTCTTTCCTTCAGAATTAGGTAAACCTGTGATAAAATCCATTGAAATCTCCTCCCAACGTTGACTTGGAATGGATAAAGGTTGTAGAAGACTTGGGGTCTTAGTTGTCTCAAATTTATCTCACTGGCAAACCAAAAATTCTGCCACATACTTTTGAATAACAGATTTAAGACCATCCCAAAAAAAATCTTTCTTCACCTTGTGGTAAGTTTTTAAAAATCCTAAGTGTCCTCCTAAAGGAGAAGTGTGCAATTACAAAAGAATATTTTGTTTCAGTTGGGAATTGTTACAAAGATATAAGCGATCTTTGTACCATAAGGAATCATTTTTCCAACTAAATGTATCAAATGTACTAGGTTCTTGCTTCAACTTTTGAATGATTTTCCACACTTCTTCGTCATTCCTCCATTCATCCCTTGCTTCAGTTATCCAATCTGGTTGGATAATAGAAATTTCACAAAGAAATGCTTCCACCTCTTCATCCTTTCTTGAGAGTACATATGCAACAACATTTAGCTTCCCTTTTTTGTAGATGATTTCAAAGTTATAACCTAACATTTTTGTGACCCATTTTTGTTGCTCTTCTAAAGATAGTATCTGTTCCAAAAAGTGTTTAAGACTATCATGATCAGTTTTAACCTTAAAGTGCCTTCCCATTAGGTAAGGTCACCATTTCTTTAGTGCATGTAGTATTGCAAAAATTTCCTTCTCATAAATAGCTCTTTGTAAATACTTTCCTTTGGTTGGACGACTTTCAAAAGAAATGGGTCTTCCTTCTTGCATTAAAATAGCACCAATTCCATTTCTTGAGGCATCACATTCCACAATAAAGGTTTTTGTGAAGTCTAGCGTAGCTAAGACCGGTGCTAGGCACATTGCCTCTTTAAGATGTTCAAAGGCCTTAGTTTCTTCAGGAGTCCATGAAAATGCAGTTATTTTCAATAATGTTATTAGAGGTGCTGCTATTCTCCCATAATTCTTAACAAACTTGCGATAATACCCTGTTAACCCGAGAAATCCTCGTAACTGCTTTATGGTTATAGGGACTTTCCATTCCTTAATGGATTTAATTTTATTAGGGTCTACCTTAACACCCTCATGACATACAATATGACCCAGATATTCGACCTCTTGTACTCCAAAGAAACATTTGGATGTTTTTGCATATAATTGTTTCTCCTCCAATAGTTTGAGCACCCTGTCAACATGTTGAACATGATCCTTCCAAGACCTGCTGTAGATTAGTATATCATCAAAAAATACTAGCAAAATTTTTCTAAGGAAGGGTTTGAAAATGGAATTCATCAACCCTTGAAATTTAGAAGGTGCATTGGTAAGGCCAAAAGGCATGACCAAAAATTCATAATGACCCTCATGAGTTCGAAATGCTGTTTTTGGAATATCTTCAGTCTTCATTCTAATTTGATGATATCCTGAACGAAGATACAACTTGGTAAAATAAATTGCTCCATGTAATTCATCCAATAATTCATCAATCACAGGAATGGGAAATTTGTCTTTAATGGTGAGCTTATGGAGCTCCCTATAATCCGGACACATTCGCCATGATCCATCCTTCTTGTGTACCAATACTACAGGAGCAGAGAAAGAACTTTGACTGGGTTGAATTATACCCGCCTCTAACATTTCTGCAATCAAACGTTCAATTTCGCTCTTTTGGAAGTAAGGATATCTATAAGGCCTGATGTTTGGAGGAACACTTCCTGGAATCAAATGAATAGCATGATCATGATCACGAATAGGTGGGAGTCCTTTGGGAGTTTCAAACACCTTGGAATGATTGTCCAAGACTTGTTGGAGATTTGCAGAAATAGATGATTTTGATGTTGAAACTTCTAGTGAGCATAATTGTGCAATTACGCCTCGCTGTTCTTTCTTTAGAAGCTTTGTCATGACATTAGAGCTTATTATCCTTCCTGGCTTCCCCGCAATACCCCGTAATTCGACTTCCTTTCCTTCTGAAAAAAATTTCAAGAAAAGTTCTTGAAAATTAAACGCTACCGTCCCCAAAGATTGTAACCATTGTACTCCTAGTACAACATCAGCACCTCCCATAGGAATGGCAAGCATTGGACTAGTCAATACATATTCCCCCATGGTTAGCTTGATATTATAGCATTTTCCAGAGCAATTTATAGTTCCTCCATTTGCAACCATCACTTGACATTCTGGTGCTGGGTATAGGAAACAATTCAATTCCTTGGCTACCTTACAATGAATAAAATTATGGGTACTACCAAAATCAATCAACACTATTACCTTTTTATTCTTGATATGTCCTTCTATCTTGAGAGTTTGAGGAGTGGTAATTCCTACCAATGCATTACATGATATGGTTAGACTCATTTCTTCCTCTTCTAGGGCTGGTTCCTGGTGTATATCCTCTTCTTGTTCATTTTCTTCTTCCTCTTCACAATCTATGTAAAATAATTTCTTCTCAGCACACTTATGACCTTTAGTGTATTTGCTATCACAACTGTAGCAAAGCCCTTTTGCTCTTTTTTCTTCCAGTTTTTGTGGTGTCAACCTTGTAGGTTGTGGAAATCTAGGCGTAGCAACACTTCCTTCTTTATAGAAGTGAGTGGTAGGCTTCCTTGTCGCCATAATTTTACATTCAATTTTTCTTGCCAACCTGAATGCCTTCTCCAATGAATCAGGTTCCCAAACATGAACTTCATGTTGGATGTTATCCTTTAAAGTCCCTATGAAGACATCAATCTTGTGTTCCTCTGGAATATCAGTTACCCTTATATTCAATTTTTGGAAGTCTTCAATGTGCTCCACCACTGAACCCTTTTGTTTGAGATTTATCAATTGGCTAAAGAAGGTGTTTCTCTTTGTATCCTCATAATGTGCTATCATTTCCTCCGTAAAAATTGACCAAGTACCAATTTCTTTACAGGAGCAAAGCCATCGATACCATACAAATTTATTTTGTTCTAAATGTAAAGTTGCAATGCATACCTTTTGTGTGTTTTGCACATTATTGAGATCAAGATATTGCTCCATTTGTAGTATCCATGTTACGGGATCCTTGCCATCAAACTTCCTCATATCCATCTTTGGAATATGGTGGTTCTTCCATCCAACATTAGATTTTATGAAATCACAATTAAAATTTATTTTTTTCTCATCATGAGCTTCCTCTACTATCTTTTTTCCATTAGGAAAAATTTCTTGTATCAACTTTATCAAACCTTCCATGTTTGATTTTAGATCATTCCTCATGTTTTCCATGTTTTTTTTCATTTTTTCTTCCATGTCATCCATCTTAGCTTCCATGCCATCCATCTTAGCTTCCATGCCAGCTTCCATGCCATCCATCTTAGCTTCCACACATTTCTTCAATACATACATATTATTCTTCAAATCATTCATCTTCACTTCCATGCCTTTCTTCAAAACTTCCATTTCATTTTTTGTTGCTCTTTGCGAGATAGAAATTTGGTGCACTTGGCCTTCTAATTTTAATAGATCATGTTGCAATTCTTCATCTTCATGAGTCATATTAGAGTATTCTGAGGGTTTAAGGGGTGTTGAATTATTTTTAGGGGGAATTTTAGAACCTAATACTGATATCTATTCTCAACAGGCCCTTGGAATCACTTAAAACTGATTTTTCAAACAAGACTTGTGCAATTTGAAAAAAAATACACACCTTTTTCTTGCTTTTGAGGAGCTCGATATTGACACTGAATTATCTTTTTAATTTTGGATCTTCAATATCTAAAATTTGGTTATGTAGTAGCCCTCTTAATATTCTTTCGAATGCCACAAGTCTGACCTGATTTGGATACTTTAAGACAAAGTTATGTCGAATCTCCCACAATGACCTAATTATGGACCGGTTCAGTAGAACGCATTTGTATGGTGTGCCGTGTTTCCCTATTTCCTCCTTTAGCTCTAAAATTGATACACAGAAACTACAATCTACGCACTTGTGGCCACTTTTTACATAATTCCAATCTGATGCTCAGAGAGAGAGTTATGATGATTTTCCCAAGGTCACCTCTTTGAGATGAAATTCGGGAGCCTAAAAAAACCCTAACTTCCACAGATCATATCTCCAAAAATATTGCGAACGAAGATCTAAAATTTTTACAGGAAGTTACTCTGAATTTCAGCTTTGCTTTGTAAAAATTTCAGCTTCTAAACACTCATATAAAAAACGTTATAGAAAAAATTCCATGATGACCTGTTTAGGTGAAATTAGGGAGCCTGAAAAAACCCCAACTTCCACAGATCATATCTCCAAAAATATTACGAACCAAGATATAAACTTTGTACACGACGTTCCTTAGGATTTCATATTTGCTCTGTAAAAATTTCTGCTTCTGAACCTTCGTAGAAAAAATGTTATAGTGAAAATTCCACGATGACCTGTTTGGAGCAGCGAAACGCTAGAATCCAAAGCTCTGATACCAAATGTTATGAAACCAACTCCAAAAATAGAATAAAAGAGAGATCAACGCCTTAGAAATCAGACACTTCAAGGGGGAAACCTCCAATACATTACATAAATGAAAAATTCTTGGATGATACAAATGACAAAACCTCCTTCTATATATAGGGGTCCATGGGGTCACAATATAATCCTAGTCGACCTAACAATAATAATGTAAGGGAACCATAATAACAATATGGGGGTTACAAGGGTACAATAATAACAATAAGGGGGCTACACTAATCACAATAAGGGACTACACTAGTAATATGGGGACCTAACAGTTTGAAAGATCTAGGATAATGATTGAAAAGTCTAGGGTCTATATATAAATGATTAAATTCTCTAGCATGTTTGTTCATCAGAATCTATATAATATAGGCTAAGAATTTACAAATGGAAAATATAGGGTTTACATCAAACCCTAGTAAAGGCTATTCGTGATATGTTTTGAAAATCTAGGGCCTGCAACTAACTCTAGTGAAATTTGATCATGATAATGTCTAAGCTATGATTAATCTTGATTAACTCTTTTGTATAAAATCTAGAATTTGTATAAATCCCTACTAGAAACTTTAACATGTGAATTTTTAAACGTTGTTAGATATCTTGTAGATATATATTGTTTCTAGGGTTTTCTATATGTTGTAGCAAGGTATGTTATACCTTTTAAAGAAACAATGAAACCCTAGATAGAATGAAAGATGTTATGAAGTAGTATAGGGTTTATGACAAAGTTCGCAACCAAGTGAAGAGGAGGTCGAAGTTGGTTTTGTTGAATGCTACTACTCCAAGAAGTTGTATTGGGCCAAGATCAAAGTTCTAGGAGCAAGATTTAAGTCTTTATCTCAAGATCAGAGTCTCAAGATGCTAGGTCGAAGTTCCAGGACAAAAAAATTGCCTCATAGTGGTGCTACAATTGTTGTTGCTGTCAGATTCAAGAAGGATCACTAGGAAAGTTGACTTGGTGTGGAGTAAGCCTGAATCAAGTTCTATAGTCTCAAGAATCATTATTGAAGGAAGAATTATTGTCTAGGTTTTCCCCTAGAGTGGGGATTTCCCTGGATGTTGGCCTACATCTTGTGTACTTGATCTATGTGAATGTTCTTTGATGTTTTCTTGATGAACTAATAAGAAAGAATATAATAAGAACTAAATAACAACACAATTAAATAATCAAGATCAAGAGAATATTTATGTCTTTCTAATTCTCTAGCATGGTATAAGAGCATTGGTGAAAGAAGAAGGAAAAGGCAGTCTCAAGGATTTGGTCAAGGAGACATAAGAAGTCCACCAAAGAAAAGAAGTATAGTACTATCAAGGGAGAGAAAAAAATTGAAGGAGAATATAACTATAGATCTTGGAAAAAGAGGATTTACCTCCTCCTAGAAAGGAACAAGATCTTGGACTTGGTGAAATGAAAAGTGAGGAAGCCCATAGAAGAATCAAGTGATGTTAAAAAGGTAAAATATAGAGAATTGGAATTAGTGGCATTGAATATGATAGTTGAAATAATAAAGGAAAATCTTGTCCCCTTTATTGTAAACATTAATCATGCCCACGAAATGTATGATGCACTATCAAGACTATTCATCACCAAGAATATTGGAAAGATGGCAAGTCTCAAAAATGAACTAAGTGTTAGCCACCGATAAAATTTTGTCATACCAAATGGCGGCTAAATGATTTTGGAGCCTTCAAGAAACAGATTTTATTGCAAAAATTGTTACCTCTTGAAGTCTCATGAAGACATCTGGTCATTAATCTTAAACTTTACTATTGTTTCCATTTCGTACTCTGAAAATTCTGCTATTTTCATAAGTCAAAAACACTATTGCAAAGACCCTTTTCCTCCTTCCACCAAAAAAATAACCTTCACTTTTTACCTCTTTCTTCCATAAAATTCCTCTATTTTTTCATGAGTTTCCTTCTTCCATTCATGAAAATCCACTTTGTAAGGTTTAAAACCCACTTTTTAGCCTTACCGAAACCCTCGAATCCCTTTAAAAACATTGAAAAATCATAAAAATTTCATGTTCTTTATTATAGGCTTTAGCCCCTTTGGCTAAGCCCCCTAACCACTTCCCCACATGTGCCCTTACCATAAAAACCAGGCGCTAGTCTCATCAGCACTTATCGCATCAGAAATAAATCAACGATCGCAAGTCTTTCGCCATGTTCCGAAACTCCAATGCAATTAGCCTTTGGATTTAGAACCCCCGAGCATATTATCTTTTCATATAACCCGCAG
Organism: Pinus albicaulis; assembly: GCA_034641835.2. Taxonomy (NCBI): domain Eukaryota; kingdom Viridiplantae; phylum Streptophyta; class Pinopsida; order Pinales; family Pinaceae; genus Pinus; species Pinus albicaulis. The sequence continues at coordinate 1,521,858,669 of CM076582.1, read as the reverse complement.
GCCTGCCTTTGGCGCTTAAAAACCTTGTAATATTTCTTCCCCGACGTTCTTTTTCTTTGTAAAAACCAAAAAACCCATTTATCCAAAATTTTGATCTAATATGTTAAAATCGCATGTTAATATAAAATGGTTGGATTTAAAAGGCCCGATCGCGCAATCGCATCGGAGAAATTCCAAATGGTTTGATTGAAAGACCGCATCAAACTTCCGATGCGATTAGGTCTCATATATGTAAACCTCACCCCATTTGCTTTCATTCCATACAACCTGCACCCCGGGACCAAGTGTTGAAGTCCCGAAGTGCTTAATCACATCGCAAGTTTCGAATGGGTTGATTGAAAGACCGGGCCCGAAGCTCCGATTGCGATTGGCCCTTGTTATATAAATCCCTGGGCCCATTGCATTCCATACATCCAATGGCCCCGCAATCGGGCGCCGGCCACTTCATATATTAATATCCGACCCCGATCCATGAAAAACCTTTTTTTTATTTAAACTTTGGGTTTTATATGTTATAAGGGTTTTTTTCCGCCTGTTCGTTTCAAAAATAATCCCTGTCGTTGATCATAAGCCGATCAAACGACCAGCGTGCAATTGCATCGGCCTTTTCTCCGATCACGCAATCGCATCAGCCTTTTCTCCAATCGTGCAATCGCATCACCTCACTCCCGACTGCCGATTGTGATTTCCCACGATCTTTCACCCGCCGTCGATCTAATCTTCAAATCGACGGTCTGCAATTAATCGCATCGCAACTTTCGATCGGTGCAGTTGCTCGCCACCCCCGATTTCGATCCTCCGATTGGATCTAGACCGTCCATGTGTCTAGATCAGACGATCCAAAATCACTACATCGTATTCTTCTCCCTGCTCTCCTTTTTGCCTCTTCTACGCAGATCTCCACCGTTGGATGAAGCCATCCAACGGCCACGCTCTCTCCCGACGCCCTCTGAAGAAGTTTACCAAATAAATACATGATTTTGTAATTTTTGTGTGTTTTTTGCAGGATCTAATGGATTTCGAATATCTTAAAGGGAAAATCAAAGCCAAAGGGTGACGATCTTTCAGGCTTTGTTTATTAAAGGGATCCATTTAAAAGGTTTCGATACCACGATCCGTCGATGCATCATGAAGCGCTGATACCATAAGAAACCTTCGTGGATCTGCACATCAACAAGACACCATGAAGAGAAAGATAATTAAAGAGTATCATACCGACAGCACAAAACCAAAGTAGAAAATTGTTTAAAGATTGTTAACACAGTTTGGAGGTTTAAGACATTAAATTAATTGAATCAAAGATCGGATTCACGATTAAAGGAAGTGTGAAGACCAGAAGATAGATATTAGGCTTAATTAAAGACTAAAACACAGAATTCAAACAACTACAGGTGTTTTGAGGCTGAAATAGAAATTTCTATTAGTTCGAACAGCCTATGCTGCCACATCAGGGGAAAATTGAATCCCCCAGCTACCATAGAGCCACCTGTTGCCTCAAACCATTCAAACAGAGGCCGAAGTTATTGATAAAGAAAATATCTGCCTCACAGCACAACCAAGCAATTAATTCCGCTAAGTAAACTAATGCAAACAAATATCAGTGGAGTTATTTCGCCCTAGATAGAGCCTAAAAGTCAATAAAGCTCCCACCACGCTTTGATATTAATTGTAAAACAGTTAATACAGTGAAACACCTGTAAAACTTCGTCATCGAGCCCTTCAAAGGCAGAGAAGTCATCACTCTGTATTAATTGTTCTTAAGATCTTTTGTTAGATCTCACCTCCTCATTCTTCTATAAATACTTCTGTAGAAGATAAGAAGTTGTTGGTTGGTTGGTTGTTGTTTGATCACCAGTTGTAATACTGAAACTCTCTGAAATAAATACATAGTCCATTGAAGTTGAAGAAGAAACTGAAGTCTTGGAAACCTTGATGATGATGTTGCATGCTTGTTCCTGTGAAGGCTCTATCATCGGATCCATGAGCTTGGTTGTTGGTGAAGTATTCTTAACTGTTTTATGTTTTCCCCTATTTTCATTATGTTCCATAATTTCTTACTACAGTAGGTTGAAATTTTTAGACTAAGAAATGACTCTTGGAAGCACCTTAGACCTGTTCATCCTTCACTGTTTCATGTTTTCTTCTGCTGAAGTATTTTAGAGTCTTTAATCTCTCTTTTTAATCTTCATGCTTGTTTATTTCCTTAATAGTTTGAACAGTTGGTTTCAGCATGATTTATGGTTCTCCCTGCTTGTCTGATGCCACTTAAAAACTGTTATTGAAGTCTCCCTTTGAAGTTCTTTGCTTACAGTGAATCAAAGAGGTATGTTTTGATCTTACCCTTTGTCCTCACTTAAACAGTTGGCTTAAAGGTCATTATAATTATGATCATAGATGTTTTTCGGTGTTCCCTCTTCTATGACTGCAATTATCAGTGAATATTTTATGTTTTCTAAGTCATTTGAAATAAAATCTTTGAGGAAATAGGGTGTTCCCCGAATCTTAGATTTCATTTTAAAAGTTGTTTTGAAATCATTATTTGCTTAAAGTTGTGATTTGTAGAATTTATGGTTAGCCCTGTCTACCAAATAGCTCTTTATTGTTCAAGTTGTGCATTCAAATTCCCTTTGTTTGAGGATTAAAACTTCTCTTTCCAAATCATTAATGTCCATCTCATTCCAAACCAAAGGATCATGTGGCCAAGTTAGATTTTCCCTTTGATATCCCATATCCATTGATGAGTATGTTATGACCTCTTCTTGACTCCATTGCCCAATGAACCAGATGTTTCTCCATTCTGTGTATCTTTCCTAGACCTTTCATGTTCTGTTGTATCAATTCCATCCAACCAAACAAATAAACAAACACCTGCACTTAATAACTAGTCTAAAACCAATACTCAAAGCATACAAGATAAACCTTTGCAAAAAAATATTTGAGAGATCCCTCTCTGAGAACAAGAGGACTAGATCCTGTAACTCTAAATATTGTTTCTGATGTTTCCTTGTCTTTTGATTTTCCAAACTATCAAAACATGGGACACCAACATAATGGCGATCACGGTGGGACCATTGATTTCATAGTTTCCTAGCAAGCTCTTATAAACTCATTAGTCTTTCAAACAACCATAGAAACTCAGAAAAACCCAAAATATTTAGTTTGGCTTCATAATAAACGTGGTGGTGGAACCATAAAACATTTTACCTTTATAAAAGCTAAAAAATTTCCACCTGGTGACTCCACTGGCCTCCAAAAGCCTATTACCCCTCCAGTCCTTGTAGACTCCCTTGGGAATGCATTGAGCAAACCCAATCATGCTGTTGGTGGACAGCAAATTTCAAAACCTTCCACCTGGCGACTCCACAAATCCAAAATACCTAATGACTTCACTGGTAGAAGACTCTGAACTGGTTGAATAGACACAGTGACCTCTTTCTTGATTTATAAAATGATTCCAAGGATACAACGAAGGTATGCCCCAATGAGCAGGGAGCATATCCTTGGATTCCCACACAAAATTCCTGAAGTAGATTGGTTAGAAAACTTACCTACCTTTCAGGGAAAAAATGTTGATAACCCCTTGCTACATCTCATCAAGTTTCATATACATGTGTGGAAGTTCAAGGTTCAATGGCACGAAGACTGCCTAATGAAAATTTTCATGGCAACATTAGAAGGAAAAGCTAGGGATTGGTATGAATGCTTGAGATCTAGTAGTTTGTTTTCTTTAAGAGACCTTGAATATGTGTTCTATGAGAACTATAAAGAAAACACTACATCATTATCATTAGGTGCAATATATTATGATCCATCACAAAACATCACCCAAAACATTATAGATAATGAGGAAGCTCTGGAAGAAATGCATCCTGAAGATCTTTTAACAGCCATTCATGAGTTTAATCTCTTTTTGAAAGATTATAAGAATATTGATAATCAGGAGCATCCCTTTCTTTTTCTAAATCAAGAACAAACTCAACAGTTACAAGACCTAGACAATGAGCAATATATAGATGATGATCAAGACTTTATAAAAAAAGGTGAACAAGATTACAAAGAAAGCAATGAAAAAGGTTGTCAGGACATTCCTGATTATATACCTATATCTTGTATCATGCTATTACGAGAACTTCATGACCAAATTGCAGAAACTAATAGTGAGCAGTGCCTTGAGGAAAACATAAGCCATCTTGGACTCACAAAATCTAAAATGAGACAAGAGACAACACAACCAGAGTCTCTGCCTCTATGTTATGACTCATTTCAGATTATCAAAGAAAAATGGCATCTTGACAATATACTTGAAACAACTCATGAACCTTACAGTCAAAGTGACTGCCATGAAAATCATGAGGTGTTGTTTGAAATTGAGATAGATCAGGAAAAGGAAGAGAATTTTCAAAATTCCCCTACGAGCACAAGTAATCATTCCCTGGAAGAGGCTCTTCTTTCACATTGTCTAGGCTCTTCTTTCACGATGTCTAGGCTTCGGTCTTGCAGGATCATTCTCACAAACTTTATGTCTATGACTTGTCATTACATCAGTTGCATATGTTTTTGTATCGTCTTGTATCTGAAGACAAGTTGCAAGTTAATGATGGAGAATATAGGTTACAGAATAAATAGCATCTATATCTGAGTTTGGATATGTGCAAAGATATGCCTATTTTGTGCAATTTCTAACAAGATAATGTGATAGATTTTTCAAGACATGTTGTATTCTGTTGGGGAAAATGAGGTCTTTATAGTCACATGTTTTCCTGGCCTCTTTATGTTGATCTATAATCAAGTACCTCATATACAAATTGTATAGATTGAATTATATGTGATGAAGGTACATACAGGTTAGGAGCAGTACAAGCAATTTATAAATGTAGCAATGGATGCACACCAGAAGTGCATCTCTCAGGGATGTGTACAAAATTTTCCGGTCAAAATCTGAAGTTTATCATGTGTATTGTAAGCAGTTCATTTATATACCATAACAAAAATCTTTCATTTTCACGTTGTCTAGGCTTCTTTTTCTTTCAGAGATCACTGAGGATATATTGTCCATACTTAATATTTGAGGGGAAGGGATCTCCCTCCACGCTGAAGGTTAGGGCACCAACCAACCCCAACAGACCTGGAACAGAGGTCTCCTAATTCAACCTTCCCAGCAAGGCTACTCGGCCTTCCTTCAACAACTCAGTCATCTGAAGACAGTCCTTATCTCATTGCCCTAGATTCTCAACTTGTCTTCTCCTAGCTCTGATACCATGTTAAATTCTGAAGATGTTCTATGCTAGATGCAAATATACTTTAAAATTCTAGGGCACAATGAAAGTAATATGCAGATAGAACATACCAATAGATCGATGGAAGACAAACCAAAAACAGAGATAAATAATGGTGGCATTACGGCGGTCAGCAGGATGCTTCAACCAGCAAAGTCTTCATAAGGTCAGCGTCCCACATGTGTCACACAACCCCAATACTTTCTATCAAGAACTCCACCAAGACGCTGCACCAAGAAGCCCTAAACGCAAAACCAAGAACATTGCTCCATCACCATCCAAGAGAGAAGAAAATGCCTCCAAAAAAATGTGTGTGTAAAATGAACTCCAAGTCTCTCCAATATATAGGCATCTTTGGGGATGTGTGACACATCTCTAATGCATGTGGGATAAATAAGGTTGACCTTGCACATGTGGAATAAGTTCAAAATACATGTTCTACTCATCCGATCAAGATGGTCTTGCACCTCTCCGAAAGAGGAATCCAATAAAAATATTGGCATCGTCATTTGAGCATCACAACATGGAGTTTGGACCTAGTTGCCCAAAATTAATAGAACTTGAGAGAGAGTTGGAAAGACTTGAAGGAGATTGTGAGAGAGAGAGAGACTTGGAGAGTATGAGCATGTTGGAAATACTGAGAGGAGGGTGAATCAGTATTTCTTTTCAATTGTTAATTATTGCCATTTAGATTCTTCACAATTAAATACAGAGAGATATATATAATAATGATATTAAGAATTAAAGTGAACTTCAATCCCTTTTTAATAATAGTATACAATAGATGAGAGAAGGGCACCAACCCTTTTAATTAAACAGGCACCAACATGTTTTCCAAGCACCAACTTGGACTTTCATGAGGATCTCACCTCTAGGGCTTCAACCCTATCTTCTCAAGGCACCAACCTTGTGTTTAGGAGCTCCTACTCCAAGGACACCAATCCTTAAGAATTCTTTAGAGAGAAAATGTGAGATGTACTTACTTGATTGTCTTCAACAAGAATCTTCACTATTAAATTAATTTGATCCAAAATTTTCCTTGACTGTCCAATAAAATGTTTCCAAGAGACCTCTGTCATATGTGACTGTCCTTGTCTACAAATGCTTGATTGTCATTACAATCTTCCACAGGACTTCTTCAATCCGAGATTTTTACTTCACACAATCCAATTAGGTGACTGTTCCAAGTTCTTCACCCTGCTATAGGTCTGAAAATGAGTGATAGTCTGCACCTGTTGAAGGCAGGAATTAAGCACTGCTTACAAGGTTTATGCAACGGATTGTCTCCAAAAATTAGGGCCACAATACAGAACAGAGATACATGGACTCAGTGTTATGCTATTATAGTCACGATGTCAAGACATTATCACAGTCTCGGTGCTACCATATTGTCGTGATCTCGAAGCCACTACCGTCTCGGTGTATTACAGTGATGGAAATTTCAGAAGGGAGCTCGGACTTTAATATGCCTTAGTAGTTCGGTTCATAAGTTGATGTATATGAATAGGGATCCTTATACCAATTCTGTTGAAGATATTCTGAGTTCTTTTATCACAGAAACAGTCTCTGATATGCTTGTCTTATTAAACCACGTAAACAGGTGCAAGGGTGCAATTGTTGTTACAGAAGCATATCAAACAAATGGATCTTTAACTCGGTTCTATCTGCCTTCTTTAGTTCATGAGATGTGAACCCTTTTCATGTGCTATGATGTCCTCTTCTTATCTTCACCGAAAACTTGATGATAAAATGAAGTGATGGGACGTCATACTTATACAGGTTTGACGTTAGAAGAATGGACACATCTTTCTAGATGTAGGCTGACATGAAGGAGCTAGGACAGGTCGGCTCAGAAAAAATATAATTATTACACAACTTCAAAAAATAATATCTTTCTAACCACGAGGAGGTTTGGGGCATATGAGGGCTCGTTGAAAAGAGGAAGGAGTCCTTTTTAAGATGGTTTAAGTCCCATTGTGATTGGTTGCCTCCAAGATGCCAAAATTCATTTTTCCTTTGTAATTGTCCTTAATTTTAGTGCAGAAAATATATAGGACAGAATATCTTCTCCATTGCTTGGCTTCTTAATCATGGGGTCATAGCGTCATCATGATAGTACCCAGCAAGAGCAGTAATATGTCACAGTGCAGCATCATTAGGAGAACTTCAAATGATATCTTCCATGTTTTTCATTAATTCTTTCAACTTGTTGCCATCAATGACAACTTGGATTAACAATCTCCCCCTTTGACATCAATGGCAATGCTGCTCCCCCTGTCATGTTGCTCCCCCTATCATATTGTACCCCTGACATGCTACTTGATTTAATGTGATGTAAGAGAAATGACACCCATTTTTTGGCGAAGATACTCAAATGCTTCTCGTGGAAGGGGTTTTCTAAATATATCAACAATTTGCTCTTTTGTATTGACGTATTCCATCCTGATATTGTGTTCAGCAACTTGTTCACGAAGAAATTGGTATTTGATGGGAATATGTTTGGTTCTTGAGTGCATCACTGGATTCTTTGAAAGACTGATGGCACTAGTATTGTCACAAAAAATAGTAATTGGTTGCTTAGTTTCTATGTTGACATCCTTCAAGGCTTCCTTCATCCATAGAATTTGTGTACAACAATCAGCAGTAGCTATATATTCAGCTTCAGCTGTAGAAAGGGATATAGATGATTTCTTTATGTTGAGCCAAGATACAAGACAATCTCCCATAAAGAATGCATTTCCACTGGTTCTTTTTTTATCATCCACGCTTCCGGCCCAATCAGCATCAGAATAAGTTGTCACAATAAGAGTTGAACTCTTAGGATACCAAAGACCGAAATTAGTAGTTCCTTTCAGATATTTGAGAATTCTTTTCATGGCTGCTAGATGGGATTGTTTAGGACTTGACTGAAATCTTGCTACCATTCCCACTACTTGCATAATATCGAGTCTTGTAGTAGTTAATTATAGGAGAGCTCCAATTATTGACCTGTAAAGAGTTGCATCTATTTGAGGGGTATCATCGTCTTTGCATAATTTACAATATGTGGTCATTGGTGTGCTCATAGGTGCACAATCTTCCATCCCATATCTTTTAAGCATGTCTTTAAGATATTTTGCCTGAAATATAAACATGCCTGTAGAAGTTTGAGATATTTGTAGCCCAAGAAAGTAAGACAACTCACCAATCATTGACATCTCAAATTTTTTGGACATATTTAGAGCAAATTCATGGCTCATTTCTTCATCATTGCTAGCAAATATTAGATCATCGACGTAAACAAGAGTGATCAAAAGTTTTTCCTTTTCCATCTTCATGTAGAGATTTCTACCTACCACTCCCTTTTTGAAACCTTCTTGTTGCAGATAGTGATCCAACTTTGCATACCATGCTCTAAGGGCTTGTTTTAATCCATACAAGGCCTTTTTTAGTTTGCATACAAGGTCTTTTCTTTCAGCAAGATCAAATCCTTCTGGTTGCTCCATGTAAGCTTCCTCCTTGAGATCTCCCTTCGAGAATGATGATTTTACATCCATTTGATAAACCTTGAATCCTTTGGAGCAAGTAAATGCTAAAAAAAATCTTATGGCTTCCATTCGAGCTACTGGTGCAAAGGTTTCTTCGAAGTCAATTCCTTCGATTTGCGAGTATCCTTTGCAGACAAGTCTAGCTTTATTTCTGATGATTTGTCCATCTTCATTCATCTTGTTTTTGAATACCCATTTTGTTCCAATTATATTTTTATCTTTTGGGCGAGGTACCAGTTCCCAAGTCTCATTTTTTTTCGATTTGAAACATTTCTTCTTCCATGGCCTTTATGCAATGAGGATCTTTGCTTGCTTGAGAAAAAATTTCAGGTTGTATTAAAGATAATAGAGCCACATCATCTTTTCTAGGGGTGATTATCATCCTTCTTCGAGTTTGGATTCCTTCATCTATATTTCCGATGACCTATTCTTCTGGATGATATCTTTGAACAAACTTGATCTTGGAGGGAGTTTGTGAAGATTCATTTTGAGGTTCACTTTGAGGTTCCTCATTCTCCTCTTCTTTTTCAGGTTCTTCTTCTTCACTTTGTTCAAAGAAAGGCTCAACTTCATGATCTTCAATTCCTTTTTCTGGAAGGCCTTCATCAGTACTTTCCACTATTCTTCGTAGACGATAGATGTAGCATTTGTAAGCTTTGCTCCTAGTGGAGCATCCAAGAAATATTCCTTCGTCAACTCTAGAATCAAATTTACCTGGTGAGTCATCATTTATTTTTATGAAACATTTGCTTCCAAAAATCCTGAAATATTTTACTGAAGCAGGTCTTCCTTTCCATAATTCATAAGGATTCTTTTCATTATTTGGTCTCAGTTGAGTTAGATTTAAGGTATAAACTATGGTGCCAACTACTTCTCTCCAGAATTTTGGTTGCAAATTAGTTGCTAGTAGCATTGTCCTAGCCATTTCTTGAATGGTTCGGTTCCTTCTTTCAACTACTCCATTTTTTTGGGGTGCCCTAGCAGTACAAAGTTCTCTTTCGATTCCATGCGCTTTGCAGAATTTATCAAACTCTTTCGAAGTGAATTCACCTCCTCTATCCTTTCTAATACATTTAATCTTAGAATATTCTTCATTTTCAATGAGAGTTTTAAGATTCTTGAAACACTCAAATGCTTTGGATTTATATTTTATGAAATATATCCACATCATTCTAGTATAGCCATCAACAAATAGAGCAAAGTAACATTCACCTTGAAGAGTTGGAGTTCTAGTTGGCCCACACAAATCTGCATGAATGATTTCCAAAGGTTTTGATGTTGAGAACTCCTTGGTTTTGTGGCTAGTTCTGGTTTTCTTTCCATGTTGGCATGGGCCGCAAAAACTTGATTTGGTTTGCACATTTTTGGAATATCCCTTACTGCATTATTTTTGTTGATGCTGACTAGGTTTTCAAAACTTGTATGCCCCAATCGCTTGTGCCATAACCAACTTTCATCTATTTGACTTAAGTAACATTTATCTTCTTGGATTCTACTGAGAATGTAAACATTATCTAGTGTTCTTACTCCTTTCGCCACAAGCTCTCCTGAGGACGAGTCTCTTATTTCACAATTTTTTGTACTAAAGACAACATTATGTCCTTAGTCACAAATCTAGCTGACACTTAAGAGATTTTGTTTGAGCCCTTCTACCAGCAAGGTATTTTGAGCCTTTCCTAGTCCATTGACAAGGGTAGCAGTCCCTTTTCCAGTGATTTTAGCAAATCCACTTCCAAAGGATAAATTTCCATTTTTCTTGTTCAATGAGATAAACTTCTTTTGGTCACCTGTCATATGTCTCGAGCATCCACGATCCACGAACCAATGTTTTTCTTCACTATGAGCACATAGAGCTAGGCCACATTTATCAGTTTTGATATTTACATTTTTAGCTTTTTCCCTTTTAAGAGGGAAATTTTGTTCATTATGATCATAATAATCACATAATGAGCAAGATGGATCAAACTTAGCCAAAGGATCAAAGGAATTGTAAGTTTTGATTTTTTCTTGCTCTTTAGGCCCATGCAGTTGGTTTGGTTGATTATTCAATCTTGGTGCTTCATTCTTATAAGCCTTGCAATGCTTAGCTTGATGCCCAAAGTTTTTACAATTGTAACAATGCCCAAGAAAAATAGTTTGATACCTATTGTAGTATCCATAGCTTGAATCAACATTCTTCCTTAGAGTTGCTCTTTCAAATCTTGGTTTTGAGATGTGACCTTTTCCTGAGATGATTTTTCTTCTTTTGGATAGCAAGAGAGTACATCAGCATAACTTCTGGCATTATTCTTCGTACTTGATGATTATCCTTTGAAACCAATTCCAAACTTGTCATGTTGAGGTCTTTGAGTGTTAAGAATGTTGTCAAGATCTAGAGAGCTTTTCCAACTCCTTTTGATTTTCTCCAATTCCTTTCTTAGGGACACTATTTCAGCTTCACGTTTTTCACAGATATCATCCTTCTCTTTTAACTTGATGTTCAAGAAGTCTTCCCTTCTTTTTTCTTCCTCACTTTCTATTTTAAGAGAAATTATCTTCTTTTGTAGATTCTCATTTTCTTCAATGGCACTCATTAGCAAACTATCCATGTTTATTTCATCTTCTATTTATGAGTCATCATCATTTGTAAATGCCATGAATAGTGTTTCTTTGCTTCCAACATAATTACTTTCCTCATCTGATTCATCATCGCTTTCTTTGTACTAATGGACATTTCTAGTTGGTTTCCTCTTTATGACTATGAATTCTTCTTCATCAAACTCATCTTATTTAGAGAATAAGTTCTTCTTATTAAACCATTTCTTCTTGTACATCATTCTTTTAGAGTCCTTTTCATCATCACTATCATGTTTATGAGGACATTTTGCAGCGTAATGACCTATTCTTCCACAATTGAAACAAATAAGAGGGTACTTACCTTTTAGCTTAGATCCCCTTTTTAGTCTTCGTACAAATTGAGCTAACTCGTTTTCATTATATGATTCATCGCTGTTGTAATTCCATCCTTTTCCTTCTTTTGTATATTTTGAGGCTTTGAAATCTGCTTCTTTGAAATTTGGGATCCCTTTCCTCATCTCATAGGAAATAAGAATTCCATGAAGTTCATCCATCTTGAGAGTATCTAAGTCCTTCATTTCTTCTATGGCACTTACTTTGGAGTCGAATCTGTTAGGAAGTGATCTCGGGATTTTTTGAACTATGGTGCTTTCTTCAATAGTTTCCCCTAGTCCTTTAAGAGAGTTAACCACTTCAGCTACTCTGAGGAAGTATGATGCAATATCTTCTTCATAATCCATTTTCATACTCCCGAATTGTCTTCTATAGGTTTGAAGCTTTGCCTTCTTAACTTTGGAGTCCCCATCATATAGCGAAACCAATTTATACCATACTTCTTTGGCTGAGTCACAGTTCATGACTTTCGTAAATTCAAAATCGGTGATTCCACTAGTGATGGAATTTAAAGCTTTGGAATTAGCAATGTAGGCTTTTCTTTCATCTGGATCAGTTGGAAGACTAGTGGGAGCTTTCTATCCATCCAAAACAGAGTGCCATACTTCAGGGCCAAGAGACATTAGATAGTAGGACATCCTCTTTTTCTAGAAACTAAAATTTGTTCCATCAAATATAGGGAGTTTCCATGTTGCTTCCATGTTCTTCATTGTGCCTAAGAATCCTTCTTCCAGCTATTAGGCTGATAATGAAGAAGTTGGCTCTGATACCAATTGTTGGAAATACTAAGAGGGGGTGAATAAGTATTTATTTTCAATTGTTAATTATTTCCAGTTAGATTCTTCACAATTAAAGACAGATAGATATATATAATAATGATATTAAGAATTAAAGAGAACTTCAATCCCTTTTTAATAATAGTATACAATAGATGAGAGAAGGGCACCGACCCTTTTAATGAAACAGGCACCAACCTGTTTGCCAAGCACCAACTTGTACTTTGATGAGGCTCCAACCTCTGGGGCTTCGACCCTATCTTCTCAAGGCACCAACCTTGTGTTTAGGAGCTCCTACTCCAAGGACACCAATCCTTCAGAATTATTTAGAGAGAAAATGTGAGATGTACTTACTTGATTGTCTTCAACAAAAATCTTCACTATTCAATTAATTTGATCCAAAATTGTCCTTGACTGTCCAATAAAATGTTTCCAAGAGACCTCTGTCATATGTGACTGTCCTTTTCTACAAATGCTTGACTGTCATTACAATCTTCCACAAGATTTCTTCAATCCGAGATTTTTCCTTCACACAGTCCGAGTAGGTGACTGTTCCAAGTTCTTCACCCTGCTATAGGTCTGAAAATGAGTGATAGTCTACACCTGTCGAAGGCAGGATTTAAGCACTGCTGACAAGGTTTATGCAACAGATTGTCTCCACAGATTAGGACCGCAATACAGAACAGAGATACATGGACTCGGTGTTATGCTATTACAGTCACGATGTCAAGACAGTATCACAATCTCAGTGCTACCATATTGTCATGATCTCGGAGCCACTAGTGTCTCGGTGTATTACAGTGATGGAAATTTCAGAAGGGAGCTCGGACTTTAATATGCCTTAGTAGTTCGGTTCATAAGTTGATTTATATGAAGAGGGATCCTTATACCGTTTCTATTGAAGAGATTCCAAGATATTTTATCACAGAAACAGTCTCTAATATGCTTGTCTTATTAAACCACATAAACAGGTGCAAGGGTGAAATTGTTGTTATAGAATCATATCAAAAAAATGGATCTTTAACTCGGTTCTATCTGCCTTCTTTAGTTCACGAGATGTGAACCCTTTTCGTGTGCTTTGATGTCCTCTTCTTATCTTCACCGAAAACTTGATGATAAAAGGAAGTGATTGGATGTCATACTTATACAAGTTTGACGTTAGAAGAATGGACACATCTTTCTAGATGTAGGCTGACATGAAGGAGCTATGACAGGTCGGCTCAGAAAAAATATAATTATTACACAACTTCAAAAACAATATCTTTCTAACCATGGGGAGGTTTGGGGCATATGAGGGCTCGTTGGAAAGAGGAAGGAGTCATCTTTAAGATGGTCTAAGTCCCATTGTGATTGGCTACCTCTAAGATGCCAAAATTCATTTTTCCTTTGTAACTGTCATTAATTTTAGTGCAGAAAGTATATAGGACAGAATGCCTTCTCCATTGCTTGGCTTCTTAATCATGGGGTCATAGCATCATCATGATAGTACCCAGCAAGTGCAGTAATATGTCACAGTGTAGCATCATTAGGAGAACTTCAAATTATATCTTCCATGTTTTTCATTAAGTCTTTCAACTTGTTGCCATCAATGACAACTTGGATTAACAGAGCAGATCTTGAAGAGCCAAAGTGATCCAGTGTTTGCATCAGTTACTACTATCATAGATATTCTTCAGAGTTGGATGAACTTCTTCATTCTCTCATTGTACTTTGTATCTTTTTTGAAAATTTGATTTCTAATAGAAGAAGAATATGGTTGGGTTTTCCCCTTGTGGGTTTTGCCCTGGTCATTGACCTAACTTCTCTGTATCTCATTGAGTTCTTGGTTGTATTTCATTGTGCATATGGTTTATATAGTTTATATTCTATCTATAATTACTTAACGTATTTTACAACATAAAGAAGTTCTAGATTTAAGTGATTGTAATAAAATAAAACATCAAAATTTTAACATGGTATCAAAGCTTTGGTGAAAACAAACTGAAGAAGGAAAACTCCATTTGTAACTCTCTTTCTGTTGGAATATCTTTTGTTGTCTGCTCCATTTGGTGAAAACAAACTGAAGAAGGAAAACTCCATTTGTAACTCTCTTTCTGTTGGAATATCTTTTGTTGTCTGCTACATTTTTTTTTTTTTTTTTTTTTTTTGGGCTGAAATATCTCTTGTTGTCTGCTCCATTGACAACTCTTTTTCTGCTGAAATATCTCTTGTTGTCTGCTTCATTTGCAACTCTCTCTTTTTTGCTGAAATAACTCTTGTTGTTTCTTCTACTTTTTGCACATTTTCTGTTGAAGTAACTCATTTTTTATCGCTGAAATTTCCAACTAAAATCTTACTGTTGAATTTTATAGCTGAAATTATACTGTTTAAATTTTACTACTGAAATTTTATTGCTAAAATTTACAGCTGAAATTTTACTGCTGAATTTTATAGCTCAAATTCTACTGCTGAAATTTACTACTGAATTTTTACTGCTGAAATTTACAGCTGAAATTTTACTGTTGAAACTTTAATGTTGAAATTTTATTGCTGAAATTTTATTTACTTCTGAAATTTTGTTATTGAAATGTTACTGCTACTGTTTTTCCAAGATTTCAATGAACCCAAATATGATAGTGATTTTGCAGATAGTAATTAAGGTGTTGCATGTGTTTAATAGTTGTGGTTTTGGTACTTTTTAATGCATGCAAAAGTAAAGAGTAGTTTTATTTTTGTTTATGCATGTGCAAGAAAGTGGTATTGAAAAAAAGTATAATGCATAGAAGGTTTTGAAAGAATAACTGATAGAAATTAAATGTTGAAGATAGGGGGATTTTGACTCTCTCACATTATACGAGAATCGTCATAATCTGTGGGTTTTGGTAATTTTAAAAATCCCTTTTGATCATCAATCAATCCTAATAGTTCAATTTCGACTCAATCATCAATATTATTATTATTATTATTATTAAAAAGCAAGTTTCTCAATCATGTCATATGTAACTCCCCTCAATTAATGGATATGTTACTCTCTCTTTGTTAATGGATTCATTCATCTCTTTAATGCTCTTACGCACCTCTTACACTATCTTACACACTTTAATGACTCGTCATAAAAATATTCCTCTTACACATATTTAATGCATAAATTACACTTATCTCCTTTATGGCATAAGTCGCAATCCTATTTTGGCATATGTAACTCCTCCTCGAGGCATGTGTATTGCTCCTCCTTTATGTCAATAATGTGAAATTTTCAATCTAAAAATCTACAGTCGCAATGATAGATTTATTTCTCCTACTTATTACTCCAATAACTTATTTACATAAATGTATCAGTAAACTTTGAAATAATTACTACTGCAACATTCACAATTATATATGCAGAAAAGTAAACAGTAAACAACATAAGCATAAGAACCAATCACATGTACACAGTGATTTTTGGACAATTTTCCTCAAAAAACCCAATGCAAGAAAACCAGTGCAGCAGATGAGGGTTTTATTATTATTCTTCAGCAAATGAATTTTTACAAGGAATACATTGGCAGATATAATTAGAAAACACCTAAGAAAAAAATTCTCGGCTCCTCCCAAAAATTTCCTGACACCCGGAAGAGCCTCTGCTTTCTCCTGTGGTTGTCTATGTGTTTCTTTACGTAGTCCCTGCACTGGACTGCGTCACTCTGAATAGGCTCAGTGTGGGTTCACTGCGTTGCAGCTCTGCACTGCCTTCTGTGACCCTCTGCTTCCCTCTATCCTCGAGCTCAATCACTGTTGACTCTCTCCTTCTTTTTCTGCTTCTGCAACTCTCCGCCCTGCAACTCTCCCACTGAGATCGAATTATATTCCTTCATAATTGATCTCCTTTGGGTACTGAGTGTATGCCTAACTTGCTTTCCAAATGACCCTCAAGCCTTTTTTTATAATCTTCTCGTTGATGAATCAACAGCCCGGATTAGAAGTCTAATCAATGGCTAAGATTAAAACTTGGCTTAATCTTCATTTTATAGAAGATTCACACTTTGTCTTATTAATACCCTTTAATTATTTAATTTCCCTAAGTTTAGACTTAGGCTCTCCATTAAAATAATTAATTATTTTAATAATACATGAACCGAGTGGAATTTCCACAAACGGTTTCTAGGTTCTTTTGAATATTGATATCCAAGTCTCCTCACAAGATTTGAGACTTAGAACACTTTCTGATGCTACAAAAATCAACACTCCCTCTTAGCGAGGAAAGTGTTCCAAGAATATGCCTATTTCATGTTGCTCTTCTTTTGAAGCATCCTCTGTGTTGTTTGTCTTTGGATGATGCCCCTCATCTGCTGCGTTGTTGCCTTCTGTATTATTTCCCATGACACTGCCACTGTCACTACTACATTAGTACTGCAACTCCCTTTGAATCCTAATCCTACCCATTCCTACTACTGGAATGGATTCTTGATCATTCCCATCTTCTCTCAGAAGTAGACAAACTTAGTCTTCCCCAGAGCCTTCGTGAGAATGCCTGCCCCTGGTTCTCCTGTTGGAATGTATTGAAATTGTACCACTCCCCGTTGGACACAGTCTATGATGAAGTGACAGATGATGTCAATGTGCTTTGACCGATCATGAAACACGAGATTTTCAGAGAGCTTGATGCAGCTCTGATTGTCACATAAAATAGTGGTCGCTTCCATTTTCTTCTTTAGTAAGTTCACAAACAGTTTTTGAAGCCATATGGCCTCACACGAAGCTGTGCTAGCTACCATATATTCAGCCTCTGCTGAGCTCAGTGCCACGGATTTATTTTTCCTGCTGCACCAAGAAGTCATCCCTGATCCTAGACTAAAACAGTACCCACTGGTACTCTTCCAATCTACTGGACTCTCATCCCAATCTGTGTCATTGAACCCACTCAACTTGACATCACTGCTATGGGTGTACTTCAATCCAAGATCAATTGTTCCTTGAAGGTACCTGAGAACATGCTTAGCTGCTACCCAATGAGCCCTCTTAGGTTCCACCATGAACTGATTGAGGGCACTTACTGTTGAAAAGTATAACTAGGTTAGTCTTCATGTTGACTATGTAATTATATACTTATGTAAAGAAGAAGTCAAAAATAATAATATGTATTTAAGAGTCATGTTCATGAAGGATCTAGTCAACAAATATACTCCAAGATCTTGGCAAAAATACCGTGAAGAGATGACTCCCAAAAGATGCACAAAGATAATCTTATAAACGTTGAATTATCTATCCATCATGTCGGCTTATAATTAACTTCTCTGTGGCTCATTTGTGGAGCAAGTTTTCGGTCATCCAAAAGGACAGTTTGTCAATGTTCCACCAAGTCCCCTGGAGGTGGGAGCGAGGGGGCGAGGGAGCGTGGGAGCGGCCTATGCAAAAGCTCCCTACCGATTTTAGGAAACGTGGGGGGACGTCGGGGTCATAAAATTAAAAAATTATAAAAAATAAAAATACATATTAATATTATAATATTAATATATTATATATGATATATCATTGAATAATATAATATTATTTTTCATTTTTGCAAGGAATGTATATACAGGTAACAACCATCAATGATCTCAGATCATACACTTACATCATGAAAGATAAATCATAAAATCATAAATGATAAATGATAAATGATAAAATTTAAAAATTATAAATTGATGAACATTGAATAATTAATAATTATTAATGAATCATGAATCATCTAAGTGAAACAAATTTAAAAGTTAAAACTTAAAACATACATCATAGATTCATCATTCATATGTAACTTTGTCACTGCAATGTATAATGATATAATCATTAATGAAACATAAAACATATAGTTTAAAGTTATGTCTGAAACAGTGAAACATAAAACATAAATGATAAAAGTTTAAAACATAACATATGAATATCAAATGATATCATCATAATGACAAATAAGCATAAATGCTCAAGGTAATGCTCCACTAGTCTCTGCATCCAGCTGCTGCACGAATATATCAGGATCAACCATGTCACCATCTGAATCAGAATCACTTGGATTCTCAAACATGCTAAGCGGCACACCAGCCAACCCCGTTTGTGTCTCATCAAGCCTCTCCTCCATATCAATCTGTGCATCATCCTCTGGATCAACATCCCATCGGGTTGCTGGTCCCTTCAAATACTCAGGTGTCTTCCTATGCTCAAGACGGAGGGCACTGTGCACGGCAACTAGCTTCTCAGCTCTTTTAGAGGTAAGCCTATTCCTCTTGATAGAGTGTATGAAGCTATATGTGGACCAGTTCCTCTCTGCTGCAGAGGAACTAGCAATCTGAGACAACAAACGCATAGCAAGATGTTTGAGCTCTGGAGCACCATCCCCATTCATCCTCCACCAACCAACAGGGTCATCTTGGGCTAGATCATCGCGATCTGCCCGAGCACCATGTGTGTTGAAGGGGCCACTAAGAGATGCAAACTGAACAAACTGTCTTCGCAACTTTGCCCCCTCCTCCTCATTGTACATCTTTGCAATTGCAGCTAGGAAGCCACTCTTTACCTCTGGATCATCAATAGGAGGCACTCTCCCAAGCCTTTCAACATACCATTTTGGGTTTAATGCATATGCTGCCATGTGCAAAGGTGTGTTCATGCGATCCCACCTACGCTGAATGATGGGTCGAATCTGGGATGTATAGAACTCTAATGAGGGCTCTCTTTGCTGAATGGCTGCCTTCACACGACCCAACATGCTATCAAAGGTCTCATAGATTTCTCCAAGGCTAGGAGAATCCGTATCAGTGTAACGAATGACCTCCACAATAGGGCTCAAAAATGACACCAAATAAGCACAATCCGCCCACCAATCATTGTCCAACACCTGGCTTCTGACCTTTTTCCCTGAGTCTGTCTTTGATTCTGACCACCTTCCCCAGTCTGAACTCACAACCAAGGATTGTAGAGGTGCTTGTACCTCTAACATCCTCTCCAATAACAGAAAATAGCTAGCATATCTAGTATCGGTGGGCTTGAGGAATTCCTTCCTCGTGTGAGCCCTGTACATGGCCAAGGAGGTGTGGTGATTGCAGATAAACATCTGCACATCTCTAGCAGCTGTCACCAAATCTGATATCCACTGAATTTTGCCCATGTCCTTTAGTGCATTATTGAGTGCATGCACACAACAAGGAGTCCAAAAAATATGTTGATACCTGTTTTGAATCAATAACCCAGCTGATCTACAAACTGCTGCTGCATCTGTCACAACCTGCACCACACTATCAACACCAACATCCTCTATAGCTTCTCGAAGAAGCTCAAATTGGAAAGTTGCATCCTTCCGCTTTCCAGAACAGTCAACAGCTTTAAGAAAGAATGGACCTTGTGCACATGTCACTATGATGTTGATTAGTGGGCGTTTTCGGATGTCAGTCCATCCATCCATAACAATAGAGCAACCAAACCTCATCCATGTCTGTCTCATTCTCTCTTTCTGCACATTAATTTTAGACACTTGTCTATCTAAAATTGATGTTCTTAGCTTATGTTCTCCAGGAGGTACATATGAAGGCCCTATTTTTTCAATTGCTTGGACCATTTCCTTGTAATAAGGTGAACGCACAACATGGAAGGGAATTCCATTGGCAAAAAGAAATTTGCCAATTGCATCATCTGTGTCATCTCGATCTATAATATTATACATCCCAGACACTGTAGCACCCATAACAGAAGAACGAGATGCAGCTTCGGAACCTGTAGCACTAGCACCCTTTGCCTTTTTTGATGTAGCAGTAGATGGATCAACATTTCTGCTAGAAAACATTCCTTTTGTAGTGGCTGCCCTTTCTAGCCTCCAAAGTTGCTCTCTTAGAGCTGGAGTCACGTGCTTTGAGAGACATATATTGACTCCTTTACCTGTGATTGCTAAAATATGTTGTTTCACCCTCGTATAGCTGCCAACAAAGTGATGGCCACAAATATTGCAAACCCAATCACGTGAACCACCTCCAGATTTTGGATTTTTTTTAGGAAGTTTGGTTACATAGATTAAAAGTGGTTTGTGATGATTAAAGGCCCCCTTTGCAAATTTTTCCAAATCTGTTGGTGGGCCTTCAAAATTTAGTGACCTCCTCTTATGACTGCTTTGAACTTCAATTCCTTGGTTTGCATCTTCTAACGGATGATCACTGTACGTGCTCTCACTGTCAATACTGTCAGGTGACTGACTTCTGCTCATGGTTTAAACTTGCTGCAATTGCCAAAAAAAATATAAAAAATCAATTTCGAAATCATTTATAAATTTAAATTATAAAAGTTATAAAATAAAAAAAATGAACAATGAAAATTTTTAAATTTCAAATCTGTTAGAAATTTAATTTAAATTATCTGTTCAAAGTTCAAATTGAAATTTCAAACCATCTCACAATATTGAGAAATCTGAAACAGTCCACTGTCCGACATGCAATTAAATTTTTAAAATTTAAAAATTTTAAATGACGCAACAAATCACTGTTCACTGGTTCAGGGGTGTTCAGTGTTCACTGTTTTCAATTTTCAGTTTTAACTTTTCTAATTCTTTCTTCAACGATAAGTTCTGGAATCTGCACCATTATTTTTAAATTCAGAATTGAAAATTCTCATGTGTGTGCACATTGCACAGTGCCACTGTGCATGAGCAAGTGCCCACTGCCAAGTCAACAACAGGTTTTAACTTTTAAGTTTTAAGTTTTAACTTTTAACTTTTCTCACTAATATAATTATTATTATTAATAATATTCTGAATTTGCAATTAAATTTGAAAATTTCAGTGGAAACTTTCTTCAAACAGTTTGAATGCATTTTCCATTTGGCATTTTGTTGTAAGTGATGTTCATTGTTTTTAACTTTTTATAAATTTGTTTCTACTTTCTCATGCGACGTGCACTAAGTTGCCACTAACAGTGAACACTGAACACTGGAACAGCCTCCAAAAGAATTTGACATTTGTATTCCAATGACAAATTTTCAATTTAGACATAGGATTCAGGAATAGAATAATTTTCATAATCCGCTTGTGCCAAACTGGAATTTTTTTGAATTTTCCAATTCCCTGTTCGTCCAGTTCGTAGCAAGTCCTATTAGAATTTAGAAACCTAGGAATAAATTTAAAATAATGATCAGAAGCTGTATGCGGCGTGCGCTGGTCACTGCAAATTGGTCAAAGTGGCATTTAAATTTTAAATTTTACAGTTTACTTGATCCTCCGGAAGAATTTTAATTTTTCTGTCTTGCTTTATATTAAATTATTAATCTTTCCTTTTCAAACTACCGCTGGTCTTACCCGCCGGAATTATATGTCATTCTACGATGAAATTCGCTTAAATAAATTAATAATCTGTAGCTATTTTTATTTTAGCTCATATTCCCTCATTCTAAGATGAAATTCGCTTAAATAATGAAATTTCAGAATCATTCAATCATTTCAACGTTTCGTGAGTAATGGTAATTTAACAATTTGTCAGTTTGACTTAGCTGAGAGCTCTTATAAGTTATAACTTATGATTTGCAAAGGTTCACGTTGAATCCAACTTACCAGTTTCACTGAACCGGGAACCCTACTGAAGACTGAAGTACAAGGCGGCAGACCGAGGCTGCTGATGAAGCCGCTGCTGCTCAAAGAGGCGGCGGTTGCTAGCCTGCTGCTCACTGGATTTTGCTCGACGAGCGGCTCCGGGCTTGCTCTGCTGCAATGTGCAATGCGTGTGTTGAAGACCGAAGTGGCAGCTCACTGTTCAAACTTCAGTGTTCAGTGTTCACGCTGTGCAATGGTGGACGGGCCACGGCAATGGCGGGCGGGCGGGCAACTTAGAAGTTAGAACGGGTCACTGTAATCCTCAATGGCGGACGGGTTGCTGCACTGGCGGGCGGGCAACTCAGAACTATGGTGGAAATGTTTATGTTATGGCCGGTTTTAACTTTTATTTGACATGTCACATAAACGAAAAACCTAGGGTTTTAAACTTTATATAAACCTACGATTTTAATATTTTATAAACCTACGATTTTCATTTTATAATAATTAATTTCATTTTATCGATTTTAATTTCGATTTATCATTTTATAAACATACGATTTTATAATTTAATTTTATTCAATTAAAAATTTCAATTTCGATTTTAATTTTTTAATATGTTATTCAATAATTATTAATTTCAATTTAATTTATAAATATTCAATTTAATTTATAATTAAAATAATAAAATTTCATTGTTAATTAAATTTAAAATAAAAAATCAATTTTATTAATATTTTTTCATTAAAAAAATTTTTTTTTTAACACGTGGGCCCCATCCGTCCCCTCTCGTCCCCACACGCCCCCTCCCTGTCTCCTTCCGTCCCCTCCCGTCCCCCCGTCCCCTCCAGATGGGGAAATGTCCCCCTGGACGTCCCCTCCAGATTTTCGAAATTTGGGAGCGTCGAGAAACGTCCCCTCTACGTCCCCAAGACCCCGAATCGCGGGGGGGCGAGGATTCGCGTCCCCTAGGGGGGGGGACGCGTCCCCGTGTAACACTGCAGTTTGTGGATTAGTGCAGACTTAAGATAGTAATTGTGGATTAGTCTAAGATGGTGTAGCATATAAAAGAACAGATCTAAGGACATTATTGCATGCGGATAAGTCTAAGGGTGACAGCGTTTAAAAGGAGCAGATCTAAGTACACATTTGAATGCGGATTTATCTGAAGGAAGAAAGGACTGAAGGATACAATTTTCGGAAGTAATTGAAGGAAATAGTTTACAGAAGTAGCTGATGGATATGATTTGCGGAAGTGACTGAAGGATTGTGGAAGTGACTGAAGGGTATAGATTGCTGAAGGTAAAGCCTGCGAAAAGGTACAATAAGGAACAAGATTGGTGCAGTAAATTTGTGGAAGGTGCAAGAAGGATATAATAAGGATATCTCTGATATTATAGCATCTAAGGAAGGAATTTGTAAAAGACAGTGATCTCAAGGTGACAGAAAGTAAGGAAGGTAAATCAGAGATTTACCTTCCTAACTAGATTTCAAGATACTCACTTACAAGTGAAAATAATTGTCTCTACATTTGACTAAGTACTTTGATAATTGACTTGATGAAAGATTAACTAAGTGAAAGAAGAAATACATAAGTAAACTCACAAGTAGTTATCAAGAAGATAATTTGTATTAATTTATAGCCCTCCAAATTCTCAACATGGTATCAAAGCTAAGGTGCTGAACATAAGGGCTGCTTGTCAACAAAGTCACTCAAAGAAGCAAGGATCAAAATTTGGATTAAAAAGATAAACTAGCATGCAAGGAATACTATCCAACTAGTTTATATGAAAATATCAACTCATTAATCCTTGGTATCAAAATATTTGCACTCAAAACATTGTTTCAAGGAGAATCACAACTTTTGAAGATAGTCATTGTAGTCAAGGGTTCAAGAACAACAACATTGAAGAAAAGAAACTCTTGACTTCATCAACATAAAGGGAGTTGCAAGCAAGACCACTCAAGTAAGTATTCATGACCCTATCTATCAAGATGCATTTTTGTAAAGAAAGCAACAAGTTGGTTGGATCATCAAACTTCAGTGCATGGAAGAAGAGAACAGACTTGAATTTAATTGAAGAAGAAGTAATGGACTATATCGAAGAATCAACTGTTCAACCTCCAAAAGGAGATACTTCAGCCCATGCCAAGTACATGAAGGGAGAAATTAGAGCTCAAAGGATTCTCATAGAATCCATCAAAGACTCCTCATTCCCTATGTATCAAAACTAAAGACTGCAAAACAAATATATGACAAATTGGTGGAGTTATTCTTTGTGAGTATTGCTGGAGAAGAAATCTCTCTGAGACAAGAACTATACAAAATGAAATTATCAAAGGAAGAAGGAATCGTCCCATACTTTATGAGGATTTCCGAAATAAGAGATCAACTACAAGAACTAGGATAAGTGATGTCTGACACTAAGATGACAACAGTGGTGTTGAATGCTCTACCAGAGGAATGGGGAAGCTTCACTTCTAGTCTATATGGGAAGAAAGAAGCCACTCCATTCCATGATTTGTGGTCTCTATGTAAAATAGAGGAAAAAAGACTAAAGGCCAAAGCTGATACAGTATCAAGTGAAGAGAATCATGCCTTTGCAGCCATATACAGTAAGAAAGGAAGATTCGGAAAATTTGGCCCTCAAAATAAAAGAAGAAATATGGACAACATGCAATGCTTTGGATGTGATGAACTTGGACATTATAAAAGAGATTGTCCTAAATCTGGAAATATCAAAAGGAAAAAGGAAGAATCTCGTGTCACATATGAAAGAGAAGAACCTGACACTAAAAGATCTAAGAAGGAGGAAGCAAGAGATCTTTATTATGATTGAGATCATCTTTCTCTTTAAGTGATTTCTGATTGTTTGTAAAATTGTATGATAGAAATGTACATTAAGAAGCATCTCGAAAGAAGCATGGAAGAAGCTCTTAGTGTAATAGCTTCTAGAAAACTTCCCTACTTAAGAAAAGAAGTCATCATATCAAGGGTCATCATGAGGGAAAAGTTTTGAGATATGATGACATATTGATAAAACAGGTCAAAGTATTTAAGCTCTTCATTCAAAAGAAACCCCTACAGGATGACTCAAGGAAAACAGGTATGAGATATGAAAACTTATATGCTAACATTGGATGTTGTGAAGTCATATGGTTGCAGGTAATGAACTTATGTATGACCTATAAAAGAGTATCTCTCAGTGCATGGACAAATGAAATCAATATAATATGTCCTCATGGTATATGAGGTGGCTATTGAAAGTTCCTGGGAATGGAAAATGTGCAGAAAGGAAGAGATCATGAAATGCAACCATGTCTTGAGGCAGGTATCATTCAGAGGCTAAATAGATGTGACTAGAAGATCTCCTGAGAAGATATGCAAACTCTGACGAAAGTCTAGAAACCCTTAGCAAAAACATATCATTAGGAGATGTCTCAATCTGTGTGAAGGATACCAATGTCTACAAGAATATGTCATGGTGAAATATCATCACTAAGGTAACTTTCGTTCTAAAAGGTTAATATGAATATATTTATCTGGATGAATCTGTGCAGGGCTGCTATTCATGAGAAAGGATGTATGATCCTTGGAAATGATTGGAAGGAAAGTAGCATGGAATAACAATAAAGGAAGTCTGATGAATCACTCTCTGACAACTGACATGACTCAAGATGAAAGTGATGGATGATATGTGCCCTATGAAGCTAAAAGTTGGAGATTCCTCAATATAAAAATTCATGACATCGAGAACAAGAATTCTTCATGAGCATCTGGGTGTCTCACCATTGCTGCTGAAGGTCCCTAGTTAAGAGGGAGCCTGATGGTAAGTTTATTACTTGCAAGAAACTTGGTAATTCCTAAGGATGAGCTTAGGTACATTCTTTGTATAATAATGAGTAAATTCCCTTGTGGAATAAGGTCCTCCCTGGTTGAGAGGGAGAGATAGACACATCATTCTTGTCTTGGGAAGACAGAATGTAGGATTGGTTAACCATCTGGCATTCGATACTCTTTGAGAATGTTATAGGGCATTCAAGATAAGAGTAGTTGGGGACCGATATTCTTTGAGGGCTAGCTACCCAAGAGAAGAATAGTCCAGAAAGGTCATGTTGGGGTTCCTGTGATTTGGCAGATTGGCATACCAAATGACAAGGCAACATCAGAACCACTTTGGAATCCTAGGATCTATCCCTCCTGGATTCAGAGAGTGATCTCTCTGTATGTGTTTGAGAATGATATACTTTAAGGCTTATGATATGATATTAGGCTAGTTATGAAACACAAGGGATTTGTTTGTTTGTTGGTTGGGGATCATTAACTGAGAAGGTCATGTGAAGTGTGAAGGAGGGAATAAATTGAAGGATATTTCAGCATGGGAAGATAGGTCACAAAACAATTCTAATCCATTGGGCTACGGAGTCATAAAAGGGTTTCCTTGCACAACAACTATTCAAGGGTTTCCATAGGGCAAGTCATCTATATCAAAAGATCTCTTTAAGTTTAGTTTGTGGTATGAAACAATAAGACGTGATGTGAAGGAAGTAAATCTAATAACCAATTAAGAATCTATTAACTTCACTAAAGAAGGAAAAGCCTTTCAAAGTGACTATTTTAAAGCGAGCCAAAGGATAGGGCAAACCATAGACTTCTTTGGTCAATACTCCGACTAAAGTCAGCTCATCAGACAAACAATTCAGTAATCCTCTTGACTACCTTCAGAAAGTAGAAAAACATTTAAGATAAACATAAAGAGTAGCCTAAGATCAAGTAAGGACTTTGAACTGATGCAGGGGCATTAGGCACTAGCCAGCAATGTAGGATTTTTGTCCACATGTTGTGGCTAGGAGGGTTTGCAAACAGTCGAATTGTTACAGCTAGGTGTCAATACCTTAGCTGATTGTATTATTATATCAGTGATAGTTATAGAAGTCGAATGGTTAGCGCTATCTGTCATATTTTGGCTTTTGAATAATTGTAATTAGGCTCTTGAGTTACCGTAACGGTCCTCACAGAGGAATTGAAAGGGCATATGTTGATGTATATAAATGTAATACCTCGGATGTATAGAAAAAAAAGAAGAGAGAAAACAAGAGAAAGAGAGATTTCTGCAATAAACTCTGTGTGTTACAATTGTTTCCAGTTAAATGGTTTCTGAGCTTGTTTTCCATAGGAGAGACTCGAACCTTTGTCTATGAAAGAATTGTTTAATTGTGAAGCAATTGAATTCCATAT
Source organism: Pinus albicaulis (assembly GCA_034641835.2). NCBI lineage: Eukaryota > Viridiplantae > Streptophyta > Pinopsida > Pinales > Pinaceae > Pinus > Pinus albicaulis. Next base: position 1,521,831,397 of record CM076582.1, on the reverse strand, counting down.
ATATATACAATTACCGAGTCGGACCATTGTATCGACTCCGCATTCATCTGTCTGTTATTTCCCTTAATTTATCTGAATAAACCCTATTAAATCAATGTTACCACAAGCGAGGTCTGTGCAGAGGAATTGTGGTCATGAATGCGTTTAAATTGGAAGATTTTCCGTTCTGCATAGAAATAGTGTTGTCGCTTCCGAACCCGGAACCATGGATTAGGCGTGAGTTAGAGAACGAGGAGGATCAAGCAACTGGCATGAACCATAGTTAAACACTGTGCAAAAACCACGAGTGGTTTTGAAAGGCGGGTTGCCCATATCGTACCACTCTCGCGGAGAAGGTGGTATTCTCTGAATTGAAGTGATTCCATAGAACCATCGACACGTGGCGCCGGACGGGAGTACAAAACCACCTTTCTGTATTCTCATCGCACGTTAGAGCTAGTACAAGGACACCGAGCGATATCAACGAAGGCCATCGATCTGGCGCAGAATCATCGGACGATGGTCGCAGAGCAAAGATGCATGGAATTTAACCTAAGGTACAGGCACACATTTGATTGGCTATTGGACGTAGGGGTGGGCCCGGAGCGAAAGTTCTATTATAAAGTTTGATTTACAAGTGAGGGGTATTAATATAAGTTAAACATTGCAGATAATATTATTTATCAAATTCTGTGAATATGATAATTAATAAAAAGAAATAGACCACGTGGAGGAAGGGAAAACTTGACAGAGCCACGTCTCTGTTGACCGGCTCTCCGTAGGCAGACCTTTCAGCGTTGTTGTGTCATTTGTGGTATCAGAGCTGTTGTCTAAATTTGTTCTGCTGACATGGCAATCCGAGTTGGTAGAGGTGCTGGCAGAAGAAGACTTGTTGCCAACGCTGAGGTGTTGGGGATGTTGCAGAGGGTCGAGGCCAGAATAGATGCCATGGAACGAAGACAGCCCATAGATCCTGAAGACATCAGTGAACCTGAGACAGAAGAAGAAGAAGAGAATGTTGATATTCCTCCTGACATGAGGCTCCTCAGAACTGTTCTGGGGTTTGTAGTTAAGCCCAGAATTGAAGTGTCGAGTTATGTAGGGGGACTGAATCCAGAGGAACTGGTGGATTGGATAAATGAAATGAATAAGTGCTTCGATTATGAAGAAATAAGTGAGGATAAGAAGGTCAAGTTTGCAATAAGAAAGCTGAAGGGACATGCTGCACTTTGGTGGGATGGAGTGCAGGCAGAGAGGAGGAGAGTTGGCAAGCAACCTATCAAGAGCTGGACCAGAATGATGGCCAAATTAAAAGGTAAATTCTTGCCTAGTGATTACCAGCTGACATTGTATAAGAAAATGTAGAACCTGAGACAGAGGTTCCTGACAGTAATGAAATACACAGAGGAATTTTACAGAGTAAGCATAAGGGCTGGGAAATTCCAAGACACACCTGAGAAGACTGCCAGATATGTGAATGGTCTCAAGCTAGAGATCCAAGTTGAGATTGGTCTCCTGTCTCCTAAGACAGTAGAAGAGGCCTATCAGATGGCCTTGAAAGCAGAGGAGAAACTCTTGAGGAAACAGTCTGCCAAGAAGAGAGGTACTTTCAAGTCAGGGTGGTAGGGGAAAGCCTACTACACCCAGGGATGGAGCTAACAGTAGCTCACCTCATAATGCATCTACAGAGGATGATGCAAGGGGTAGAAGGGGTTCTTACAGAGGAAAAGGAAGAGGAGGCAGAGACAGAGGCAGAGGTAGAGAGTTGAGGTGTTATAGATGTCATTAAGTGGGACACAAGCACTATGAATGTCCAGAGAATGTGGGTGATGGTCCAAGAAATACTGTTGTCGCCCAGGCTGGAGAAGAAGCCATTAGGGAAATTTTGAGGTCTAAAATGGGCCTCCTAAGGAAATTATAATATAATAGTGGAAATAATCAAAAAAGATTCGATGACATCATCAAATTTTAGAGGGAAAAAATGGAAAAACTATTTTTTCAACTTATCTCCCATTGTTTTTACTCAAATTTTGAGCGGGAGTACTCGTTGGATGCAAAATTTAATTCCTGATCCAAAGAGTACCCATGTTGCATACTTTTGATGGGTCCTGCTATACGAAAAATGATAAATAGATTAAAAACGTGATTGTAATCAAGTTTTTTATGTATTTCTCATTTTTAGTGTAGCATAGTCCATCGAAAGTATGCAACATGGCTACTCCTTGGATCAGGAATTAAATTTTGCATCCAAAGAGTACTCCCACTCGAAATTTGAGTAAAAACTTTGCGAGATAAGTTGAAATTACGAGTTGAAAAAGTAGTTTTATTTTTTTATTATTTTTTAATCTTTTTACCCTTTTACTTAAAAAATGGTGAATCATCCCCCATGGTTGACATCATCATCTTGAATCCTATTGGTTATTATAAAGTTTATTTTTGTTTTACATTTTTCTTAGGAGGCCCATTTTAGACCTCAAAATTCCCCTAATGAGAGATCGAAGAAGAAATTCTTCCAAAGAGGGGAGAATCCTTGGTGGTAAATAAGGCCCTGTTGAAGCAAGCCAAAGAGGTCACTGAGCCTGCACAAAGGAAGAATTTGTTTAGGAGCATATGCAAAGTCCAAGGGAAATGTTGCCAGCTAGTCATTGATAGTGGCAGCACAGACAATCTGGTTTCCACTGAGGTAATAGAAAAATTGAAGTTGAAGACAAGGGAGCATCCAACTCCCTACAGGGTGTCCTGGCTGCATAAAGGACATTAGCTGGTTGTGAAAGAACAGTGTGAGATAGAACTGCAAATGGGAAAAATACAAAGATAAGGTCCTGTGTGACGTAATGCCCATGGATGTGTGTCATATACTGCTGGGTAGACCTTGGCAGTTTGACAGAGCAGCAGTGCATGGTGGCAAGAAGAACACTTACAAGTTCTTCAAAGATGGGGTACATCATACATTGATTCCCATGGAAGAAGGAGAGCCATCCAGTAGAGTGATTGATCCAAAGACCTTGTTGCTGAGCGGGAAGGAATATCTACAGCAGATAGAAGAAGAAGAGGTAAGTTTTTCTTTAGTTTGCAAACCCAAGGTAGTTCTTACTTCTACAAAGATTTTTGATTTGCCAATAGAAATCCAAGAGATGTTAGATGATTACTGTGACATTGTTGTGGATGATTTACCTGATGAGCTGCCACCTGTGAGAAAGATCAGTCATCAGATAGATTTTATCCCTGGTTCAAATTTGCCAAATAAGGCAGCCTACAGAATGACTCCCAAGGAAAATGAGGAAATTAGGAGACAAGTACAGGAGTTGGTGGACAAAGGACTGATCAGAGAAAGTTTGAGTCCATGTGTTGTACCAGCAGTATTAAGCCCAAAGAAAGATGGAGGCTGGAGGATGTGTACTGATTCCAGAGCAATCAATAAGATCACAATCAGGTACAGATTCCCTTTGCCCAGAGTTGAGGACTTAATGGACTGTTTGAGTGGTGCTAAATATTTCTCAAAGATAGATTTCAAAAGCGGATACCATCAGATTAGAATAAGAGCGGGCGATGAGTGGAAAACTGCCTTTAAGACAAATGAAGGGTTGTATGAATGGATGGTAATGCTTTTCGGGTTGTCGAATGCACCTAGCACTTTCATGAGACTTATGAATGAGGTATTGAAAGAATTCATTGGTAAATTTGTGATAGTATATCTGGATGATATATTAGTTTTCAGCCGAACTAAAGAAGAACATTTAAGGCATCTTAATTATGTCTTGAAGAAGCTGCACCAAGAGAAACTGCTGATAAATTTGAAGAAGTGCTCATTCATGAAGGAAGAGTTGGTGTATTTGGGGTTTGTTGTTTTTGCAGAAGGATTGAAGATGGACCCATAAAAGGTTAAGGAAATTGTGGAATGGCCTTCACCCAGGAATATCCTTGAGGTAAGAAGTTTCCATGGACTTGCTAGTTTTTACAGAAAGTTTATAAGAAACTTCAGTAAGATTAATGCACCCATAATTGAGACAATAAAAAAGAGAAAACAACCATTTAAGTGGACTGTTGAAGCAAAAAGAAACTTCAAACTTTTGAAGCAAAAGATAACGGAGAAGCCTCTTTTGATTCTGCCTGATTTTACTAAACCATTTCAAGTAAAATGTGATGCCAGTGGAGAGGCCATTGGAGCTGTGTTGAGTCAGGATGATAGGCCTATAGCCTATTTCAGTGAGAAGCTAAATGACACCAGAAGAAATTATTCCTCTTATGAGAAGGAATTCTATGCAATTGTCCAGGCAATGAAAAAATGGAGACATTATTTTATGTCCAGGGAATTTGTATTATATTCTGACAATCATGCTTTGCAATATATTGTACAGCAGCCCAAGTTGAAACATAAGCATGCTGAATGGGTTGAGTATCTCCAAATTTTTAATTTTTTTTTTAAACATATAAGTGGCCAAGCCAATAAAGCAGCTGATGCTTTGAGTAGGAGACACATGCTTGTTCAAGAAACAAATTTTGAAGTTGTAGGGTTTGATTTTCTGAAAGAATTGTATAAAACATATCCAGATTTTAAAGAAGCATTTGAGGCATGTAGTAACCTTGTTTTAACAGATAGAAGCTAGTGGCTGGATTATTTCCTGCAAGAGGACTTGTTATTCGGAAGAAGCCAACTGTGTGTACCAAAATGTTCCATGAGAGAAAATTTGATCAAAGAGAAGCATAGTTGTGGACTTGCTAGACACTTTGGTACTGATAAGACTTATGAGCAGCTGAGTCACTTTTATTGCTGGCCTAAGATGAGAGCAGAAGTGGACAAGTTTGTGAATAATTGCAAGATCTGTCAGTATGCAAAAGGAAGGAGCCAGAATGCAATATTTTACACTCCCTTGCCTATTCCAGACAGGCCTTGGGACATGGTGAGCATGGATTTTGTTCTATGATTTCCCAAGACTCAAAGAGGGAATGATGCAGTCTTTGTTGTGGTAGATAGATTCTCCAAAATGGCACATTTTATTCCATGTTATAAAACTAGTGATGCCACCCATGTTGCTAAATTGTTTTTCAAAGAAATTGTTAGATTGCATGGGTTGCCCAAGAGTATTGTTTCAGACAGAGACACCAGGTTTGTGGGGCACTTTTGGAGGACACTGTGGAAGAAACTTGGTACCAAAATAAGTTTCAGCTCAGCTTATCATCCCCAGACTGATGGACAAACTAAGGTAGTGAATAGGAGTCTGGGAAATCTGTTGAGGAGTCTTGCAGGAGAACATCCCAAGCAGTGGGATCATATTTTTCCCGAGGCAGAATATGCATATAATGACTCACCAAACAGGAGCACAGGGCAGAGTCCATTTCATATTGTTTATGGAATGCATCCCAGAGGAATATCAGAGTTAAGAAATCTGGGAAAGGCAGAGCTAAGGAGTGCAGATGGTGAGGAATTTGCTTCAGAGATCCAAGCCATACATGAACAAGTTAAACAGCAACTACAAGGCAGCAGCATCAGATACAAAAGCAGAGCCGACTTGAGTAGGAAAGAAGTTCACTTTGAAGATAGGCAGATCGGTGGAAGAGCTCATGGACAGGAGCCCATGAAGAAGATTACCCTCAGGAGTCTGATGCAGGGGCATTAGGCACTAGCCAGCAATGTAGGAGTTTTGTCCACATGTTGTGGCTAGGAGGGTTTGAAAACAGTGGAATTGTTACAGCTAGGTGTCAATACCTTAGCTGATTGTATTATTAGATCAGTTAGAGTTATAGAAGTCGAATGGTTAGGGCTATCTGTCATATTTTGGCTTTCGAATAATTGTAATTAGGCTCTTGAATTACCATAACGGTCCTCATAGAGGAATCGAAAGGGCATATGTTGATGTATATAAATGTAATCCCTCGGATGTATAGAAAAAAAAAGAAGAGATAAAACAAGAGAAAGAGAGATTTCTGCAATAAACTCTGTGTGTTACAATTGTTTCCAGTTAAATGGTTTCTGAGCTTGTTTGCCATAGGAGAGACTCGAACCTTTGTCTATGAAATAATTGTTTAATTGTGAAGAAATTGAATTCCATATATATATACAATTACTGAGTCAGACCATTGTATCGACTCCGCATTCATCTGTCTGTTATTTCCCTTAATTTATCTGAATAAACCCTGTTAAATCAATGTTACCACAGGCGAGGTCTGTGCAGAGGAATTGTGGTCGTGAACGCGTTTAAATTGGAAGATTTTCCGTTCTGCATAGAAATAGTGTTGTCGCTTCCGAACCCGAAACCGTGGGTTAGGCATGAGTTAGAGAATGAGGAGGATCGAGCAACTGGCGTGAACCATAGTTAAACACTGTGCAAAAACCACGAGTGGTTTTGAAAGGCGAGTTGCCCATATCGCACCACTCTCGTGGAGAAGGCATTATTCTTTGAATTGCAGCGATTCCATAGAACCATCGACATGTGGCACCAGACGGGAGTACAAAACCACCTTTCTGTATTCTCATCGCACGTTAAAGCTAGTACAAGGACGCCGAGCGATATCGACAAAGTCCGTCAATCTGGAACAGAATCATCGGACGATGGTCGCAGAGCGAAGATGCATGGAATTTAACCTAAGGTACGGGCGCACATTTGATTGGCTATTGGACGTAGGGGTGGGCCCGGAGCAAAATTTCTATTATAAAGTTTGATTTACAAGTGTGGGGTATTAATATAAGTTAAACATTGCGGATAATATTATTTATCAAATTCTGTGAATTTGATAATTAATAAAAAGAAATAGACCACGTGGAGGAAGGGAAAACTTGACAGAGCCACGTCTCCGTTGACCAGCTCTCCGTAGGCAGAGCTTTCAGCATTGTTGCGTCATGAACCTATCCTGCTTTCGGCATACACTCAAGGGAACTTTTCAAAGCTAGCTGTTGGAGAAGAAACTAGAGGACAGGGCTAACCATAGACTTCCCTAGTTCAACTCTACTTAGCAAACCTTTCAATAACATTCAATAACAGAATCTCAAGTTCTACACTGCAAGACATGGGCTCACCAACATTCCTTGACTAGTTATACTCTATTGATTCATTCTCAAACACACATTTAGAAGAAAACATAAAGATAAATCTTATCAGTCAAAATTAGAGTACTTTAGAAGTAAATCCTAATCTATATTTCCTGCTCTTTTATCAGAGAATATGAACAAAGTGAAAAACATAAGAAGCAACAGCGACAATAAGGAAAAACATCACCAATGATTTAGATCAGGATCCAGTGAATCTGTTTGTCTATTTGATGTCCAAGTCTAGTTACATACTTTGAGTCCAATAGCTTTTACAGTCTGATACTTCTCTTCCCAGCCTACTATATTACAACTACTCAGCAACCCTTACTCAATAACAGTTCAACAATTAACAATTTTCCAACTCCTCACAATGAATTTTCTGTGCATACATATAGGTGAAAGAGGAAGAGTGTTGAAGGAAAGATCATAAATATCAGTTAAGACAGAGGGGGAGAGGTATTTGAATGCCCATTCTGCTTAATAATGATAGAAATAACTATTTGTAGCACTTTAGTTGCTTTTAGTTGACTTTGAAGCCAACTAGCAGGCTGGTAGTAACTCTGAGGCCTGTCCTTTGAAGATATCTCTGGCACAAGTACTCTGTTTGACCTCTGAGACAAGTAACTGTCATATTTCAGTTTTGAGGCCTCCCATGGCTGTGCAATAACTGCTCTGACAGTTTTAAAGAGGTTTTGTCATCAAAATGAATGTCATGGTGTCTTGGAGTGCAAAGCAATCCAAAGGGGACATTTTGGTCCTTGGATGAGTAGACAGCCTTGATGTTATAGCAGTTAAGGATTCCCTTCACTGATCTGTCCATCTTCGTCATTTCAAACATTGTTTTGGCTTTAATTGTATTTTTATCCTTTGACTATGGATTAAGATTTTTGATCTTCATTTTTTCATGTTAAATCCTTTATTTTATCTCCTAATACTCTTCATGGTCTTCACGGTTTCGTCTTGATTTAACTTTTTCTGGTGTTGACAGGTGGCTACGCGGCGTCGAAAGGCTTGATTGTTGGCCAATGGTCATTATCCATTGGTTAAGACGTGATTTTTTTATCCTGCTTGGTCCCTTTTCTGCTTTTAGAGCCATGGAGTATTGTCATCCTCGGCTCTTAGCCTCTGTATTGATTGTGGAATGGCTTTAAACCTTTAAACACCATGAAACATGCACAAAACAACCAATATGTTATATGAAATCCTGTGTTTTTGGTTTTAACTGCTTCAGAGGGCTTGGAGGAGGTGGAGGAGCGTTTGCAGAGGAAGTGAAAATGCAGCGATGGAAGGTAAAACCATGGAGGAGGCCAAAATCAGGGTTTAAATTTAAATATGGTGCCAAGACATGATGGGCGGTTTCACAAAAAACTAGGGTGGTATTCGCATGAGAGTTGGGTGGTAAGCGGTAAAGGGATGGGCTGATGCGATACAGGGGGGTGGGTGACACGTGTCTCCCAAAACCGCTTTTTTCGCGTTGAAATGAGGTGTTAAACCTTGGGAAGAAATGAGCGCGAAGATGAATGCGGGCCGTTAGATCTGGGGGATCCAGATCTACGGCAGAGGGTTAACGCGACGGGGAAGATGCGCGGTCGGGTGGGACCGGCAGTGACGTCATCTACTTTGTCGGGTAGCAAAATGTCTATCAGGAGGAGTTAAAGGTGAGGTTTGATGTGAGCCGTTAGATCTGGGAGATCTACGGTCAAGATTCGTTATGGGGGTAGGCGGATAGACGAGTGATCGGAGGGGTGGATAGGAGAAGGGAGGAGGTGATCACCGTTGGATCGACAAGATCAATGGCTGAGATTTGTTGCGGGGGGATTCTAAGAGCACGGAGGCCAAAAGAAGGTGGAGGGCCTAGAAAGGGTCTGGACCGTCGAATCTGGGGAGATCGACGGCCAGGATTCCATCGGCGAGGGATGAACATCGGCAGCTAAACATAAGCGGAGGTGACCCTTTGCGGTTTGTGATGAAGTGTAGACCATTAGATGAAGGAGACCAACGGTCAGGATTTATTTTGGGGGAACCATAGTGGATGGAGGGGGAGAACAGAGAGGAGCCCTAACGGTCGTTGGATCGGCGAAGATCGACGGCTGAGATCAACTACGGGGGAACGGTAAGGTTTTCGGTTGGGTGGCTCTGCGGTGAACCTATGCCATAGATTTGGGTTAATCAGACGATGAGGATTGTATCGGGGAGGATGCACATCGGTAGCGTAAAGGGTTTGGGAACAAGGGAATGGGGATCGCCGAAGTGCGATGGCCGATGGGGGCTTAAGGCTCATAGCGGGTCGTCACAGGCCTCGGTTTCATGGTGGAAAAAGGGCTAAGGGCTTAAGGCAAAGGCACTTAATCCCTAATGTTAAAAAAAGCAGAATAGGCCTAAAATGGAGGTTTTTAAAGCCTTTTCAAGGATTCTGATAAGGTGAAAAAAGGGATTTTTTAACCAAATAAAGGGTTTAAATGGTTTTAAGGGGGAATTTATAGGAAAATAAGGGATAAAATGGAAAAATAGGTAAAATGAAGGGATTGTTTTGAGGAGATGAAAAGGTGGGAATCATGGCTTTGAAGGCAGCTTTCTTTATATACCAGCAGGGCTTCTTTGAGGAATTTTTGGGTGAAGAAATTAGAGATATGGGTCTTATGAAGGATATTGAACACTGTAGACTTCAGGAACTCACAGATTGTTTGAAGTTTGTTTCTTGAAGGCTAAAAGACCAGTTTTAGCCATCATTTGAATATATCAAAATTATGGATGGCTAATAGTGGCTCCACTTGGGGATGGCAGCTCCTTGGGGGTGTAAAGAACCTCAGAGATTTATCTCTGGAATGTAGATCAATGCCTTGCATTTGACAACCCTTTCTTCTTTGATTGTGCTGCTTGAAAAGATGATCAACATTACATCATAACAAATCAATTTCTTCCAAGACAACTACCTACACAACCTACTTTCCTAACATTTTTTCTTCATAAGGTGCACTTGGACTTGCAAACCTTTTGACATCAACATTTTATTCTTTTATTGAAAGCAGGAAACTAATCTAAATATACCCTTATAACTTCCATGAGTCTAGATTAAATAGTTGGACTCAAAAATTCTCTACCTAATCTACTATTTGCCAGGATTAAACTGTCTAACAGATCTGCATTCACTATATTCTAAAACAAAAATTTAAATATAGACAAACTAGGATTAAACTATCTGATTTGTCATAAGACTATGGAATAAAAACAAGTTGCACCTAGACCTTTATTTGCAGAAAAGTAAAACAAAACTTGGAAGGTTTAAGATCTGAAAACAATGAGAGTCCTTCCTTTCTTTTTCAATTCTGATTTTGATCTCTTTGAGCTGTCTTCTTCTTCTTTTTTGGTTCAGGTTTTCAGCGTGTTAGAACCATTCTTTTTCCTTTCTTTGGCTCAGGGTTTGAGCTTGTTAGAGCCATATTTTCTTTTGATTCTTTGGTTCAGATTTTGAGCACGTTTGAACCATTTTTTCTTCTATCCTAATATATTCTATTGATAAGCCAAGATTAGACAGTTTGGCAGATCTTCTCCACTAACCTATCAACAATAAATTGAAATTTATCTAGTCATGATTAGGTTGTATGACTAAATAACAGTGTTCTTTTTGGTAGTGGCATTTAAGCTTGCACACTTTTAGATTTTCTTTCTTTCTTTTTTGTATGGGGTTCTACCTTTCTTCTTTTAAATCTGCCCTCTTTTTCTCTTTTCTATAGTTTTTGTATTTTTTCATTTTTTTCTTTCTTTCAAAAACAAAATAAAGCAATGGTATTTACAGTGGAGAATGAAAAACTGAGATTTTCAACAAAAATAATGCTTGAGCATCCTGCCATTGACAGGACCTCCAAAAAGGTTTGTTCCATCCATCTCTTGCAGAAAAAATGCATTATTCCCAATAGCAGATTGAATAAGGTAAGGGCCTCTCCATAAATTATCAAACTTACCATGTTTTCCCTTATCTTCTCTCTTGGAATCCCATTTGAGTACTTTGTCACCAATTTTGAAATCACTTGCCTTCGTCCTCTTATCAAACAGCTTTTTAATATTTTCTTGTACTTTTTGTGCTCTATTATAAACTTCTTCCCTAGTTTGCTGGAGATGTATGGTCCGATTTATCCTTCTCATCATGCCATCTTCCTCTGATTGTATTTCTTGGACCAAATTCATCACTGGCATTCCTAAACTGGTAGGAAAAACTGCATCTGCTCCATAATCTAGCTAAAAGGGAGACATTCCAATTGATTTCTCTGTTGTCAATCTATCTACCCATAAAGCATGTACCAGCTTGTTGTGCCATGACCTTTGATTTTCTTCCAGCAACTTCTTTATTATGTTTTTTAGGCTCTTATTGGAAGACTCTGCCAACCCATTACCTTGAAGGTAATAAGCTATGGAATGACCAAGCACAATCTGATATCTGTAACAGAAATCAACCATCTTTTTAGAACCAAATGCAGCAGCATAGTCAGTGATAATTTTCCTAGGACAGCCAAATCTAGACAGGATATGGTCTTCAAGGAATTTTATGATAACTGAGTATGTGGCATTCCTAGAAGGGATGGCTTCTATCCATTTGGTGAAATAATCAGTGGCTGTGAGTATCCATCTATGTTGGGCAGATGAGGCAGGATGGATTTCCCCAATGAATTCTAGGCCCCACTGTTGAAAAAGAGCTTTAACAGTGATTGGTTGCAAGGGTAAGGGAAGAAGTTTCCTCTTACCTTCAAATATTTGGCATTTGTGGCAGGAAACTATCATTTTGTGGACATCTTGAAAGAGGGTGGGCCAGTAATAACCATCTCTAAGGATTTTATTGGCAGTGGCTTTCCAATAGAGGTGGCCTCCACATTCTCCTTCATGAAAATCATGCTTGATCCTATCTGCATCAATCTCAGGCAAACATTTAAGCAATAAACCACTGGCATTCTTCCAATATAAACATTTATCTAAAATGCAGTAATTAACAGCCTTTAGCTTCAATAATCTTGCCTTTGTTCTAGACATACCAAGAGGGGCATTGAGATTAGTAAGCACATACAAAATATCAGCATACCAAGATGAATTGAGGAAATGATCCTCAATAAGTGGGGCTGGTAATTCCTCCTGCCCATCTAATGCTTCTATCATATTTATATCAAGTGTTTGCAAGTTAAATTCAGCCATTAATTGTGCTAGGCCTTGACCCTTGATGAGTTTAGTGGGTTTAATTTCCAAATCATATTCCAATATCATCGCAATCCACTTTCCTCTTTTGCCATCAGGATCTTGTGACAAAATTTCCTTTACCACTACATGAGGCACAAGTGCAATAATGTGAGTGTAAGGTATAAACTCTGAAATCCTTCAAGGCTTTGACCAAAGCACAGGCCTGTTTTTCCATGATATTATATTTCAGAGGTGCATCTCTTAATGCCTTGCTGAAAAATGAAATTGGTTGCTCTTGTCCTTCTGGATTTTTCTGTAATAGGACAGCAGCCACAGTATGTTCTGATGCAAATGAAAATATGATGAATTCCTTAGTGAAATCAGGACTAATAAGAACTGGTGCTTGGGTAAGTGCATGTTTGACCAGTTCAAAGGATTTCTTTGTTTCTAAGGTCCATTTAACTCCTATCTCTTTCTTTAGCATGTTTGTCATGTTCCTAAGGAGTTCTGCCAGGTTGGGTATGAACCTTCTTAAGAAATTATTCTTTCCAATGAAAGATTGAAGTTCTTTGATGTTTCTAGGGTGACTGATTCGCAATATACCTTCAACCCTTTTTGGGTCTATTTTAATCCCATTTTCAAATATGATGTGACCAAGAAGCTTACCTTCTTGGAGACCAAACAATGTCTTCTTGGGATTTAAAGATAGCCCAAACTTTCTACATTTCTCAAAGACCTTTCTTAAGTGTACTAGGTGTTCTTCATCTGTTTTGGAATAGACTGTAATTGCATCTAAATGAATCACAATGAAGTGGCCTATTTCTTCTCAGAAAGCAATGTCCATGGCTCTTTGAAAGGTGGAACCCGCATTCATTAATCCAAAAGGAATTTTCACATACATGAACTACCCTAGGGAGTAGTGAAGGTTGTTTTAATTTGGTCATCGAGGAGCACCAATATCTGAAAAGCCATCTAGCAAATAAATCCTCCTAGAACCAACTACCCTTTGTAAGATGTGCTCCATTTTAGGCAAGGGATAGTTGTCCTTTAATGAGGCTCTGTTCAAGTTCCTAAAGTCAATACAGAGCCTTATTTCTCATGTTTTCTTTCTTACAGCTACAAGATTAGATACCCACTCTGAGTATCTCACAAGGAAAATAATTCCAACATCATACATTTTCCTAATTTCTTTCTCAACTAGAGGTAACTGCACAGGTTTTGTTCTGCATAATTTTTCCCTAAACGGTTTCTGGTTTTATTTAAGTGGTATCATGTGCTGAATGATCTCTGTGTCATATGCCCTTAAATATTCATAGCTCCAAGCAAATGCATCAGAAAACTCTTTAAACAACTCAACATATTTAAGTTTCATGTGAGCTGGCAATGTTTTAGATAATTTGATCATTTTAGGCTTGTCTTTACCGCCTATATTGCATTCCTCAACATCAGATTCAGTGGGTTCTATTGTTGATTTCTTGGCAACATCATTAAAATCAAACAAGTCTCCCAGAGGTGCTAGTCCTTTGGGTAAGCCATTGTCTTTAGACTGTAGTATCTCTATGTCTTCACTTCCTAAGTTTATGTACTCTTCTGTTTGATTTTCGAACTCTCTAGTTAGAAGATTTATTTATGCAATGGGAGAAGGTTCTTTTTCAATAGGTTGTTCCCCATTAAGACAGTCTTTACCATACTTTCAGTCTGAATTTGGAAATCCAAACTCATTTCTGAACTGCAGGAAGTCCTCTATTTGTTTATCTCCCTCAAATACCTGCCAATACTTTTCATTGTCTGGGACAAATGGTCTATATTTCACTTGGACTGTGAACTGTTTTTTGTCATAAGGTCTTTGGCATGAACTGGCAGCACAAGCTAAACCATTGGCAAATATGTTTTGGTATCTAGGGACAAAAACAAGTTCATATTCCTCAAAAATTTTCAAAAGGTCCATGGCATCATTTCTTTAGGCTCTTAGTCTTGGATGTTTGGCAGTGTACTCTCCATTTATTTGTCTAATGATCAGTTCAAAATCTCCATGAACAGCTATCCTCCTGGCTCCTAATTTCTTCAGTAAATGTAGTCCTAAGAGGAGTGCTTCATACTCTGATATGTTATTTGTGCATTGGAAGTTTAACTTGTATGAATGGCTTTCAGTGTAATTATTCTCTGTGTTGTGAAGCCACACACCTACTCCTGCACCAGTTATATTACAAGACCCATCAAAACTCATACTCCAAAGAGGGCTAGTTTCAGACTTGTTGTTGTTTTCATTCCTGTCCCCTTTTTCTTGTGTGTTATGACTGTCATTATGTAGATTTATGGGTTCTCCAGCATGTTTATGTTGGTCTTGTTCCTTAAAGTTTTCATGGAATTGAGGCATTTCTTCTTGACTCTGATGACTTGCACTACGCTAGTGGACAATGAGTTGTTCATATTTTCTGTTTTGTTTGCTGTAATTTTCAGATTTGACAAACTGTTTGAAAGCCTCTCCCTTCCTATCCTCTCCTCCTATGTTTTTTGTTATGTTGGGTGATTGCTCACTTTCCAACTCTAGTTCATCAAAGCTTTCATCATTGTAAAGAATGAATGAGTCTAGATCTGTATAGACAGAGTAAAGAGGGGAATTTTCTGATTTTTCTTGACTACTCACTATACATTTCATGTGTGATTCCCTATAAAGTCTTCTAAGTTGGCTTAAAACAGGGATGGTGGCATATGTCATGTCCATTTGCATGGTACCTTGAAGCTTATTACCCCATGACCTTGAAAGAAGCATGCCATATTTGGGGGGCACATCAGCCACTACCACATCCATCACTATGCATTTGGCTGGGATTTGGGTCAAGTTTACACAAATATATTTGATCAGGCCTAAGCATTTTACTCTACTGGAGTCAAAAAAATACAAATCTTTAAGTTAGCCCAATATGGCAATCTCTAGAGGCAAACTAATCTTAGACAAAGAAACTTAATCCTTGAAGCTTCCTAATCATGGGTGTGCACGATGTTTCAATGGTAGTGTGGGTTGTCCCAGTGGAGTCTTTGTGAAACCAGGGATAATCAGCAGGCCTACTGATCACCAGTGGAGTCTTTTGGTCTTTTAGGAATTGTGGAGTCTCCAGGTGGATGATTTCGAATGTTTTAAAGCGGACTGCTGACCACCATCAACAATTAATACCAATATAAGGATGTTTGCGGGTCTTCTTAGGTCTTAGGATGTATAAGATGTAATTCACTCAAAAATCCCCAGCGGAGTCACCATTATGTTGGGGTTCTTGTGATTTCTCAGATTAGCATACCAAATGACAAGGCAACATCAGAACCACTTTGGAATCCTAGGATTTAGCCCTCCTGGATTCAGAGAGGGATCTCTCTGTATGTGTTTTAGAATGATATACTTTAAGGCTTATGATATGATATTAGGCTAGTTATGAAGCACAAGGGATTTGTTTGTTTGTTGGTTGGGGATCATTAACTGAGAAGGTCATGTGAAGTGTGAAGGAGGGAATAAATTGAAGGATATTTCAGCATGGGAAGATAGGTCACGAAACAGTGCTAATCCATTGGGCTGCAGAGTCATAAAAGGGTTTACTTGCACAACAACTATTCAAGGGTTTCCATAGGGCAAGTCATCTATATCAAAAGATCTCTTTAAGTTGAGTTTGTGGTATGAAACATTAAGAAGTGATGTGAAGGAAGTAAAGCTAATAACCAATTAAGAATCTATTAACTTCACTAAATAAGGAAAAGCCTTTCAAAGTGACTATTTTAAAGCAAGTCAAAGGACAAGACAAACCATAGACTTCTTTGGTCAATACTCCTACTAAATTCAGCTCATCAGACAAACAATTTTTTGAACCCTTAAATAAACTGAGAGGGGGGGGGGGGGTGAATCAGTTTATTACATTCATGGTCTTTTAAAACTTTCCTTTAAATTTATTTACATCATCATTTAGTGATCTAC
Source organism: Pinus albicaulis (assembly GCA_034641835.2). Taxonomy (NCBI): domain Eukaryota; kingdom Viridiplantae; phylum Streptophyta; class Pinopsida; order Pinales; family Pinaceae; genus Pinus; species Pinus albicaulis. Next base: position 1,521,815,267 of record CM076582.1, on the reverse strand, counting down.
TTATGACATAATGAAACAGCAATCTTAATATGTGAGCAGCAAGTATTAAGCAGATTAGATACATCATATCAACACATACACATCATGCACATAGACAACAGATATAAGTGGAAACCCATAAGGGAGAAAACCACATCTTATTATTGTTGTGATGCAAAGGCAAGCTCCAACTCCCTCTCACCACTGATTTTCTGTAGGCTCCAACCTACAGGAGGCTCCTACCTCAATTCTGCAAGCTACAACTTGCAAGGAAGCTCCAACTCCCAACTATTTTCTGCAGGCTACGACCTACAGGAGGCTCCTACCTTAGCCAGCTACAACTGACTTCTATCAAGCTACAACTTGATATGGAAGCACCAACTTCCTCACATTACAGTAAAATCAAAAGTTGATTTACCTAGATATCAGCTCTATTCTGTACCTTCTTTACTATTGTCCACCAGTCTCCATATCTACCATATATTATCTCTGAACCTTCACAGCTTCTCTGTCTGCTCCTCTTTCTTCTTACCCTCTCTGCCTCATTTCTCCATTCTCTAACCTCTCTATGCATATCTATGTGATATCATTTATAGAGTTCACCTCATGATTGTTTGTATTCCACAGGGAATTTGAAGTGGACATCCATGACTCTTTGACTTCTGCCTTCTCATTTCTTTGTCCATATCATTCAGAGGAATATAGCAAATTGTACAAATTTCAGTTTTATAGTGGAGTTTTGTTTGCCTACCGGAGACTTGCCTTTGCATCACAAACAATATAAAATCGATTAAAACATTTACATTTACATTTGCATTTGATATAACTCATTCGACCCATTCAGTTCTTGGCTCACAGTGTGCGTGTCTTTTTTGCTACTTTAGTGTAACAAACCCACATTTTCGTTCCTGTGCATTTCAAATTCAAATTCTGCAAATCTGAATACCTTCACTGCACACCTCTTCAAATATTCAATCTCTGTTCACTGCAATTGTGTATCTGCTGCATATATAACTGCTTTACAAGTTTAGCTCCAAAGAAATTCACAATATGGAAAACTCAACAATTTTAATTACTGATGCGGAAGCTAACAGTATCTCAAATCTTTGATTTGAGATCTTTTCATAAAACTCTTATGTCTTATGAAAACCATACATATTGTTTCATCCATATTTCAATATGCATATATTATTAACCCGTATTTTTACTTTTATTTACCATCCACCAATTTCACGGGCTTTTACGTTATGGAGAGTTGAATGCCAATATGTGACCTTGTATACAACCTGTTTATAAAATAACTCTGTGGGCCCACCAGATCACATATAACAATGCGTCCCCATCTAAATATCCCATTGGATTAATATCAATTGTGGTTAAAGAAAAAACCTTCATACATTTCCCATGTGGACATATCATCAAGGTTCGACTTTTGTTTTAAAGTGCAAAGCATCAGTATATATACAAACAAACTTTTCCGAGCCCACAACTTCACTTCATACAAGATTCGGCTTATAATCAAACGTAATGTCTTAACATATATTGTGTTCTCCACTCAATGTTGTGGAACATTATAACAAACCTTTTACCACCACATTCACCATTTAATGTCAAAATTCATATATTAGAATGAAATGTCTTGGACCCACAATATGCACAGTTTACCTTTGACATTAGCATGCAACGCCAACAAATATAAATGTCCAGCCACAATAGTTGTTAACATATATCAAACCCAACCTTGGTTAAAACCTCGACTTCAATATATAAAGATTGGGGCCCACTCTTACTTACCATAAACCTTTAATTAAAACAATCCTGGGCATTTTGATCTATAATGATGGACTTTCAAAAGTAGAAAGGTTTATTATAGCTCGGCCCTTATATTAAGGTTTCTTGTCTATGCCTTGACCATATCACATTACAGTCATTTTGGACTGTGTTTTAATGTTTCACATGTCCTTGCAGAATTTATTAGAGCTCATATATCTTTACAACGCATACATTAACCCCAACATAAATGATATTCACTTCTTCTTGGTTTGTCAGTCTGAAAGTCGATATATTGGCCGGTCCCACAGCAACTAACACGGAGTTAACGAGCCCGCAACTTACTATGCGATTGCCTTTGGATCTCTGATGGCTAGCAATCAGACGAATATCTTATTTTTATTCACCCTGAGTTTTAATACCAAAAAGTTTTGCGAAATGGGTGGATTTGGAATACCACCTGGGCCATGTGTCCCTCATCTAACGATATCGCATTTTTATTTTGAAAATAGCCTACCAGTTATAAACTTTGTGAATACCATCAGAGGTTTCTTAAGACAGCTTCATGGTTGCTTCCTTCTTCATGGTTCCACTTTCCATTAACGCACCATCAACATTTCGTTCCATCGCTATTATTAACGCTTTGTTCACAATTTCATTGGTTGCTCACAAGTCCACTTTAATCCTTTAACACAGGATTTCCGCCATTCACTAGCTCGTGATTTCTATCCCAATTCTTCAACGTTGATCTTTAACATGAATGAGCTTCATCATTATTCAACGTTGCCCTGCGTTCACAACTTTGTGTTCCACATTTAAATTCCACTTCACATGGTCTTGCTTAACGTTACCCCAGATTCATTACTCCTCCGCTATCGGTTCTATTCCACGGTATCTTCAACCTATCTCTGCAGTTAACGAGTCCATCAATTTGGACATACAATCATCCTCAAACATGGAATAAAACTGGGTCATTCTGTTTCACCTCTGCTTCTAATTCTGATGTGCCATTAAATCAAATCCAGTGTGATTCTTGATTCCTCGCAATTTCTAACTTCTGCTGGTAGATAACTCCTCATAGGCCAGGTTTCCAGTCTCCAACCCTCTTCGGCACACAACCAGTGCAATATTGTTTCTTTGTATTTAGTTACTGTGCATGACAGTGCATGTCAGTGCATGTCAGCGCATGATTGTTTCTCTGTATTCACTGTATATTCACTGTATTCTCTGTATTTATCTACATGTCAGTGCATGACTGTTTCTCTGCATGACTGTTTCTCTGTACTCACTGTATATTCTGCTACCTGGGCTGCCTCTTGCCTGTCTCCTTTGCCTATTTGTTGGTTCTTCTTTCTTCTCTTTTGCCATCAATGACAATATTTCCAACACAATTCAGTAATCCTCTTGACTACCTTCAGAAAGTAGAAAAACATTTAAGATAAACATAGAGAGTAGCCTAAGATCAAGTAAGGACTTTGAACCTATCCTGCTTTCGGCATACACTCAAGGGAAATTTTCAAAGCTAGCTGTTGGAGAAGAAACTAGAGGATAGGGCTAACCATAGACTTCCCTAGTTCAACTCTACTTAGCAAGCCTTTCAAGAACATTCAAGAACAGAATCTCAAGTTCTACACTGCAAGACATGGGCTCACCAACATTCCTTGACTAGTTATACTCTATTGATTCATTCTCAAACACACATTTAGAAGAAAACATAAAGATAAAGCTTATCAGTCAGAATTAGGGTGCTTTAGAAGTAAATCCTAATCTAAATTTCCTACTCTTTTATCATAGAATATGAACGAAGTGAAAAACAAAAGAAGCAACAGCGACAATAAGGAAAAACATCACCAATGATTTAGATAAGGATCCAGTGAATCTGCTTGTCTATTTGATGTCCAAGACCAGTTACATACTTTGAGTCCAATAGCTTTTACAGTCTGATCCTTCTCTTCCCAGCCTACTATATTACAACTACTCAGCAACTCTTACTCAATAATAGTTCAACAATTAACAATTTTCCAACCCCTCACAATGATTTTTCTGTGAATACATATAGGTGAAAGAGGAAGAGTGTTGAAGGAAAGATCATAAATATCAGTTAAGGCAGAGGGGGAGAGGTATTCGAATGCCGATTCTTCTTAATAATCATAGCAATAACTGTTTGTACCACTTTAGCTGCTTTTAGTTGACTTTGAAGCCAACTAGCAATAAAGAGATTATGTCGTCAAAATGAATGTCACGGTGTCTTGGAGTGTAAAGCAGGCCAAAGGGGACATTTTGGTCCTTGGATGAGTAGACAGCCTTGATGTTATAGCAGTTAAGGCTTCCCTTCGCTGATATGTCCATCTTCATCATTTCAAACATTGCTTTGGCTTCAACTATATTTTTATCCTTTGACTGTGGATTAAGATTTTTGATCTTCAGTTTTTCATGTTAAATCCTTTATTTTATTTCCTGATACTCTTCACGGTCTTCACGGTTTCTTCTTGATTTAACTTTTTGCTGGTGTTGACAAGTGGCTACATGGCGCTGGAGGGCTTGATTGTTGGCCAATGGTCATTATCCATTGGTTAAGACGTGATTTTTTTATCTTGCTTGGTCCCTTTTCTACTTTTAGGGCCACGTAGTATCATCCTCTTTGGCTCTTAGCCTCTGTATTGACTGTGGAACGGATTTAAACCTTTAAACACCATGAAACCTACACAAAACAACCAATATGTTATATGAAATCCTGTGTTTTTGGTTTTAATTGCTTCAGAGGGCTCGGAGGAGTTGGAGGAGCGTTTGCAGAGGAAGTGCGAATGCAGCGATGGAAGGTAAAACCATGGCGGAGGCGAAAATCGGGGTTTAAATTTAAATATGGCGAGGAGACATGATGGGAGGTTTCGCGGAAAACCAGGGTGGTATTCGCATGATTGTTGGGTGGTAAGTGGTAAAGGGACGGGCGAACGTGATACAGGTGGGTGGGTGACGCGTGTCTCCCAAAACCGCTTTTTTCGCGTTGAAACGAGGTGTTAAACCTCCGCGGAGAAATGAGCGCTAAGATGAATGTGGGCTGTTAGATCTGGGGGATCCAAATCTACAACGAAGGGTTAACGCGACGAGGAAGATGCGCGGTTGGGTGGGACTGGCAGTGACGTCATCTACTTTTTCGAGTAGAGAAATGTCTATCGAGCGGAGTTAAAGGTGAGGTTTGATGGGAGCCGTCAGACCTGGGAGATCTACGGTCAAGATCCGTTACGGGGGTAGGTGGATAGATGAGCGGTCGGAGGGGTGGATAGGAGAAGGGAGGAAGAGATCACCGTTGGATCGACAAGATCAACGACTGAGATCGGTTGTGGGGGGACTCTAAGAGCACGAAGGCCAAAAGAAGGTGGAGGGCCCGGAAAGGGTCCAAACCATCGGATCAAGGGAGATCGACAGCTAGGATTCCATCGGCGGGGGATGAACATCAGCAGCGAAACATAAGCGGAGGTGACCCTTTGCGGTTTGCGATGAAGCGCAAATCGTTAGATGAAGGAGATCAACGTTCAGGATTTATTTCGAGGGAACCATAGTGGATGGAGGGGGAGAACAGAGAGGAGCCCTGACAGCCATTGGATCGGCGAAGATCGATGGCTGAGATCAACTGTGGGGTGACGGAAAGGTTTTCGGTCGGGTGCCTCAGTGGTGAACCTGCGCCGTAGATCTAGGTTAATCGGACAGTAAGGATTGTATCGGGGAGGATTCATATTGACGACGTAAAGGGTTTGGGAACAAGGGAACGGGGATTGCCAAAGTGCGATGGCCGATGGGGGCTTAAGGTTCATAGCTGGTGGTCATAGGCCTCGGTCTCATGGCGGAAAAAGGGCTAAGGGCTTAAGGTAAAGGCGCTTAAGGCCTAATGTTAAAAAGAGCGGAATAGGCCTAAAATGGAGGTTTTTAAAGCCTTTTCAAGGATTCTGATAAGGTGCAAAATGGGATTTTTTAACCAAATAAAGGGTTTAAATGGTTTTAAGGGGGAATTTATAGGAAAATAAGAGATAAAATGGAAAAATAGGTAAAATGAAGGGATTGTTTTGAGGAGATGAAAAGGTGGGAATCATGGCTTTGAAGGCAGCTTTCTTTATATACCAGTAGGGCTTCTTTGAGGAATTTTTGGGTGAAGAAATCAGAGAGATGGGTCTTATGAAGGATATTGAACACAGTAGACTTCAAGAACTCACAGATTGCTTGAAGTTTGTTTCTTGAAGGCTAAAAGACCTATTTTAGCCATCATTTGAATATATCAAAATTATGGATGGATAACAGGTCATACTTTGGGAACACCCGAGTGGAGTATGTACCTTGGAGAGAAAATGACGAAGGTGTCTATAAGTCATGTGTCTCGCCAGCATTGAAGCCCATTTTCTCGTTGAAGAGATGGGGTTGTTAGTCAAGGCCTTGCACTAGGAAAATTTTGGTTGATATGATGCTATACAGATGCGATTACCAATCCAATTCTTCTTATGGGATTCTTCAATTTAAAAAGTAACCATGTACCTGTATGAATACCTCCCTAGTTGAGAGGGAGTATTGAAAAGTATAACTAGGTCTGTCTTCATGTTGACTATGTAATTATATACTTATGTAAAGAAGAAGTCGAAAATAATAAGATGTATTTAAGAGTCATGTTCATGAAGGATCTAGTCAGCAAATATACTCCAAGGTCTTGGCAAAAATACTTTGAAGAGATGACTCCCAAAAGATGCACAAAGATAATCTTATAAACACCGAATTATCTAAACTTCATGTCGGCCTATAATTCACCTCTCTACGGCTCATTTGTGGAGCAAGTTTTCGGTCATCCAAAAGGACAGTTTGCGGATTAGTGCAGACTTAAGACAAAAATTGAGGATTATTATAAGATGGTATAGCGTATAAAATAACAGATCTAAGGGCAGTATTGCATGCGGATAAGTCTAAGGGTGAGAGCGTTTAAAAGGAGCAGATCTAAGAACATATTTGAATGTGGACTTATCTGAAGGAAGAAAGGACTGAAGGATACAGTTTTCGGAAGTAACTGAAGGACACAGTTTACAGAAGTAGTTGAAGGATATGATTTGCAGAAGTGACTAAAGGATTTCAGAAGTGACTGAAGGGTATAGATTGCTGAAGGTACAGGCTGCGAAAAGGTACAATAAGGAACAGGATTGGTGCAGTAAATTTTCGGAAGGTGCAGGAAGGATATAATAAGGATATATGATATTGTGGCACCTAAGGAAGGAATTTTTAAAATACAGTGATCTCAAGGTGATAGAAAGTAAGGAAGGTAAATCAGAGATTTACCTTCCTAACTAGATTTCAAGATACTCAGTTACAAGTGAAAATAGTTTTGTCTCTACATTTGACTAAGTACTTTGATAATTGACTTGATGAAAGATTTACTAAGTGAAAGAAGAAACACATAAGTAAGCTCACAAGTAGTTATCAAGAAGAGAATTTTTATTAATCTATAGTGCTCCAAATTCTCAACACTTACAGCATAACAGATGTCTGCCCTATGGTACTCTTCCGATCTACTGGACTCTCAGCCCAATCTACGTTAATGAACCCACTCAACCTGACATCACTGCTACGGGTGTACTTCAATCCAAGCTTGATTGTTCCTTGAAGGTACCTGAGAACATGCTTGTTTGCTGCCCATTGAACCCTCTTAGGTTCCACCATGAACTGACTGAGGGTATTTACGACATAACAGATGTCTTCCCTATTGTTTACCAGATACACCAAAGATCCTATGAGCTGCCTATACAGAGTAGGATCAGCCTCATCATCTTCAGATGTGTCGATTTTCTTCCAGTTGGTGATCATTGGAGTCGTCATGGGTCTACAATCCTCAATCTGAAATCTCTTCAGAATCTTTGTAGTATATCTTCCTTGACCAAGAAATATCTCCCCCTTCTACTGCCAAACTTCCAACCCAAAAAAATAGTGCATCAGCCCTAGATCCTCCATGTCGAATTCCGTAGCCAAATTCTCCTTGCAGTCTTTGATGAGCCTCGATGATCATGTCAGAAATAGATCTTCTACATATAAAACCAATATCAGGGGCTCACTCCCTACCCTTAGATAGTAGAGATTGGGATCTGCATCATTCTTGACGAATCCCATCTTCTGCAAGTAGATGTCAATTCGACCATGCCAGGCTTTAAGAGCTTGCTTTAGTCCATACAAGGCTTTATTCAGCTTGCACACATGAGTCTTATGATCATGCATCTCGAAGCCTTCTGGTTTTTCAATATAAACTTCCTCTTTTATCACCCCATTCAAGAACGCAGTCTTGACGTCCATCTGGTGAATCTCCCATCTCATCTGCGTAGCAAGGGATATCACAGATCTAATAGAGGTATATCTAGCTACTGGGGCGAAGGTTTCTTCATAACCTATCCCTTCCTTCTGAGCATACCCCTTAGCCACAAGCCTAGCTTTAAATTTCTCAACTTTTCCATCTGCAGCATACCTGACTTTGTAGATCCACCTTGATCCTACAATTGATCTCTCCTAAGGTTTGGGGACCACCTCCCAAACATCATTCGTCGTGATGGAACTGTACTCTTCCACCATTGCATCTACCCATACCTGATGTTGAGCGGCTTCTCGGAAACTAGAAGGTTCCCCAACCTGTGCATCCAAGGCTTGATACCTCTCAAGCTACTTACGCTGTCTCTTCTCATTTCGGGGGACTCCAACAAAGTCTTCTGCATCCAATAGAATTTTTCGTAGTTCCCTGCTCTTTCTCCCACTAGTAGTGGGTAGATTTACCTACTCTCCCTCTTGCAACTCCTCGGGATAAATGTCCCTTGGATCCCAATGCCTTGGAGAGGTAGTTGAATTATCTGACGCCGATTGTTGTTGTTGAACCAGCGGATCCTCCTTAGACTGCGTAGCAGAAGGCAACTCGCTGGATCTTTTGAAGGCCCTCTCCTCCATGAATTTCACATCCCTCCACACTACAACTTTCTTGCTCTCGTGAATATAGATGTGATATGCATTTGCATTCTCACTGTATCCTACCAGATACCCCTTTTCCACAGTCATGTCCAACTTCTTCCTCTTCTGAATGGGCACACGACAGTAAGCGGTATTGTCGAAGATCCTAAAGTGACTCACCTCAGGCTTGTTGCCAGTGAAGACACTTTTCGACGTGATCTTTCCCAATGCAATGTGAGGAATATTGTTCTGAACATAGACATTTGTATTACAAGCTTCACCCCACAGAAATTTGGGCATGTCTTGATCATACAGCATCGCCCTTGCAGCCTCGATAATAGTCTTGTTTTTCCTTTCTGCCACACCAATCTGATCTGGATTATATGGAGCGGTCCACTCTCTTTTGATACCTTCCCTTGCGCAGAACCCACTGAATTCCGTGTCCGTGTATTCACCACCATTTTATGAACACAGCACCTTGATCCACTTTCCTGTCAGATTTTCTACCAGAGCTTTAAACTCTTTAAATCGACTAAAGACTTCATCTTAGTCTTCAAAAATTAGATCCAGGTTTTCCTGGAATGGTCATCAATAAAGGTGACGAAATATTTGGCACCACTAAGAGCTCTAGTGGACATTAGTCCACAGATATCTGATTGTATCAAGCCCAATACACTCTTGGCCCTATTGTTTCTTCTCTGATACGCTGCCTTGCAATATTTACCCAATACACACCCTCTGCAGACATCATCCCGCTTGGTGCTCAGTTCTGGAACTCCCATGATAGTTTTCTTGATATTTTTTAACACCCCATGATGCAAATGTCCCATCCTTCTATGCCATAGTTCATTCAGGTTTGTTTCATCAGCGCTACCTATTAGTGCCATTGGGGATTTGAGCTGCAACTTATAAAGTGTGTTTCTCCTTACTTTGATCTGTGCTTTCTTCTTCCAACTAGGATGTTTGACGTAAACCCTTTTACCAATGAAGTAAATGCCATAACCTTAGTTTTGAAGTCAGGACACTGAGATCAAGTTTATTCCCAGCCTGAGCTCATGCATTACATTAGTGGCCTGAAGCTTATTTCCAACCTCGGTCTGAAATACTATGGTACCTCTTCCAATAGGGGTACATTTTTCTTTATTACCCATGTTTATTTTAAAATTCATCTACTCCTCTTGGTATTCGGAAAAAAATTCCCGCACTCCTGTCATATGAGCAAAAGCTCCACTGTCAATGTACTAGAGCTCAAGAGAAGTCATGTTTGACATACAAGCAAATTCTTCTTCAATTCTAGATGCCAAAACAGAAACATCTTGATCCATCTATTCTTTCATGCTTCTTTTCCTCTCTGGAGAACTACATGAACCCCTCTGAGCTATTGTTGCAATGTCAAACTTATGTTCACTTAGCGATTCTTCGTCCCTGTTACTCATCTCTAGCTTTGATACCATGTGAAATTTTCAATCTAAAAATCTGCAGTTGCAGTGATAGATTTATTTCTCCTACTTATTACTCCAATAAGTTATTTACAGAAATCTATCGATAAACTTTGAAATAAATACTACTGCAACATTCACAATTATATATTTTTGGAAAAACCCAATGCAGGAAAATCGGTGCAGTAGATGAGGGTTTTATTATTATTCTTCAGCAAGTGAATCTTTACAAGGAATACACTAGCATATATAAATAGAAAATACGTGAGACAAAAATTCTCGGCTCCTCCCTAAAATTTCCTGACACCTAGAAGAGCCTCTGCTTTCCCCTATGTTTGTCATCTTGTTTATCTGCACAGTCCCTCCGTTGGACTGTGTCACTCTGCATAGGCTCTGCGTGGGTTCACTGCATTGCAACTATATCCAAGTCTCCTCACAAAGTTTGAGACTTAGAACACTTTCTGATGCTACAAAAATCAACAAATAATTCATTTTTATTGCTATATATATGTGTCTCATATCATCTTACCTCACTTACTTGTGCATTGTGAATTCGAGCTTGAGAGAGAGTTGGAGATACTTGAAGGAGATTGTCACAGAGAGAGAGAGACTTGGAGAGTAGGAGAGGATCTTGGAGAGCCAAAGTGATTCAGTGTTTGCATCAGCTACTACTATCAAATATATTCTTTAAATTTAGGTGAACTTCTTCATTCTCTCATTGTACTTTGTATCTTTGTTGAACAATTGATTTCTAATAAAAGAATAATTTGGTTGGTTTTTCCCCTTGTGGGTTTTGCCATGGTCATTGACATAACTTCTCTGTGTCTCATTGAGTTTTTAGTTGTCTTTCAAAGTGCATATGGTTTATATGGTTTATGTTCTATCTACAATTACCTAACTTATTTTTCAACATAAACAAGTTTTGGACATAAGTGATTGTAATAGCATAAACATCAAAAATTCAACACTCATGCCCTATCTACTATGAGATCATAGATAGATATCATGCCCCTCCACTTACATTTGCTACCTAATCAAAGGTGCCTTGCTCAGTTCATGAGAGAACTATCCAAATACATATCCCAATGTCTATGTGGCTCACCTTGACTGAAGCTCTTTAGGGTGGTTCACCACTTTCTTCCCATTTTGTTGCATTAGATTACAAATAAATAAGATTTCATGTTTTTAATCTTAACCCCTCTTTCCCCAATCATCTAATCTCCTCAAGACCCTTGAGGGGATGTTGTTACTCTTGAAACTGGAGGATTTTTCATATTCTTACCTGTGTTCCTATGAAATACACTAAAATTCCAACCAACAAATTGTGAAAATTTCATTACTCAGAATCCTACTGCAGCAATTGATTAGATTTATCCTATTTTTTTATTACTAAAAAAATTATTTAAGATTTTACACAGTAAATATCGAAATAAAATAAAATGTAGCCTACACAACATAAAATACTACAGAAAATAAAACGCGGGAAAATAGAAACACGCACACAAAAATACTCTGTTATTTTTGGAAAATCGTCCCCGGAAAAACCCAACTTGGGAAAACCGGTGCAGTGACTGAGGGTTTTATTATTATGCAGTAGTAATCTAAGTACAAATCGTTGGATGCCCAAACTAGATGCCCATTACAGAGAATTACTGACAAAAGAGTTAGTGAGAAAATCTCACATTGTCACTGGCGATCTGACATTGATCTGAGCTTAGGATGAGTTGCCCTGCATTGTCTTTGTGCAGTAACTACGTCAGCCTACACATTCACTGCATCATAACTCCAAGAATGGTGTCACCTTCTCCTCCTGATATTCTACTCACTGGAAACTCGACTCCCTGGCCCTCCGAACTCACATCTCGTCTTATAAAATTGGATCTATACTATCTCCTAGCAAAATAGCAGACTCCTTTTGAAGCTCTGCATTGCCTCTTTATGGCTCTCGATGTCTTCTCTGCCTCGCACTACCTAGATCTGGAAACCTTCCTTCGATCTTACTATCTCTACCCCTCACTGAAACGAAATCACTAGATATCTCTCTGGAAACTCATTATTGCTACTCTGAGAATTTGATCTCCCAGTAAATTCGATCTCTGCAAATCTCAAGTATATTCTCCAAGTGCCCATGAATTTCCTTCTTATAATCCCTTGTTAACACATCAACGACCATGATTATATCTTAATGGATGGCTAAGATTAACTTGGACTCAATCCTCATCTTTATCTAGAAGATTCACACCTAATTTAATTAAGACCCTTTAATTAATCACATTTTCTAAGTTTAAACTTAGTAATACATTAAAAACGATTAATTACTTTAATTAAATCATATCTAGGTGGAATTTAACCAAACGATTTATGGGTCTTGTACAATGCATGTGTCTTAGCCTCTCTACAAAATCTCGAGGCAAGAGTACATATGATGCTACAAAAATCAACACTCCCTCTTAGCAAGGAATGTGCTCTAGTATTGTTGTCCTCCTTATAGCAATACTCTGACTTTGTATCACCTCCTACTGCGATGTTGATGTCTAGCCTCACTACCCACGATCTACTACACAACTCCTATTTTACGCTGCACCTGTGTTGCTGCTGACCCTGCATGTTGCTGCCAACTACTCCATCTGCACTGCAACTCTTTTTTTGCTGCCACTGCAACATCTACAACTAGCTCTAATCTGTTGCGGCTACAACTGAGAGATGTCAATCATACTGAACCAACTGTGTTCAGTCTGATGCATTTGTCACTCGAGTCCTAACTGTTTCTAGTCTATGCATTGTCACTGAAGCCTCTGCGTTGTTTCCGACTCTACATTGTGTTGTTTCACTGCTACGAACTTTTCTCTGCGCTATTGAGTCCTAACTACTGTTAGCTACTGCATATGTCACTGTGGCACATGACCGCACCAACTGTAACTAGTCCATCATGTTATTGTTGCTATGGGCTCTCGTAGCAAGGTATTGATCCAAGAGGTGGACTCCTCAAGGATCATGCCCATCATGTAGCGCTATAGGGATACAAAACCAAGTATCCCCACCTCACTCCGGAAGGGATGTCTTATATTATGGAAAACTCTTCCTCCAATCTGGAGGACAGCATGTCGATCTCTGCAGGTGCAGCCTGCTGATCCTGCCTCTCCTCTTTGTCCCTCTTTCTGAGCATACATTGGGTGTTTTAGTGACCAAGTTCACCACATCTGAATCATTTCATATTTGAAACGACCTTCTTTCTTCTGTGTTGCTCTTGTTGCCCCTTTGATGTGAGGGCTACATTCTCCACTTCCTTCACCTCTACCTTCGTCCTACTGCTACTACTACCACTGATGGTGTTGTTCACGAGATCTTGTTTCAATTCTTCCTACTCAAAATATTCCCATGTCCTTTTCTCTGCCCCAAAATACTTTGGACGAACACTTGCCATTCCTCAGACACAAAATTTAGAGTTATATGCACCATCTCTGAAGCCTGAGGCGCTGACCCTATAGCTGCCAACTGATCTCGGGCATCCTGAAGCCTGGTGAGAAAGTGGTCTATGCGCTCCCCCTTCTGCATAGGAGTACATCTCAGGTTTTCCTCTAGGCACATCTTTCGCTGCTCGGAAGATCCCTGGTATAATGTGGCAAGGGAGTCTGAAATCTCTTTGGTCATTCCTAGGGCCACTATGTGAGATACCACATGATCCTGAACTCCGTCAAGGATCATCCTCTTCACATTTTTCGCCTCTTTCTTGTATGTCTTATTATTATCTGGATCCATGGGGACAACCACCCCATTATATATGTAGGATTTGAGATCGTATTTATCTAGAAGGAAAGAAATCCATGCCTTCCAGATCATATAGTTAGACGCTCCACCCAACCAATCCTAATCTCTTAGCCCTATTGATGCCATCTCGCCAAAAATTTGAACTCTACCTCTTCTCCTCTGCGCAGTTGCTGACTAGATTTACGCACTCCCTGTTAGAGTGGGTAAATATGCTCTCGGCTACTGCTTCTCTGCATGGAAAATTAGAATTTCTTGGCTATAAATTCTTTGAAGACAAAATTCCCTCAGTGTGTGTTCTTCTTTCCTTCTAACGCTATTTTCCCAGCTACTGCTGCAAAATTACTGCGTCCCAGCTGAAGATCTGCTCTACCAAAAAAAAATTGTTGTTGCTCTCTCTACCTCTGAAAATCCTCAATCTATAAATTTTGTTCTCTGCCGACTCACTCAGAGAACCAAATTTTCTCAAAAACTACCTTGCTGGTCAATGGACTACACAGCCTCTCTAGGGTTTCGAGCAACTGCCTACGATGTGCTTCGAAGCTCCCTCTTTTCTCCTGCAACTGAGCTCTTCCTGCTTCTTCTGCGCTCTGATACCATGTGAAAATTTTGTTACTCAGAATCCTACTGTAGCAACCGAGTATATTTCTCATATTTGTTGATTACTGAAAAAATTATTTATGGGGTTACATAATAAATATCGAAATCAAATACATTGCAGCCTACATAACATAAAATACTGTAGAAAATACAACGCAGGAAAATAGAAACACATAAAGAAACACTCTGTTATTTTTGGACAATCGTCCCGAGAAAAACCCAACTTGGGAAAGTCGGTGCAGCAACTGAGGGTTTTATTATTATGCAATGGTAATCTGAGTACAAATCATTGGCCGCCTAAACTAGCTATCCACTACAAAGAAATACTGACGAAAGAGTTAGTGAGAAAATCTCACACCATCATTGGTGGTTCAACATTGATCTGAGCTCAGGATGAGTTTCCCTGCGCAGTAACTGCATCAGCCTACGCAGTCACTGCATCACAGCTCTAGGAACTGCATCACCTTCTCCTCCTGATCTTCTGCTCACTAGAAACTGGACACCCTGGCCCGCTGGACTCACGCCCTAGCTTTTGGCACTGGATCTCGACTGTCTCCCAGCAAAATAGTGGACTCATTTTGAAGCTCTGCATTGCCTCTGCGTGGCACTGTGCAACCTCTCTATGGCTCTCGATGTCTTCTCTTCCTTGCACTCCCCGGATCTGGAAACCTTCCTCCAGTCTTACTATCTCTGCCCCTCACTGCAACGAAATCATTGGATATCTCACTGGCAACTCAACATTGCTACTCTAATAATTTGATCCCCCAATAAATTTGATCTATGAAAATCTCAAGTATATTCTCCAAGTGCCCATCGAGTTTCTTCTTATAATATCTCATTGACACATCAAGCCCTAATTAGATCTTAATCGATGGCTAAGATTAACTTGGACTTGATCATCGTCTTTATCTAGAAGATTCGCACCTGATTAATTAATACGCTTTAATTAATCACATTTCCTAAGTTTAGACTTAAGAATACATTAAAAACAATTAATTATTTTACTTAAATCATCTCTAGGTGGATTTTCACCAAATTATTTATGGGTCTTGTAGAATGCATGTGTCTTAGCCTCTCTGCAAAATCTTGAGGCTAGAGCACATCCAATGCTACAAAACAACTTATTAGATTTCTCATATTTGTTGATTACTGAACAAACTATTTACAGTGTTACACGGTAAATATCGAAATCAAATAAATTGTAGCCTACACAACATAAAATACTGCGGAAAAAACAACACAAGAAAATAGAAACAAACACACAAAAATACTCCATTATTTTTGGACAATCGTCCCCGGAAAAACCTAACTTGGGAAAAGCAGTGCAGCACCTGAGGGTTTTATTATTGTGCAGTCATAATCTAAGTACAAATTGTTGGATGCCCAAACTAGCTATCCACGATAGAGAAATGTTGAAAAAAGAGTTGGTGAGAAAATCTCACACTATCACTCGCGATCTGACATTGATTTGAGCTCAGGATGAGCTGCCCTGCGCAATAACTACGTCAACCTATGCATTCATTGTGTCACAACTCTAGGAACTGCGTCACCTTCTCCTCCTGCTCTTATGTTCACTGGAAACTCGACTCCCTAACCCTCCAGAGTCACACGCTGACTTTTGGCACTAGATCTCGACTGTCTCCTAGAAAAATAACGGACTCCTTCTGAAGCTCTGTGTTGGCTCTGCGCAGCCTCTCTGTGGATCTTGGTGTCTTCTTTTCCTTACACTCCCTGGATCTGGAAACCTTCCTCCGGTCTTACTATCTCTGCCCCTCACTCCACCGAAATCATTGGATCTCTCTCTGGAAACTCAGCGTTGCTACTTTTAGAATCTGATCTCCCAGTAAATTCGATCTCTGCAAATCTCAAGTATATTCTTCAAGTGCCATCGAGTTCCTTATTATAATCTCTCATTGACATATCAACGGTCATGATTAGATCTTAATCGATGGCTAAGATTAACTTGGACTCGATCATCGTCTTTATCTAAAACATTCACACCTGATTTAATTAATACCCTTTAATTAATCACATTTCACAAGTTTATACTTAGGAATACATTAAAAATGATTAATTATTTTAATTAAATCATCTCCAGATGGACTTTCACCAAATGTTTTTTGGGCCTTGTAAAATGCCTGTGTCTTAGCATCTCTGCAAAATCTCAAGGCTAGAATACATCCGATGCTAAAAAATCAACACTCCATCTTAGCAAGGAATGTGCTCTAGTACTACTGCCCTCCTGATAGAAATACTCTGACTCAGTATCACCTCTGATGCAATGTTGATGTATGGTTTCACTGCCCACCAACTACTGTGCAACTTTGATTCTGCGTTGCATATGTGTTGTTGTTGATCCTGCATACTACTACCAGCTACTCCATCTACACTACAACTCTGTTGTTGCTTCCCCAGCAACATCTATAACTGTCTCTCATTTGTTGCTGATGCAACTGAGAGATGTCCATCATACTGAACCAAGTGTTTAGTCTGATGCATCTTTCACCTCAGTCCTGACTGCTGCTAGTCTTTGCGCTGTCACTAAAGCCTTTAAGTTGTTGTTGACTCTACACTATCTTGTTGCATTGCTTCCAACTCTTCTCTGCCCTGCTTAGTCTTGATTGATGCTAGCTACTACATATGTCACTCTGGCACCTGACCGCACCAATTGTCACTAGTCCATCTTGCTACTGCTACTATGGGCTCTCATAGCAAGGTATTGATCCAAGAGGTGGACTCCTCAAGGATCTTTCCCATCCTATAGCGCTATAGGGCTACAAAACCAAGTCACCCCACCTCACTCTGGGAGGGATGTCTGTTATCATGGAAAACTCTTCCTCCAATCTGGAGGACAGTTTGTCGATCTCTGCAGATGTAGCCTGTTGATCCTGCTTTTCCTCTTTGTCCCTATTTCTGAGCAGACACTGGGTGTTGTTGTGACCAATTTCACCACATCTGAAGCACTTGATCTTTGAAACATCCTTCTTTCTTATGTGCTGCTCCTGTTGCCCCTTTGATGTGAGGGTTGCATTCTCGTCTTCCTTCACCTCTGCCTTCTTCCAACTGTGCACTGACAAAAGAGTTAGTGAGAAAATATCACACTGTCACTATCAATCTGATATTGATTTGAACTCAGGATGAGCTGCATATGCCCAGTAACTACGTCATCTTGCGCAGTAATTGCGTCATTGTGTCACAACTCTTGGAACTACATCACCTTCTCCTCCTGATCTTTTGCTCACTAGAAACTCAACTCCCTGGCCCTCCGAACTCACACCCCAGCTTCTGGCATTGGATCTTGATTGTCTCCTAGAAAAATAGAAACCTCCTTCTGAAGCTCTATGTTTCCTCTGTGTGGCACTGTGTAGCCTCTTTGTTTCTCTCAATGTCTTCTCTACCTTGCACTCCCCAGATCTGGTAACCTTCCTCTAGTCTAATTATATATGCCCCTCATTGCAATGAAATCACTGGATCTCTCTCTGGCAATTCAGCACTGCTACTCTGAGAATTCGATCTCCCAGTGAGTTCAATCTTTGCAGATCTCAAGTGTATTCCCAAAGCTCCCATTGAGTTCCTTCTTATAATCTCTTGTTGACACATCAACAACCATTATTACATCTCAATCGATGGCTAAGATTAACTTGGACTCGATCCTCGTATTTATCTAGAAGATTCGCACCTGATTTAATTAATGCCCTTTAATTAATCACATTTCCTAAGTTTATACTTAGAAATACATTAAAAATGATTAATTATTTTAATTAAATCATCTCTAGGTGGAATTTCACCAAACGATTTATGGGTCTTAGCCTCTTTGCAAAATCTCAAGGTTAGAGCACATCCAATGCTACAAAAATCAACACAAATCATCTCTTTACAATCCCTACGTTGAGCTTCACCATTCAAAGCACTACTCTCCAAGTTTAATTGAGCAACCAATCTTTCACCTTAGGTTTCTTCCCCATGCCCTTGGATATTAGGAGAGTTGGTCTTTATCACTCTTGTGTTCCCTCGAAATCACATTGCCAAACCCCCTCAAGCTTAGTTACTCCCTTGAGCTCAACAACTACCAATGCATTATTCCTTTCATAGTGATTGATGAATACAAGAGGAAACTACCTGTCAATGTCGTCACTCAGGATCCACAACCAACTCCAAGATGATTTAGCCAAGTTTCAGTGTCAATTTTCAGCATTTTTGTTGTACACTAGTCTCTTATATTTTTTTTCAGATAGATACTAGGATCCTATATTTCTATGCTTTGATAGCATTGATATAACAATTTCTTTGACATCCATGCATTGTACTTACAGTAGGCATACTCATTCAATCTCATTGACCTGTGTTTTGTGGTCATTTACTGGAAATTAATGGAAAAAAATATGGTCTTATTTTATTTAATTGTTGTTATCACTAGAGCTAGTGATGTAAAAGAAAAAGTCAAATTGAGAATAGTTTTTCATTAGCCTCGTTTCAAACCAAATAAAAGTTCAAGTAAAAGAACAAGAAATAATTCACATGCAACTTTAACATTGTTGGCATTATGATATATGTGTTATCCTTGATGGCAACCCACCTTTAACAAAACAAGTATATGGTAACCGGATGAATTCACAGATCAGTTCAGAGGTGACAAAGTGATGAAACAAAATAACATAATGATGATACAGAGGTTTGCAGGTCAGATATAGAAGATTTATGAAGGTGAATATTTGAAAAAATATACGCGGGTTAGATGAGGTCAAGTCGCGTACAGACGTGGAGATGACGTAGTAAAGTCATGTACATATTGGTGCATTATTTTATTAAATACCAAGGGCTTTTACCATGGTATTAGCCCACAATATTGAGCATAGTAACGGCTATTTGATCCCGTCAAAGATTACCACTGGCACAAGTGTGGTTTTGGCTCATGGTATTGACTAAGGCTCAAACTATATAAGGAGGTGAAGATCAAAGTGCTAAAGTGTGCATGAGTAAGGGTTTTTTATGAATACTTCAATCTAGAGTATATTTTCAATGTACGGGCTATAGTTGATAAGTTGATCTGAAATAATTATGCACTTATAAATGCAATGATGGATCAAGATCATGAGACCTGAAATGACTTTACATTGTATGATCTGCTCATGGATTGACTAGATCTATGATTTGACACATGTTTGATCTTTGAATATTATGATCTGAGTCTGTCTGAAGTTTTGAAGGGTTGCGCAATTATAGGTCAAAATTTGCAGTTCTGTACGCAGATTGGTATCGGTGAAAGCGCGTATCCACACGGGTTTGATTCATAAAAATTGTGCACATAAAGGACGGGTTTCTATTGAAAATATGTCTGATCAATCTGATCAGTGTTGTTGTATTTTTGTTGTTTGTCAATGATGTCTTCACGTTGATCTAGGTTTAGTAGCAACGTCTGAAGTTGAATTGATTGAATGTTGATTGGTTGGATAATATCCATGTTGTAGCTAACTATATGGGGTTTTAGAGATCTGTAATCTGACAGAATACTTCAGTATGTCTGTGAGAAATTTTCTGATTTGACTCTGATTAACAGTTTTCGGAACTTGGTAGGTTGAGATGTGTACACAGGTTGTTCAAAAAAGCATGTATATATGTCGGTTTCCCTAAGTGAAGTAGTGTATATATTTTTTTTATGGATAATCAGGGCTACAGTTGATTTAGTATGTTGATGCACTATTTTGGGTTCAATTATGATATTCTGGTTATAGTGATCTCATTGTTTTGTCTAATTTGAGTTGGTGATTGGTTATGTGAAGGTTTGCTTCAGTGATTTAATGGTACAGTGATTGACTGGTTCAGTGGTTTTTGTCAGCGATTGATTGGTTCAGAGGTTGTTTTCAGTGATTGGTTTGGTACAGTGATCAGTTTTAGTTTTTGATGTTGAGCATAAATGATGTTAGTGGGTCCAGAATGAACATTATGAAAAGTGGTCCACGGATGATATTGAGGGTTGGAGCCTTTAGTGAGGAAGTCGAAGCTTCCTGCCAGTTGTAGTTGGTGATCAGATTAAGGGGTTGAAGCTCCCTTCCACTGGGTGCTAGTAAATGAGATCAGGGGGTTGGAGCTCCCTTCTAGTAGGAGTTGGAGAACGAGTGAAGGTTGTAGCCTTCAGCAAGTAGGTTTCTGCATGTTGGCATGAGTTTGCACCAGTACGAGAATGTAAGAAGTTTTCCATAATAATAGGATTGAAGACTGAAACGACAACAGCAGTGGTTTTCTCCCACATTGGGTTTCCACCTTAAATCTTGGTGTTCATATGTATTTCTTATGTGTTATGGTTTAATATGTTCTTACTACACATGTTTATTGCTTATTAAATGTCTGATGAATCAATGATGCATTGGTTTAATTCAAGTAATTGAAGATTTATCTAAATTATAAGTTTATTGGGTATATGCTAGTTTCCTTAATAACATTCACGTACATACGCTAGTTTGCTTCAGTCAAGTCGTGTACAGAATTCAGAAAAGAAAAGAAAAAGTTTTTATGAGTTTTTAAAATACAGTTTCACCTCCCCCCCCCCCTCAGTATTTTTCCCGACAATTGGTATCAGGGTAGGTCCTTCAGAAGAAGCTTGATTTATTGAAGGAAGATCTACCAAGATGGGAAATCAAGAAGGAACAGTGTCTATCAGACCACCACTCTTCAATAGAAGTAATTTGCTTTTTTGGAAGACAAGAACAAGATCCTATATACAGTCTCTTGGAGAAAATGTATGGGAAATTGTTGAAAGAGGTTACCAGTATCCAGTCGTAGTTTCCACAGATGCAGTAGAAAAGAAGAAATATGAAACCAATGCAAAATTTGTCAATGCTTTATTAGAAAGCTTGACAGAATCAGAATTTGTCAAAGTTATGAAGCTAAATTTAGCAAAGGAAATATGGGACATGATCATCTAGAGCTATGAAGGCGATGACAAGGTAAAAAGTATTAAACTCCAAACTCTTAGAATTCAATATGAAACTCTCAAAATGCATAATGATGAAAGTATTTCAAGTTTCTTTCTACAAATATATGAGATTGTGAATCATATGAGAAATCTTGGTGAAGATATAAAAGACCCAATTTTACTAGAGAAAACCGTGAGATCTCTAACTCCTAAATTTGAGTCAAAAGTGTCTGTAATTGAAGAAAAGCAGGATTTGCAGAACCTTACTATTTTACAACTTCACGGGATCCTAATTACCTTTGAAATGAGAAAAGAAGGTCCCTCAGAAATCAAAGAAGTTGCATTCAAAGCACCTGCAAGAGGAAAGGAAAAGGAAGAACACAAAGAATCAGGGTATATATCAGAAGATGAGGTAAATTTTGTAAAGAGCCTCCAACTAGGCACCAGAAGGTTTAGAGGTAAGCTTCCCTTCAAGTGTTTTTCTTGTGGTAGAGTTTGTCATTATGCTGCTAATTTTCCTTATAAAGAAAACCATGAAAGGGGAAGGAAATAAGAAACAGTTTGAAAATAAGAAGTTATTATATTTATGAAGATAGTCATGGTTGGTCAAATAGTGAAGGAGAGTCTGATCAAGATCTTAAATTACTCATGGCATTTGAAAGAAGTACTAATGAATTTGATGACGAATTCGTGGATTCTTTAGAGGAAAAGAAATTTTTCATTGAAGAAATCACTCGACTTAAAGTATGTTTAGAAGAAAACAAAGTAGCCATAGATACTTTAAAAATTAAACTCATAGAAAAGGAGACGCGTAATGAGAAGTTAGAATGTGAAATAGTAAGTCTAAGAAAGGAACTTGAGAAGATAAAAATTCTAAATCTTAGATTTTCTAAATGATCTGAAACTTAGATGAAATTATCAAGGTTCAACTCTCTCCTTTTATGAAGACAGGGCTTGGATACAATGGAGAAACATCAAAGACAGAAAAATCATCTGTCACAACCATAAGTTATCTAAATGCAACAAAAAATAGTCAGTGAAGCTCCAGTCCAGCAAAAGAATAAAGATACTTCACAGGTAAATCATGTCCACTCTAATCCAAGGATAAAAAATAACAGAAGCATCAGCCAAAAGGTAAACAACACCAGAAGGTTCTATGATCACGGGAATTTATACTTTAATGGAAAATGTTTCTCATATCATAATTTTGGTCACAATGTTTCTCAATGTCTTGCATACAAAACCATCATGACTAGAGAAGCAATAAAACCAAGGAATGATACAGGAATCAAGAAAAACACCTATAATAATATCTCACATCTTAAAGACGAAATTGAATGCTCATTTTGAAATAAAATTGGACATGAGGAATATGAATGCAGGAGCAAATTACAGCCAACATCTCAAAAGGAGCAAATATCAACAACTTTTAAAGTATGGAAAAGGAAGGACTTAGAACCTGAAAGTTGTGGCATAGAATTGTATGTAGAAGGTCGAGAAAATTAGTACAGCAGATACTCAAAACACATGACAGATGATAAATATAAATTCTTTTCATACAATGAATTAGAGAAAGAAAATAATGTTACTTTTGGAAATGACTCATCTGGGGTGAAGCAGCACATACTGCAGTAAATATTGTCAAAAAAGCTCATGTTCAAGTAAATAGTGATAAAACTCCTTATGAAATTTGGTATGCTAAGCCTCCTACTGTAAAGCATTTTAGAGTCTTTGGAAGTAAATGTTTCATCAAAAATAATGATGAAAAACTTGGTAAGTTTAAAGTTAGGGCAAATGAAGTAATTCTTCTTGGTTATTCATCTAGAAGCAAAGGATACAAATGTTACAATAAGAGACTTCGAAAAATTGTTGAATGTATTGATGTTGTGATTAATGAAGCATGCACAGATCCCAAAAGGATAACAATGGAAAAAGAGGATGATGATGAATGCATTCCCACATCAAATCAAAATGATATAGAAGAAAAAACTAATAAAGCAACAGAAGAAGACACAACTGATAAAGAAAAAGCTCCATCCAAGTATGTTCAAAAGAATCATCCAGAAACTCAAATTCTAGGAGAAAAGGAATCAGGGGTACAAACAAGAAGAACTCTTGTAGGATCTCCTAGCTATCTAGCTTTATTATCCACTAATGAACCACAAAATGTAAATCAAGTTAGTAAAGATGAATGTTGGGTTAAGGCCATGGATGAAGAACTTGATCAAATTGAGAAGAATAATACATGGGAATTGGTTCCAAGGCCTCAAGATAAAAATGTTATTGGGACAAAATGGATATTCAAAAATAAATTGAATAAAAATGAAGTAATTAGAAACAAAGCTAGACTAGTTTGCAAAGGTTATGTTCAACAAGAAGGTATAGACTTTGAAGAAGCATTTGCACCTGTAGACAGACTTGAAGCCATAAGAATGTTTCTTGCTTTTTCAAGCTTCCGCCATTTCAAAGTTTATCAAATGGATGTAAAATATGCATTCCTTAATGGAGATCTAGAAGAAGAAGTATATATTGAACAACCAGAAGGATTCATTCTAGGGAATGATGAAAATCTTGTATGAAAACTCAAAAAGGCTTTATATGGGCTAAAACAAACCCCCTGGGCATGGTATTATCGTCTTGACAAGTATCTTTAACAACAAAGTTTCACAAAAGGATCTGCGGACAACAACCTGTACACAAAAATAGAGGATGATAAACTGCTAATTATTGGTTTTTATGTTGATGATATCATCCTTGGGAGTAATGAAGAATCTGAGTCAAAAATTTTCTTTTGTTATGAAGCAAGAATTTGAAATGTCTTTACTGAGAGAACTAACATATTTTCTTGGTTTACAAGTACAAGAAGAAAAATATGGCTTCTTTCCATCACAAACAAAATATCTTGAGCAGATTCTGAAGAAATATGGGATGGAAAAATGCAAACCAGTATGTACTCCAATGATGACAGGTTGTAGCCTCAACTCACATGATGTATCTCCCACAATAAACCAACAAGAATACAGGTCTATGATTGGAAGTATGTTTTATCTAACAGATACTAGACCAGATATCATGCATGCAAATACGATTGTTGGACGTTTTCAAGGAAATTCAAAGGAAATACATCTTCGAGCAGTTAAGACAATATTCAAATATCTACAAGGAACCCAAGACTTTGGCTTATGGTATCCTAAAGATGCAGATCTTACCCTTCATGCATACACAAATGTGGATTGGGCTAGAAATGTTGATGGCCGGAAAAGCACTAGTGGAGGTGCATTTTACTGAGGGCCCCCATTGATATCTTGGTTTAGCAAGAAAAAAAGTTCTATTGCTTTATCTACAGCAGAAGCATAATATGTGGTCGTTGCATCTTTGTGCACACAACTTCTCTGGATGATGCAGACATTACAGGATATTCAAATCAAATGTTCTCCACCCATTTCCATCCTATGTGATAATACCGGTGCTATTAGCATTTCGAAAAATCCTATTGTGTACTCTAAAACCAAGCACATTCCAATTAAGTACCATTTTCTAAGAGAACAAGTACTTGAACAAAATGTTAAATTGGAGTATGTTCCCTCCAAAGAACAAGTTGCTAATATGTTTACTAAACCTCTTCCACGAGAAGCATTTGAATATCTCAAACAAAAACTGGGAGTAGTCTCTGCCTCATCTTGTTGTTGATCAAGTCTGCTCATATCTTCTCGCAGAGGTGATATCTCAGAAGTTTATTTTCTGTACACATGTTTCATGAACTATAGTTGTGTATATATGAAAGTTTCTATTCATAGAGGCACGTATATATATATATATATATATATATATATATCATTGAACAGGAAAACTTGGGTCCAAGTCAAGAACAGTTTCTGATGTGTTTTTGTCAGTTATTTATTGTTCAGATGTTGATTATAGTTTGCAGTTGTTACTTATAACTGGTTTTGAGCACTAGGAGTTGGTTCAGTATGTCATTTATCCTTTTTCTAATTGATGAAGATACTTTGATGCATGAATTGATGATATGACAACAAACATGTAGCACAGGTTTAGAGGGAGCTTTAACCTTGTTGCTAATGATGCATTGTTGGCATTATGTTTAAGACAATGTTGAAGATGTTCATGTGGTTGATTGATGATGTATATATGAAGACCTTTCTATGTTTACATGATGGTGATGATGCTACCATGGATGATACTTTAATGCCTTATTTTATGCCATGATGATCTCTCACTGTTAAGGTCCTTTGGTTGGTTATAAATGCCATATTTGTCATTTGATGTAAAGTTCATGTGGAGACCTGTGATATAATTATTCATTGATGTTATGTAATCCCACTTGGTTGGGTAATTGAGTCATATATGTAATCCCATGTTGGGAAGCTGATGGTATGTAACCCCACTTGGTTGAGTGGTTGATGTAAGGTCATTTTCAGCTGAGTCGTAGAATCATGTACTTCATTATAAATATCTCAAAAGCTTTAGCATGTGCTCAGGGGGAGCATTAGTTCGTCCTTTGCACTTGATTTCAAAGGGGGAGACTATATTGGTGTTTGAATTTGGTGACTAATATGTTTTTTAGGTATCTATAGCTTATGGTGATCAAACACCAACATGGTTGCCATCAAGTCCAAAGGGGGAGATTGTTGGCATTATGATGTATGTTTTGTCCTTGATTGAAACCCACCTGTAACAGAACAAGTATATGGTAACCGGATGAGTTCACAGATTAGTTCAGAGGTGACAAAGTGATGAAACAGAATGAAAGAATGATGATACAGAGGTTTGCAGGTCAGAGACAGAATATTTATGAAGGTGGATATTTGAAGAAATATACGCGGGTTAGATGAGGCCAAGTCGCATACACACGCAAAGATCACATAGCAAAGTTGCGTACACATGCGGAGAACACGTAGCAAAGTCACGTACATATTGGCACATTATTTTATTAAATACCAAGGGCCTTTACCATGGCATTAGCCCATAATATTGAGTGTAGTAACAGCTATTTGATCCCGTCAAAGATTACCACCGGCAGGAGTGTGGTTTTGGCTCATGGTATTGACTAAGGCTCAAACTATATAAGGAGTTGAATGTTAAAGTTGTTAATTTAGATTTTCATTGATGTCAATATGACTTTGAATGAGATGAAGGTTGCACTATGACATATCACTGCATTAGTATATGATGACATTATTGATACATAATGTTACATGGCATTAATAACAATGAAGAAACCAAAGAATGTAGAAGCCACGCTACCCCAAACATTCCTCATGTTGTTCCAATATTTTTATGCATAAAATTTAAGGACAATCACAAAGAAAAATATGTTTCACGATCTTAGAAGCAAAATTTCTTTGTGAGACCTTCACCATCCTTTAGAGCATAATTTTCCCATTCTAATGAGCCCTTGCACGCCCCAAAACTCCAAATAGTTTAGGAGAAAATGAATTTTTAAGGTAATATATGTCCTATATTTTTCCTAGCCGACCTATGCTCATACTCATGTCAGCCCTCATGACGGCTCCTCCCTCAACATATGTGTCTTTTTGGATAGGCAAACAACTATACATATAAAGTTGCGTTCTTCCATTTCAGAGCAATTAATTCGGTGAAAAATACAGTGAAGAGGTGAAGAAAAACACAGAGATATAGCTCAACAACTAGAGTTCACAACTCGTGAACTGAAGGAAACCAAGAAGGAATTGAAGAGTTACAGGTCAAGTTAAATCTGTTTTGTTATCCTGAGACTGCAGACCAGAAATTTCCATATACAGAACTCAGATCAATTGAACCTCAAGCTCAGACTCTTTCGGAACCTACAACACTTCGGAATAGTGATTGTGATAGCTCTGACCACCTACAATACTTCAGTTTTGGTTTTGTGCAACTCGAACCAAGGTTATAGACCTTCAGACCTCACCACAAAATTTTGGAACTTTGACAACAGTGAATCTGAAGTGCAGACAATGTTTATCTTGAGCTCGGATAAGATAGATCTGTGGAGGGACAAAGCTATAATCTGTGTTACAAATTATAGCCTCATAACTCCGACTATGTTTTGTTTAGTTCAGACATATTGAACAGTGGCATAAAAAGAGAATTGTCACCATTGTTAAGGATTGTTATCACTGCAGTGAACTTGGGAGAAGGCTTAGAATTATTTGAGGGCTATTATACTCGAACCAGTGTTCTTAAGATCATGGAAATCAATTGAATCTTTGAATAGTGAATTATTTGAAGCTTTAGACAGTGAAGCTTTTGAGAGTATTGGGCATCATATCTGAAGCAAATTGTTGAAAAACATCTTTGTGAAGATTTGGGTTGATTTGAAGAACAGTTGAAGACATCATCATTGAGCTAAATTCTGAAAACCATTTGAAGCATAATTGGAGGCCTGATTAAAGATTAAACTCAAGTAGACAGTGAAGAATTTTGGAATTTAAGTATAGTGGTGAACAAGTAGAAAGTGAAGAATTTTGAAGTGATTATACAATGAAGAATTTTGAAAGTGATTAAACAATGAAGAATTATGTCAAGGATGTTCAAGTAAATACTATTCACATTCTCTATTAAAAGGAGACAAAAGGATTGGTGTCCTTGGAGTAGGAGCTTCTAAACACAAGGTTGGTGCCTTGAGAAGATAGGGTCAAAGCCCTAGAGGTCGGAGCCTCATCAAAGTCCAAGTTGGTACTAGGCAATAGGTTGGTGCCTGTTTTATTAAAAGGGTTGGTGCCCTCACTCATCTATTGTATACTATTATTAAAAATGGGATTGAAATTCTTATTAATCCTTAATATTATCATTATACACCTCTTTGTCTTTAATTGTGAAGAATCTAACTGGAAATAATTAACAATTGAAAAGAAATTCTGATTCACCCCCCTCTCAGTATTTCCAACAATTGGTATCAGAGCCAGCTTCTTCATTATCAGCCAAACAGCTGGAATAAGGATTCTTAGGCACAATGAAGAACATGGAAGTAATAGGAAAACTGCGTATCTTTGATGGAACAAATTTTAGTTTTTGGAAAAAGAGGATGTCCTACTATCTAATGTCTCTTGGCCCTGAAGTATGGCACTCTGTTTTGGATGGGTACAAAGCTCCCGCCGATCTTCCAACTGATCAAGATGAAAGAAAAGCATGCATTGCTAATGCCAAAGCTTTAAATTCCATCACTAGTGGAATCACTGATTCTGAATTTACGAAAGTCATGAACTGTGACTCGGCCAAAGAAGTATGGGATAAATTGGTTTCTCTATATGATGGGGACTCCAAAGTTAAGAAGGAAAAGCTTCAAACCTATAGAAGACAATTCGAGAGTTTGAAAATGGATGATGAAGAAGATATTGCATCATACTTCCTCAAATTATTTGAAGTGGTTAACTCTCTTAAAGGACTAGGGGAAAATATTGAAGAAATCACCATTGTTCAAAAAATCCTGAGATTGCTTCCTGGCAGATTTGACTCCAAAGTGCGTGCCATAGAAGAAATGAAGGACCTAGATACTCTCAAGATGGATAAACTTCATGGAATTCTTATTGCCTATGAGATGAGGAAAGGGATCCCAAATTTCAAAGAAGCAACTTTCAAAGCCTCAAGATTTACAAAAGAAGGAAAAGGATGGAATTGCAACAGCGATGAATCTGATACTGAAAATGAATTACCTCAATTTGTACGAAGACTACAAAGGGGATCTAAGATAAAAGGTAAGTACCCTCTTATTTGTTTCAATTGTGGAAGAATAGGTCATTATGCTATCAAATGTCCTCATAAACATGATAGTGATGATGAAAAGGACTCTAAAATAATGATGTACAAAAAGAAAGGGTTTAATAAGAAGAACTTCTCCAAACAATATGAGTCTGATGAAGATGAATTTGTAGTCATAAAAAGGAAGTCAACTATAAATGTGCGTCATTACAAAGAAAGCGATGATGAATCAGATGAGGAAAGTAATTATGTTGGAAGCAAAGAAACATTATTCATGGAATTTACAAATGATGATGACTCAGAACTAGAAGATGAAAGAAACATAAAAGGTTTGCTAATGAGTGCCATTGAAGAAAATGAGAATCTACAAAAGTAGATAATTTCTCTCAAAATAGAAAGAGAGGAAGAAAAAAGAAGGGAAGACTTCTTGAACATTAAGTTAAAAGAGAAGGATGATATCTATGAAAAACGTGAAGCTGAAATAGTATCTCTAAGAAAGGAATTAGAACAAGTCAAAAGGAGTTGGCAAAGCTCTCTAGCTCTTGACAACATTCTTAATACTCAAAGACCTCAGCATGACAAGTCTGGAATTGGTTTCAAAGGAGAATCATCAAGTACAAAGAATAATGCCAAAAGTTATGATGATGTACTCTCTTGCCATCCAAAAGAAGAAAAGTCATCTTGTCAGGAAAAAAGTCTCAAAACCAAGAATTGAAGAAAGAGCAACTCCAGGGAAGAATGTTGGTTCAAGCTATGGATACTACAATAGGTATCAAACTATTTTTCTTGGGCATTGTTACAATTGTAAAAACTTTGGGCATCAAGCTAAGCATTACAAGGCTCAAAAGAATGAAGCACCAAGATTGAATGATCAAACAAACCAACTGCGTGGCCCTAAAGAGCAAGGACAAATCAAAACTTACAATTCCTTTGATCCTTTCGCTAAGTTTGATCCTTCTTGCTCATTATGTGATCATTATGATCATAATGAACAAAATTTCCCTCTCAAAAAGTTAAAAGCTAAAAACATAAATCTCAAAACTAATAAATGCGGCTTAGCTCTATGTGCTCATAGTGAATAAAATCATTGGTTCGTGGATAGTG
The DNA here is from genome assembly GCA_034641835.2 of Pinus albicaulis. Lineage (NCBI taxonomy): Eukaryota > Viridiplantae > Streptophyta > Pinopsida > Pinales > Pinaceae > Pinus > Pinus albicaulis. The sequence continues at coordinate 1,521,785,024 of CM076582.1, read as the reverse complement.
GATGCTCAAGACATATGACAGGTGACCAAAAAAAGTTTACCTCATTGAACAAGAAAAATGGAAATGTATCCTTTGGAAGTGGATCCACTAAAATCACTGGAAAAGGAAATACTACCCTTGCCAATGGACTAGGAAAGGCTCAAAATACCTTGCTGGTAGAAGGGCTCAAACACAATCTCGTAAGTGTCAGCAAGATTTGTGACCAAGGACATAACGTTGTCTTTAGTACAAAAAATTGTGAAATAAGAGACTCATCCTCGGGAGAACTTGTGGCAAAAGGGGTAAGAACACCCGATAATGTTTACATTCTCTGTATAATCCAAGAAGATAAATGTTACTTAAGTCAAACAGATGAAAGTTGGTTATGGCACAAGCGATTGGGGCATACAAGTTTTGATAACCTACTCAGCATTAGCAAAATTAATGCAGTTAGGGACATTCCAAAAATGTGCAAACCAAATCAAGTTGTATGTGGCCCATGCCAACATGGAAAGAAAACCAGAACTAGCCACAAAACTAAGGAGTTCTCAACATCAAAACCTTTGGAAATCATTTATGCAGATTTGTGTGGGCCAACTAGAACTCCAGCTCTTCAAGGTGAAAGGTACTTTGCTCTATTTGTTGATGAATATACTAGAATGATGTGGATATATTTCATAAAATATAAATCTGAAGCATTTGAATGTTTTAAGAATCTTAAGGCTCTCATTGAGAATGAAAAAGATTTTAAAATTAAATGTCTTAGAATAGATAGAGGAGGAGAATTCACCTCAAAATAATTTGATGAATTCTGTAAAGAGCATGGAATCGAAAGAGAACTCTCTACTGCTAGGACACCCCAGCAAAATGGAGTAGTTGAAAGAAGGAACCAAACCATTCAAGAAATGGCAAGGACAATGCTACTAGCAGCCGATTTGCAACCAAAATATTGGAGAGAAGCAGTTGGCACCGCAGTTTATACCTTAAATCGAACTCAACTAAGACCAAATAATGAAAAGACTCCTTATGAATTATGGAAAGGAAGACCTGCTTCAGTGAAATATTTCAGGGTTTTTGGAAGCAAATGTTTCATAAAAATAAATGATGACTCACCAGGTAAATTTGATTCTAGAGTTGACGAAGGAATATTTCTTGGATATTCCACTAGGAGAAAAGATTAAAAATGTTACAACAATCGTCTACGAAGAATAGTGGAAAGCATTGATCTGAAGATTGATGAAGGCCTTCCAGAAAAAAAGAATTGAAGATCATGAAGTTGAGCCTTTCTTTGAACAAAGTGAAGAAGAAGAATCTGAAAAAGAAGAGGAGAATGGAAAACCCCAAAGTGAACCTTCACAAACTCCCTCTAAGATCAAGTTTATTCAAATACATCGTCTGGAAGAACAAGTCATCGGAAATATAAATGAAGGAATTCAAACTCGAAGAAGGATGATAAACACCCCAAGAAAAGATGATGTTGCTCCATTATCTTTAATAGAACCTGAAATTTTTTTCTCCGGCAAGCAAAGATCCTTATTGGATAAAGGCCATGGAAGAGGAAATGTCTCAAATCGAAAAAAATGAGACTTGGGAATTGGTACCTCGCCCAAAAGATAAAAATATAATTGGAACAAAATGGGTATTCAAAAACAAGATGAAAGAATATGGACAAATCATCAGAAATAAAGCCAGACTTGTCTGCAAAGGATACTCGCAAATTGAAGGAATTGACTTCGAAGAAACCTTTGCACCAGTAGCTCGAATGGAAGCCATAAGAATTTTTTTAGCATTTACTTGCTCAAAAGGATTCAAGGGTTATCAAATGGATGTAAAATGAGCATTCCTAAATGGAGATCTCAAGGAAGAAGTTTACATGGAGCAACCAGAAGGATTTGATCTTGCTGACAAAAAGACTTTGTATGCAAACTAAAAAAGGCCTTGTATGGATTAAAACAAGCCCCTAGAGCATGGTATGCAAAGTTGGATCACTATCTGCAACAAGAAGGTTTCAAAAAGGGAGTGGCAGGTAGTAATCTCTACATGAAGATGGACAAGGAAAAACTTCTGATCACTCTCGTTTACGTTGATGATCTAATCTTTGTTAGCAATGATGAAGAAATGAGCCATGAATTTGCTCTAAATATGTCCAAAAAAATTCGAGATGTCAATGATTGGTGAGTTGTCTTACTTTCTTGGGCTACAAATATCTCAAACCTCTGCAGGCATGTTTATATCTCAAGCAAAATATCTTAAAGACATGCTCAAAAGATATGGGATGGAAGATTGTGCACCTATGAGCACACTGATGACCACAGATTGTAAATTAAGCAAAGATGATGATACCCCTCTCATAGATACAACCCTTTACAGGTCAATAATTGGAGCTCTTCTATACTTAACTGCTACAAGACCAGATATTATGCAAGCAGTAGGAATGGTAGCAAGATTTCAGTCAAGTGCTAAACAATGTCATCTAGCAACTGTGAAGAGAATTCTCAGATATTTGAAAGGAACGATTGATTTCGTTCTTTGGTATCCTAAGAGTTCAACTCTTATTGTGACAGCGTACTCCGATGCTAATTGGGCCGGAAGCATGGATGATCGAAAAAGTACCAGTGGAAATGCATTCTTTATGGGAGATTGTCTTGTATCTTGGCTCAGCAAAAAGAAATCATCTATATCCCTTTCTACAGTTGAAGCCGAATATACAGTTGTTGTTGATTGTTGTACACAAATTCTATGGATGAAGGAAGCCTTGAAGGATGTCAACATAGAAACTAAGCAAGCAATTACTATTTTTTTGTGACAATACTAGCGCCATCAGTCTTTCAAAGAATCTGGTGATGCACTCAAGGACTAAACATATTCCAATCAAATAACACTTTCTCCGTGAACAAGTTGCTGAACACAATATCAGGTTGGTACAAAAAGAAAATTGTTGATATCTTTACAAAATCCCTTCCACGAGAAGCATTTGAGTATCTTCCCCAAAATATGGGAGTTGTTGCTCTTGCATCACATTAAATCACGCAGCATGTCAGGAGTACAGTATGTTAAGGGGAGCAACTTAACAGGGGGAGTACTTGGGCACCCCGTTTGCCATTGATGACAAAGGGGGAGAGAATGTTGGAAGGGAAAGAATATTGCCATCAATGACAAAGGGGGAGATTGTTAATTTAGATTGTCATTGATGTCAATATGACTTTGACTGAGATGAAGGCTGCACTATGACATATCACTGCATGATGCTACATGGCATTAATAACAATGAAGAAACCAAAGAATGTAGAAGACACACTACCCCAAACATTCCTCATGATGCCCCAATCTTTTTATGCATAAAATTTAAGGACAGTCACAAAGAAAAATACATTTCATGATCTTAGAATCAGAATTTCTTTGTGAGACCTTCACCATCCTTTAGAGCATAATTTTCCCTTTCTAATGACCCTTGCATGCCCCAAAACTCCAAATAGTTTAGGAAGAAATGAATTTTTAAGGTAATATATGTCCTATATTTTTCCTAGCCAACCTATGCTCAGATACTCATGTCGGCCCTCATGACAGCGCCTCCCTCAACAGATGTGTCTTTTCGGATAGACAAACAACTATATATATCAAGTTGCGTTCTTCCATTTCAGAGCAATTAATTTGGTGAAAAATATAGTGAAGAGGTGAAGAAAAACACAGAGATATAGCTCAACAACTAGAGTTCACAACTCGTGAACTGAAGGAAACCGAGAAGGAATTGAAGAGTTACAAGTCCGGTTAAATATGTTTTGTTATACTGAGACTGCAGACCAGAAATTTCCATACACAGAACTCAGATCAGTTGAACCTCAAGCTCAGACTCTTTTGGAACCTACAACACTTCGGAATAGTGACTGTGATAGCTCTGACCACCTACAATACTTCAGTTTTGGTTTTGTGCAGCTCGGACCAAGGTTATAGATCTTCAGACCTCACCACAAAATTTTGGAACTTTGACAACAGTGAATCTGAAGTGCAGACAGTGTTTATCTTGAGCTCGGATAAGATAGATCTGTGGAGGGACAAAGCTAAAATTTGTGTTACAAATTATAGCCTCATAACTCCGACTATGTTTTGTTTAGTTCAGACATATTGAACGATGGCATAAAAAGAGAATTGTCACCATTGTTAAGGATTGTTATCACTGCAATGAACTTGGGAGAAGGTTTAGAATTATTTGAGGGCTATTATACTCGGACCGGTGTTCTTAAGATCATGGACATCAATTGAAGCTTTGAACAGTGAATTATGTGAAGCTTTAGACAGTGAAGCTTTTGAGAGTATTGGGCATCATATCTGAAGTAATTTGTTGAAAAACATCTTTGTGAAGATTTGGGTTGATTTGAGGAACGGTTGAAGACATCATCATTGAGCTAAATCTTGAAAACAATTTGAAGCATAATTGGAGACCTGATTAAAGATTAAACTCAAGTAGGCAGTGAAAAATTTTGGAATTGAAGTGCAGTGGTGAACAAGTAGAGAGTGAAGAATTTTGAAGAGATCAGACAATGAAGAATTTTGAAAGTGATTAAACAATGAAGAATTATGTCAAGGATGTTCTAGTAAATACTATTCACATTTTCTATTAAAAGGAGACAAAAGGATTGGTGGCCTTGGAGTAGGAGCTCTTAAACACAAGGTTGGTGCCTTGAGAAGATAGGGTCAAAGCCCTAGAGGTCGGAGCCTCATCAAAGTCCAAGTTGGTGCTTGGCAATAGGTTGGTGCCTATTTCATTAAAAGGGTTGGTGCCCTCACTCATCTATTGTATACTATTATTAAAAAGGGGATTGAAATTCTTATTAATCCTTAATATTATCATTATACACCTCTCTGTCTTTAATTGTGAAGAATCTAACTGGCAATAATTAACAATTGAAAAGAAATATTGATTCACCCCCCTCTCAGTATTTCTAACAAAAGTGTGCATGAGTAAGGATTTTGATGAATACTTCAATCTGAAATATATTTGCATTGTATGGGCTATAGTTGATAAGTTGATCTAAAATAATTATGCACCTATAAATACAAGGATGCATCAGGATCATGAGACCTAAAATGACTTTCCATTGTATGATATTCTCATGGATTGACTAGATCTATGATTTGACGCATGTTTTATCTTTCAATATTATGATATGGGTTTGTCTTAAGTTCTGAAGGGTTGCGCAATTATAGGTAAAAATTTGCAGATCTGTACGCAGGTTGGTCTCAGTGAAAGCGTGTATACACGCGGGTTTGCTTCATAAAAAACGCGTACATAAAGGAATGGTTTTTGCTGAAAATATGTTTGATCAGTCTGATCAGTGTTGTTGTATTTTTGTTGTCTGTTTATGATTTCTTCATGTTGATTTGGGTTTAGAAGCAATGTCTGAAGTTGAATTGATTGAACGTTGTTTAGCTGGACAATATCCATGTTCCAACTAACTATATGGGGTTTCAGAGATCTGTAATCTAACAGAATACTTCTGTAATCTAACAGAATACTTCAGTATATGTCTGTGAGCAATTTTGTGTTTTGATTTTGATTATTAGTGTTCAAAACTTGGTAGGTTGAGATTTGTACGCAGGTTGTTGTTCAAAAAAGCGCGTATACACGCACGTTTCCTTAAGTGAAGTAGCGTATATATATTTTTATGGATGATCAGGGTTGTAGTTGATGCAGTATTTTGGGTTCAATGCTGATATTTTGATTACAGTGATCTCATTGTTCTGTTTGATTTGAGTTGGTGATTGGTTAAGTGACTATTTGCTTCAGTGATTGATTGGTTCAGTGGTTCTTGTCAGTGATTGATTGGTTCAATGGTTGTTTTTAGTGATTGGTTTGGTACAGTGATCAGTTTCAATTTTTTATGTTGAACTCAAATGATGTTAGTGGGTCCAGTATGAAAATTTATGAAACGTGGTCCACGGATGATGTTGGGGGTTGGAGCCTTAAGTAAGGAAGTCGAAGCTTCCTGCCAATACTAGTTGGTGATCATATCAGGGGATTGAAGATCCCTTCCAGTGGGTGTTGGGAAACGAGATCAGGGGGTTGGAGATCCCTTCCAGTAGAAGCTGGAGAACGAGTGAAGGTTGTAGCCTTCAACAGGTTGGTGTCTGCGTGTCGGTATGAGTCTGCACTTGTACAATAATATAAGAATTTTTCCATAATAATAAGATTGAAGACTGAGTCGACAACAGCAGTTGTTTTCTCCCACATTGGGCTTCCACCTTAAATCTTGGTGTTCATATGTGTTGTTTATGTGTGATGTTTAATTTGTTCTTACTGCACATGGTTACTGCTTATTAAATGTCTGATGAATCAATGATGCATTGGTTTAATTCAAGTAAATGAAGATTTATCTGAATTATAATTTTACTGGGTATACGCTAGTTTCCATAATAACAGTCGCGTACATACGCTTGTTTTCTTCAGTCGAGTCGCGTACAGAATTCATAAAAGAAAAGTAGAAGTTTATGTGAGTTTTTAAAATATTGATTTACCCCCCCTCTCAGTATTTTTCCCAACAAACACTTCGAGCAATATCTATGTTCCAACAATTTTCAAAAAACAAAAATGTCATGCAGATGATATGAGCAACGAACATAAAGCACCGTATAAAGAACATTTATTCTATGGTTGATGGAACAATTATCATTGGTACGCACAATAACTATATCAATAACTCTTTTGAAATATGTAACTTCACATTATGCCTCGCATAATCACTTAAAAGAACACAAGAGACCCTTTCCTTTGTTTCTTCATTTGCATGCTATGAGCTAGAGGTATAACTCACTCTAGGGTCAAACGTGTTCAACAAGCATGCAAGAGCATCAATCGTGCTAGTGTTATTTTTCAAGAATAATTTCACTTCAGTTCATGATTATTAAGTAAATCATTGGTTAGTCGATTACCATAATAATGCAGAGTTACTGGAAGTAATGGTGAATTTCAAGTCTCCTTCAAAACAAATTTAGTTAAGCTAATTTATGTTGCAAGTAAACTATAATGTCCCCATTTTTATTTTCCCCCATAGTACATTTATTTTCCTCCATAGTACAGCGAAGGGCGGATTTCCAGGGCAGAGGATGGCCAAGTCACTAGAATAGGTTCATGTCATCAAGGGTTTCGAGGGAGTTTTGAGGACTTTTTACAGGATCTGATGGCATTCGCTTGGCATATTTCATCATCCGTACAATTTGACTTTCGTTTCGTCACATTCCACAACGTTCAAAAATTAGCGTTATTATGGGGCCTAACTTAATTAATTATGCTTGAGGTGGCATTCGAAGAAGATTATTTGATGGAACACCCTAGTGTAATAGCTCGTTTGAACCGGAATGAGAAGATCTATAGAATGGGATGTTGGAAAGTGACTTACAGTGGTCGGGGAGAGTATCGTGGGCGATTTACCATTTTTTTAAATTAAAAATGACTTTAATTAGTAATTTAATTAAGGAAAAATAATTAATTGGAGAAAAAAGCCCCAAAGTGACTTAAGTGAAATTAATTAAATTGAAAAGTCACTTAAGATAAATTCGATGGAGAAGCTTCTAGAATAATAATAAATTAATAAAATAAGATGCTTCTAGAGGCTTGGAGATCTATAAAAGAGGAAGAAGAGGGCATTTGGAAACATCTTGGATTTGATCATTGTCTTGTGAGAGGTTTGAGTACTTGTTTCTCTACTTCAACAATAGCCCCATGACGAAAACCCTCGGGTGATTCAGTGAGAGTGGGCGAGTGCCCATCTCTTCCCTTGGTGGATCCATTTAGGATTCACAAGTTGCAGTTTATTGATTTTCAGTTTGTTTTGGAGGTTAGTTGTGACGTTATTGTAGATCTATTTGGGGCCATTACCTCGGCCATTCCCTATTTGTTGTGCTAGCATTTTCTATATTAATAAAATAACCCTGAGATCTTTTGCATGTTTATATTGTTTATTATTCAGTTGCATATTCTATTTTCCATTGTTGTCGTAAATATCATGGTTTATGTCGTGCAAATTGTTTATGGTGTTGACGGCTTAAATTTCTAAAGCTATTTTACATGGAAATCTTCTGTTTATGAATGGAAATTTTATCTTAAGTTATGAGTTAAAATTTCAAGAGCATTCCAAATTTTTGGGAATTGGGACATTATAGTGGTATCAAGGCTTTAATCTTGGCTCAGTCATGGGATTGACTTGAAAAAACCAAGTTCAAGGGTTTATTACAGATTAATTTTGAGACAAGATTGTGGATTATTTTGGGAGCTCAAGTCAGGGTTTCAAGAGGAACTCGTTTTTGAAGATTTTGAAGCGTCGAAGATTGAGTTACTACTGTTGGGGATAAAAATTATCTTCAAGATTTGATCTATTGGGTCGAGTTTATTTGTTTTACTGGTAGATTATTCATTCTTGCACCAGTTCCAGAACTCTATCTATCTATCAAATCAAAAATTGTTGTAGCAGTAGCAGAGGTCAAATTTATAATTATTGGAGGACCGAGAGCAATTTTCTTAGGAGGCCAAAATTATTTTCTTGGGCCAAAATTATTTTCTTGGGTCGAATTTATCTTTCTGGATCGAGATTATTTTGTTGGGCCAAAGGGGCCAAAATTACTCTACTATGTTGAACTTCTCTTGATGGGTCGAAGTTATTTGTTGGGTTGAGTTTATTTGTAAGAACGCAATTTATTTTCCCAAGCCTAGTTTATTTGTGAGAACCAGGTTTATCTATTGGGGTTGAGTTTATTTGTTGGGCCAAGTTTATCTATCATAACCCAGTTTATTTTTTGGAGGTTTTCCAGGATATTTATCTCATTTGAGTCAGTGATTTTGCAATAAATTTATTGGACTTAAGTGTAGAAGCATTGTGGTACAAATTTATCTTATTTGGAGCAGTGTGCATAGTTGGGTAGAGTAGGAAACTTGCACGAAATTGGGGCTTTTGTATCTTCTGGAATCTACCCAATATTTTTTTTGGGTTTTATTAGTTTGTTGTTAAAATCTCAGAATTTTTTGGGCGATATTTGGGTCAGAAATCACCATTCTTATAGCAAAGCGAATCACTGGGTTCGCTGGGATTTTCACACTATTTGAGCATTTTGGGTCATTAGAATTAGCTCAAAATATTTATGGGTTTTTGTGGGTTTGTTGAGAGGAGTCTGTGGTTAAAATTGCAGAATTTTTCGAGCAGTATTCAGGCCAAAAATCTTATTTTTGTTAAGCAATACATTTTATTATTCAACTGGAAATTGCACCAATTTTGGGTAATTCCAAGAGGTCAGAATTAGCCCAAAACATTTCTGGGTTTTGTCAGACAGGTGTAAAGGAGTTGACTCTTAATTTTGGGGGAGTTTTAGTGCCTCAAACATATAGAATTATTTGGCAGCTAGTAAGGAAGGAGTGAGCTGAAATTTTGGTTCCCAGGTGGCCGGTAGAATTTGCCAAAATCCTTTCTAGGTTTTTCTGGGTTTTTATGGGTTTGGGGTGAAAAGCCCAAGATTAATTTGGAAAAAAAATCTGAGCATTTTTGGAAGCTCAAACAAAGGTTCCTTCCAGCAAGCAGTTGCAGAATTTCCAGGGTCAGCGCAGAGCTTGAGGAGAGATCATTTCCTTGCATCTGGGGCAGCATTTTTCTCACCTATGATTGTTTAGCTTGCTTTGACAAGCCCAAGGTTGAAATTATTTTGCTGGGATGAATTCATCTTATTGTCCAGAAATTATTTTGCTAGAGCCCAATGTTACTTGACCCTAGTTTATTTACTGGGGCCCAATTTATTTGCCAAAGCCTAATTTATTTTTCGAAGCTAGATTTATCTATTGGGGCAAGGTATTGTTGTGAGTAGTGTGAGGTATGTTATAGTAGCCCTGCATTGATATGTGTGTGGTGTAGTCAAAGTCTTAGTATGTTGATTATTGATGCCATGTAAAGTTGAGTTGAGGTTGAGTCAACTTAATACACTTGTTATAATTGGGCTAAACCATAGAGGAATTTGTAAACAAATTGAGAAAATTAAACACAGAAATTGGTTCCTTAAACCTCCATGCAACATTGGACCAAAAACCAAGCAAGACAACGGACCTTTATCAAGAGGAGTCTATGCCAACCTTCAGAAGGAACGAAAAGATGTCACTATTGTTATCTCACTTGTCGAAGATAAAAATTATATAAACCCGAAAATTGCAAACCAATTGGTGATTCCTGAGTTAAATATAATCGAAAAATTAGACTTTTTCAGCGAAAAGCAATATGAAATAACTGATTTACAGTTAAACATTGGCGATTATATAATTATATCGAAAATTTTTGTTCAATCCTTACTTTTTGACGATAGTGACATTGTGTTGGGCTCACCTTGGATGGAAACTCTAGGGTCCTTTATCCTAAATACGAAAAAAAAAGTTTTTGACATTTTCCCACAAAAAGAAAAAAAAAATAATGCTACAAGACGTTACCAAATTCAATGACACGTGAAGACATAAAAGAAATCTCATGAGTAATTCTTCAACGAAGTAAAACGGCAATACAAAATATGCAAAGAGAATTTGACAAAATCACCGCTGACAAAAATGAAGAAGTCTCTCGACTTAAAGACCACGGTGAAAAACTATTGATGCAAATTAAGAAGCTTAAGAAGGACAAGAAGTCATTAGAAAACAAGGTACAACAACTTATCGAGAAGGAAGCATGAAATGTAGAAGTCCAAGTTGAAGAGAAAAGAATAAATAATGATCTAGTGAATATCACAACGCGGGAAGAAGACAACCCAGTTGAAGAAAAGACACATTTAAATGTTGCAGTCCATACGATGAACATCCCAAGTGAAGGTTTTATAACTAATTCAACAACGTCATCACTTGAAGTAAATCAGAGTATTGTCACACACGTCATAAGGGAAAGACAAACCAAAAGAACTGCTTATCTAAATCTGAATCACAAGAACAAACATCGCAATCAATCAACAAATTTGTATAACTCAGAACATGAACAACAAACTTATGTTCTGAAGATTACTGATGTCAACGCAATTCAATCTTGTGATAACAATTCACACGAATTATCTAGTAACCACAAGATTCCACAAAAGATTAATTTAGGATGGTCAGATCCATTCTCAGTGCAACACCTTTGTTTATCACTTAGAGGATCATATCAACTTGTATCAACAAAAATGATTGCCTCGAGATGAGAAGACATTCATAGTAGAAAAAGAGATTAAGTCCTTTCATCAACAAGCTTTGAGGACAAAGCTTTTTTGAGGAAGGGAATGTTATGAATAAAATAATATAAATAATGTAAACCATAAATAACGATTAATTAGCTAATAGTTTGTTTTTTTTTTTTTTTTCAATCTAAGATAATCGGTAACTGGTGAGAGTTATCCTGAACAAGGCCCAGGATCAAATCCTACTGGCTGCCACTATAAACCTAGGCTAGGTGCAACAACCTGCAAGCCACACAATAGCAATTAACTTATGCCTCAACAGGAGCCGAGACGTCCACTATGGGGTCGCCTACTCTTCTAGCCAAGACACAACAGGCCATATACTCAATGAGATTTGAACCTCCATCTCGTGGGTTTCACCCAAATAAATCTCATCACAATCACAATTAATAGTTATTAATGAAGAGGCATGTCTAAATGGGACATGACCTTCCATGAAGAGTCACCTACCTAGGGTATATAAGCAGGCCTCTTACTCTCAATTGTAATCAGTCATTCTTCATACTTTCATATATAATATTTGTATCCGCAATGGATATTTTCATATTCCAAGACTTCTGGAATATTTAACGAGAAGTACGAACTTTGTTCACTACAATGTAGCTTGATTCCTAGATGTTTCAAGAGCTTTTAACATTAAGAAACATCACCTTGACACAATCATAGCACACATGCAGTCCATTTTGCCTTCAATTACAGGAGATAGTGATAACATTTGTAGGGAATTGCGGACTAGATTATTGAGCATTTGGAGGAGAGAACAATTGGTCTCACCTGTTGCGTATGAGCAAGATGAAAGGTTGGTTGAGAAGAATATTAGATTGTTCCAGAAAAATTTGACCAAGGAGGAGCTTCTCAAGATTGATGGACCATATAGCAAGAATGAGTTAAGGAGGAGGAGTCTTTGCTTCATCTGCAAAGAAACTTGGGGACCTGATCACTCATGCTTGAGTAACACTGTGGAGATGATAGAGGTAGAGCAGGAGGATATTCCTTTTGATTCCCAGAGTGAGGATTCTTCTTTGGATGAGTCCATGGGCTCATCCCAGGTTACCTCTGAGCAACATGAGTCATGCAAAGTTGTTGACAACAAACCAGATTTATATAGTGAGCAGTCACTGGACCCTGTGGGAGACATTTAGGATGATGAGTCACTAGTGATGACTCGACACGAGCAGCATACAGTGGAGCATGTGTCAGCTGAGGGGGATGATATGCATAGTATGCATGATGAGCCTTTTGGGGAGAGCCAGTTGGAGGTTTATATTGAGCCTGTGATGGAGGCCGTGATGGATGTGCAACTACCCATGGGGCAACTATTGAGCAAAGAGTGAGAGGATGTACAAATATCTACATCCGAACAATAATTGGCAAGATATCGGGTCCTCGGAGGTGCTGAGGTTGAAGGGAAATTCTTCGTAGGGTAGACGCGGGAGCATAGCATTTCCGATCAGAGGGAGTTGTTGGAGGTGGTGGTGTATCCATCTTTAGACGGGCCCATTGATGAGGTACAGGTAGATGCACAGGTAGTTAGCAGAGTTGTAGTACCTTCAAGGAGTAGCACTCTCCAGGAGTACATAGATAGGGATTGCAGCACATCTTGCCCACTTTCGCCTATTATAGAGAGAGGGGCCTTCTTTTTCAGGCAGCTCTCGTTGACAGGCGAGACAAAGCAGCATGAGTTGAGTATGGACTGGCGGCAACACAGCAGACTTGTTCCATATGTAGGTGTCACTGCATTTTATTCTTCTTCTGGGATAGATTGGCGGGAGATCATGAGTTGGTATCCTATTGATGGAGTATCATTCTTAGTTCCGAGCACATTTCGGCAGGAGCACTTAGATGAGAGATTTGTTGCATGTTCCATTGGGCCATGGACTGTGGACCGACAGTCCATCAGTATTTCAGTAGCACTAGCCCGACATCAGCAAAGCAGGATTGACCTCGGCCTAGGCCAGAGGCTGGGATTGGAGAGAGTTGTTGAGTTGGTATTCGCTTCATGGAGCAACAACTATAGCCAAAGCCCGAGCACACTTTGAGCCATGTGACTTGGGCGATGATTGGTCGTGGTGGCATTGGGATCCAGGAGGATTGGTTGATGACAGGTACAGTTAGAGATCAATTTGGGATCCAAGCATTGGGGGATCCAATCATGTTTGCATTACTTGGAGGCATGATGTGGACCAGTGGTTCATATGGGATCTGGGTATCAGTTTGTAGATGCCTCCATAGTGGACAGGTGTTGATTACTTGAGGGCAAGCAATCTTGGGGTGGGTGGATTTGTAATGTCCCCATTTTTATTTTCCTCCACAGTATAGCCAGGGTGGATTTCCAGGGCAGAAGATGGCCATATCATTGGAGTAGGTTCATGTCATCAGTGATTCCAAGGGAGTTTTGAGGAGTTTTTACGGGATCTAATGGAATTCACTTGGCATATTTCATCATCTGAACAATTTGTCTTTCATTCCGTCGCGTTCCGACAACTTTCAAAAATTAGGATTATTATGGGGCCTAACTTAATTAATTACGCTTGAGGTGGCATTCCGAGAAGATTATTTGATGGAACACCCCAATGTAATAGCTCGTTGGAACTAGAATGAAAAGATCTACAAGATGGGTGGCTGAGAAGTGACTTACAGTGGCTGGAGAGAGTATGGTGTGCGATTTACCATTCTTCTTAATTAAAAATGTCTTTAATTAGTCATTTAATTAAAGAAAAACAATTAATTAGAGAAAAAGGCCCAAAAGTGACTTAAGTGAAATTAATTAAATTGAAAAGTCACTTGAGATAAAGTCGAGCTGAGTGAGCTTAGAATAGTAATGAAATAAGATGTCGAGAGGCTGGTGGATCTATCCACCGGACTTATAAAAGAGGAAGAGAAGGTCATTTGGAGACATCTTGGATTGGATCATTGTTTGTGTGAGAGGTTTGATAACTTGGATTCTCTACTTCAGTAGTAGCCCCAAGACGGAAACCCTCCGGTGATTAGTGATAGTGGGCAAGAACCTATCTCTTTCCTTGGTGGATCCATTCAAGATTCACGAGTTGCAGTTATTTGATTTTCAGTTGTTTGGAGGCCAGTTGCACCATTATTGTAAATCTATTTGGGGCCATTACCTCAGACATTTCCAGTTTTTTGTGCCAGCATTTTTTATATCAATAAAATAAGGCTGAGATTTTCTACATGTTTATATTGTCTAATATTCAGTTGCAGACTCTAATTTCCATTTTTGCCGTAAATATTGTGGTTTATGTTGTGCAAATGCGTTGACGGATTAAATTTCTGAAGCTATTTTACATGGCATTCTTCTGTTTATGAATGGAAATTTTATCTGAGATTTCTCTGGGTTAAAATTTCAAGAGCATTCCAAATTTCTGGCAATTGGGACATTACATAAACTTTAAATTTGTCAAGAACACACATCCAATGCAATATCCCCCCTCCTCCTTTAGTTGAATGTTCGAATCAGAAGAAAGACTTCCAAACACTGATCATTTTGAATCAAGAGTATATCTATCATCGTGAAGATAAGTGCAAGCTTTTCAACTATCAGCTCAAGCCTTTCAAATCTGGCAATAGTTAAAGGCAACAAATATTTTCTCCACATTGAGTGGAATCTTGGAAAGAAGCACTTCGACCTTTTGATAATGTACTCCACATGCAGATGATATCTAGTATTGTAAAGAATCATCAAAAGTACAGATAGTAAAGTAAGAGGATTAAATCACACTTTTAGATTAGTATAGTTTTACCAATACATTTCTTCCACCGTCTTCTTCCTCAATTGTCATACTCATTTCAACCAAATGCAGAAAAGGCTTCGCCAATTTTTACACGTTATACAGAATGTGTGATCGGAATGTCAAATAATTCTTGAAAATGTCGCAAATATGACAGTAAAAATGTATAAAAAGTGCATTATGCATATTTTCACAAAGGGGTATAAGCAAATACGTGATAATTTCAGAAACATCTTTACCAATGCCATTAACAATAAACACAAGATTGATGCAAAGATACGTTTCACTGCTCATGTTATTATCAAACTTCAAAGAAAACATACTTTTCACTACTCATGTTATTATCAAACTTTAAAGAAAACTATGTTACAAAATGGTTACAACTGATTAAATTAACCTAAACCTGGTAACAAGATTGATCCTTTCGGTACATGGTAAGATGTTTTACCATGACCTGTCATAGAATCATCTATGGATTTGATTGACCTGAAAGCTTGAAGAGCCATCTCTGAATGGAGTTGGACACATGCCGTAGCCATCTGCAAAACGTATACCTTTAGAAAACATCCATAGAGTTGGAAAACCTATTTCAGTAACTCCAAGTGAACCATCCAAATTGTAGACAATAGCAACAATCACCTAAAATATAAAACTACAAAGATGAATGCAAACAGTACCATGAGAAACCTACAATAGGTTTTTAATAATGGAAAAGTCAACAGAATTATTTGGGCATGAGTTTTAAATCCAAACAAGGAAAACCTACTGTATAATCTGCTTGGAATTAGAATTTTTAATAAAATTAAATCCGGCACATAAAGAAACCAAGTTAACTCAGAAGTTCTCCATATTATATTGTATAATGAGAAAGCTAAAGCTTTTTTATACAGGATTACAAGAAAGTTGATTCAATTCACTTTATAAATGTGGGATAGACAAAGAAACATAAAAAAGTGAAATAAAGCATAAAGACATAAAATAAACCAAAATCGAATTGACTTTATTAATGCCCAAGTCTAATATCTAATTGGCCATTATATGCTAATATTAACATTAACAACCTCCTTTATTGGTGAATCTACCAACTACACCAAGCTTATCCCAATTTACATACTTTTCAGGACCCAAAGACTTGGTGAGAATGTCTGCAGTTTTGGTCCTCCATGGGACAACATTGTGGCTCAATAAATCCGTCCTCTACAAGCTATCCGATGAAGTGGAAATGAAATTCAACATCTTTGGTTTGTCACATAATAGAGGTGTTGGCTCTGTTTGCTATATCTGCATCTAAAAGCATTCTCCTAAGCAAACTGCCTCGCATGCTCCTTTCACTACTCCTTGATATTCTGCTTGTCACTAAAAGGGCTACTACATGTTACTTCTTGTCAGTCCATGTCACTGCACCTATTCCAAGGCTGAAAACATATCTAGAAGTGGATTTTCTATCATCGATAGAACCATCCCAATCTAAATATGTATTCCCACACAGCTGAGGGTCTTTGCTTCAACCATATTGAATGCCAAAGTCGAGCATCCCTTCCACATATCTCAACACTCGTTTCACCGCAATCCACTACACCACCTTTGGCATTGTTGTGAATATAGAAATGAAACACAACGAAATTCAAAATCAAGTCTAGTAGTTGTAAGGTATATCAAGCTACCCACCAGTTACCTGTATACTACCTCATTAACTAACTTAGATTCAGTGCTGGCTGAAAGTTTCAGCTCTTGCTTCATGCATGTAGACCAATGTTTGGTTTTTGTTTGCTCTTTCCTCTCAATGATCATCTCTCAATCATTTCACTTATCCAAACATCTCCAATGGTGTTATGCCACCACTTGGGTCACTTCTTAGGATTGAAGTAGGTGGTTTAATCAAGGATCTCCAAGTCCACTTGGCAGCATACCCAGATATTATGATCACCATGGAAATTGTGGTAATTGATGTACCTGACGCATGGGGAATGCTTTTATCAAGGAAGTGAGCTGCTGATTTGGGGGGAAGCTTGCAAATGAATTTGACATATGCCACCATTCCTAACAGTGAAGGCACCATGGTTAGGTTAGACAGAGAATTGGAAAGGAAATTCCATGTAGAGAATCCTAAGAAGCCAAACAATGAAATTGTGTATGGGTAAGACGAGATGGAAAATTATGCTATATTATTAAGCTTCCCGATTCCCATGAATAATGAGGATAAGCAAGTCAAGACCAGCAAGGTGTGGTGCATGCATTTTGATGGGGCTTATTCTAAGTTTGGTAAGGGTGTTGAGGTGATGCCCTATTTTTCTTATAGACTTGAGTTTGAAGCAACGAACAATGTAGCAGAGTATGAGGCACTTCTCTTGGATCTAGAATTAGCAAAGGTTATGGGGATTAAGTTGCTACACATCAAAGGAGATTCAGACTAGGTCATCTTCCAGGTTAAAAACAAGTTTGCTTGTAAAAGTGAAAGGTTGAAGCAATGTGGAAAAAGTCGGAGTTGGGATTAAATCGGCAGGGCTTCAAGTCGGGATTAAATCGGCAAAGTCAGGATTTTTTCGAAAAAATCGGCAAAAAATCGGCAAAACTAAAAAAATACAAAAATATTCATATTTTATAAAAATCCCGACTATTTGGAAAAAATCCCGATTTTTTCAAAAAAAAAATTTAAAAATTATTAAAAAAATTACCTCCCTCACGATTTTTTGGAAAAAGTCGGCAAAAAGTCGGGATTATAACGATTAAATCCTGACTTTTTCAACTTTCAAAAAATCGGGAAAAAATCGGGGGATTTTATCGGCGCCTGCAAAAAATCGGGATTTTTTTAAAAAGTCGGGATAAAATCGGGATTTTTTCCACACTGCTCAGAAGAGATATAGAAATGTTATATGGGACACAATGGAATTCATTGATGCATTAGACTTGGTAGCAATTCCTAGAGAAGAGAATAAAAGAGATGATTGTTTGGTAGTGGCTGCCTCTAGGTTTCAGCTTCAAGAAGAATTGATAAAGCTCCAATAAAAAATAGAAGTCAATTTAAGGCCATCAGTACCAGATAACATAGATCATTGGCAGGTTTTTAATGATGAAAAACAGATCATCAAGTTTATCAACAATATGTATGAGTTTGCAGATTTTCAAGTTACTTACAAACAGGAAAGGGGTAAGTATGTTGAATGTGAAAATGATAAGATAAACCCCACTCCTAGAGGACTCGTTGCTCTAGAATAGCTTTTTGATAGACAAGATGGTCAAAGGAAAAAGAAAGAAAATAAGTTGGAGCCTGGGGCTCACACTGAAATAAACATCAGGACTAACGAAGATCCCAAAATGATAAAAATTGGAAAAGGAACAACCAAGAATGAAAGAATGCAGCTGGTTAACCTACTCTGAGAGTATAGAGATCTGTTAGAATTCACTTATAATGAGTTGAAAGGTTATAGAGAGAATGTAATGCAACACACAATACCCCTTAAACATGAAAATGCCAAGCTTTTCAGGCAGAAATTGAGACAACTAAATCCTAAGTTAGCCCCTTTAAGTGCAAAAGGAGCTCTAGAAGATGTTGTCAGCCAGGACTGTAGCTCATACACACCATTCTAAATGGTGTTCAAATTTGGTGATTGTAAGGGAGAAGAATGGATCTATTAGGTTATGTGTGGATTTCAAAAACCTTAACTTGGCATGTAAAAAAGACAATTACCCCTTGCCAAACATGGAAACCTTATTACAAAGGGTCACAAGATCTGGGATGATGTCATTACTAGACGGATTCTCAGGATAGAATCAAGTCATGGTCAAGAAGGAGGATCGGCGCAAGGACCACTTTCACCACTCCATGGGGAACTGTTACATGTAGATAACCATGGTATGTTCTATGCTTAAATCAGTTTACTTCAATCTTTCTTATAGGCCCAATTCAGATTAGAAATCACATAATCATTGAAAGTAAATTCTTATAGAACATGATAATAGATCGACAGAAGACAAGCCAATATAATAAATCAAAATTTACAATTCTTCTTGTCCAGCAAAGATAGAGAGAAATGTTTGTTACAGTAGTCAACACGATGCCCTAGCCAGCAAAGACTTCGGCTGGTCAAACCAGCTTTTCCAACCTCCTGGAGGTTCAGTCAAACACATACAAAATCAGCCTTCCTTCAGTGTCACACACACCTCATGAGATAGCTCCCAAAACATTCAACGCAAGTCAAGAAAAGGATCCCTCATCCAGATTTCCCGCATCCATATTTCCGGCATCCATTTCCAGCATCATCCATATTTCCGCCATCCATTTCCGGCATCCATTTCCGACATCCAGATTTCCGGCATCATCCATATTTTCAGCATCCAGATTCACAAGTGGGAGAGAGAGAAGCCTCTTCTAGGTTGTACGAACTCATCAGATCACAAGGAAGGTGTGTGATGAGATGATGAGCAAATGAGCATCAAGTCTCTCCAATTTATATCCATCAATGAGAGTGTGTGACACATCTATTGGGCTTGTGAGCCTACATTACAATTCAGGCCGACCTTGACAAATTGCACGTGTGTGGAAAATAAAATCAAAATATAAATTCTGCTCATCCAAACAAAATGATCTTTAAATCAATCTTGCACCTTTCTGAAAGAGGAATCCAACAAAAATATAATCATCGTCATATGAGCAATGCAACATGGAGTTTGGACCTAGTTGCCCAAAACTAACAGGAACTTTTGAGTACTTAAGGATGCCTTTTGGTTTATCAAATGTTGGAGCTACATTTCAGAGGGCTATGGACTATGCCTTCAAGGGTCTAATTGGCAAAATCATTGAAATCTACCAAGATGACTTAACTGTTTTTTCAAATGATGGATCAACACACATTAGTCATCTTAGACAGATTTTCGAGAAGTGCAGAGAATATGGAATCTCCTTAAACTCAGCAAAATCCATATTTGGGGTGACTGAGGGCAACTTGTTGGGCCATATAATTTCAAAAGATGGGATAGGGATCGATCCAGAAAGAGTAGAATCAAAGGGGAAGGCCCCTTTACCCCATAACATCAAGTCCATCCAAGCTTTCCCTGGGAAAATTAACTTTCTTATTAGATTTAATCCAAACTTTGTTGAAGTGGCAAAGCCCATTCAAGCTCTTTTAAACAAAAATGCAAAATTTGAATGGAGTGACCAAGGAAAGAAAGCCTTTAAAGATATTAAAGGATCTATAGCAAAGGTTCCTGTACTTATAAGTCCAAATGATGCAAAGGACTTTATGATTTTCTCCTCCTCTTTTGAAGATAAAATTACAGGAGTTTTGCTCCTAAAAAATTATGAGCAGGAGCAACCAATTGCTTTCATGAGCAAGGCATTGCAACATTTAGAATTAAAATATCACACTATGGAAAAGCAAGCTTGTGCCTTGGTCAAATCGCTTAAGCATTTCAAGGTATATGTGGGGTATTCTAAGGTCATAACTTTTGTTCCACATTCAACAGTGACGGATATGCTAACTCAGACAAAATACTTGGGAACCAGGGCTAGGTGGGTCACAAAGATGCAAGAGTATGATTTGGAGATTAGACTCACCAAATTCATCAAGGGTCAAGGATTTGCCCAAATTCTCACAGAAGAAAACGAGAAAGCCTTGGGAATGGTTTGTTAGAATACTTCATCAAGACCAGCGGTTTCAGCAGAGCTTCAGAGGTTAGAACAATTGGACTAGTATGGGTACAGTATATATTATTTTCTTAACCTTGATAGCCCAAGTCACTTAGTTGGCCATAAGAGAAGGGCTCTAAGGTTAAAGGCTTCAAAATATTGTATCATCCAAGATGGGCTAGGTTGGAGAAATCCGGTAGGGCTTGTGCTCAGGCGTGTTGATGAAGATGAAACCAAAAAACTTGTTTCAAAGTTTCATACAGGGTTTTGTGGAGGCCACTATGCAGCTAAAACCATGGCACAAAAGATCCTTAGAGTCAGGTATTATTGGCTCATTTTATTTTCAGATGTGCACAAATTTGTGAGGGGATATCAAGCTTGTCATTTGTTCACAGGGAAACAGAAGTTGGTTGCTCTACCTTTCCAACCAGTGGTGATTGAGGCCCACTTTCAGCATTAGGACCTTAATTTCATAGGGAAGTTTAAAGATAATTCAAGCAATGGCTACTCATGGATATTGACCGCAACAAGACTATTTCACTGAATGGGTAGAAGCCATCCCTACAAAATTTTCCACCAAGAAAGTTGTGATCAATTTCCTTAAATATAAAATTATCACCAGGTTTGGAGTACCAACAAAAATCAGAACTGATAATTCCAAGGCATTTAGTTCAGCTAAGTTCTCCTAATTTTGTTTCAAATATGGCATTATCGTATCTCATTTGTCTAACTTTTACCCCCAAGGGAATGGTTTTGCTAAGTCTAGCAATAGAAATTTGATAACCATCATCAAGAATATTGTGGGGGATAACAAAAAGCCTCGGGATAGCAAGATTAAATATGCATTGTCGGTGGATAGAATCATGAAGAAGAGTTAGACTGGGAAGAGCCCCTTTGAGCTTGTGTATGGCCTTGATGTCACCCTACCAGTGCATTTAAGACTTCCAGTGTATCAGCTTCTTCAAAATTTCACTTCGAACAAAGATGCAAATGCAGCACAGGATTTGATCAAATAGTTGAATAGGATGAAATCAGGTGAAAGGAATTTGATCAGAGCTGTAAAAACCAAGGAAAGATGAAGAGAAATTTTGATAAGTCTTCTAGGCAAAGGCCACTTCAAAAGGGAGACATGTTGTTGCTTTGGGATAGAAGAAGGGAGAAACCATGGAAGCATGGAAAGTTCGACAGCTTCTGGTTTGGACCATACCTCATCAGGGATATTCCAAGACAGAATTCATTCCACCTCGGTACACTTGACGGAGAACCTCTTGATTTGCCTCCAAATGGAAAAATGGGAAAATTGTTCTTTACCGAAGAGTCAAGACATCCAATGCCCAAGCAACATTTTGTAATGTATCTCTAACCTTGCTTGCATTTCATTTCTTGCTTCAGCATTTTACTTACGCATTTCTTTTCAGTATATTTCTTCCTTGCTCAGTTGATTTTTGGATTATTGTACATATCTAGCGCAAGTACCACTAATGTGCTTTGTTGCAAGTTATCTTGATTGCAGGTTCTAGGTCCTCGTATACTTTCCTGAAGATCAAGCACATGCCCCATGTGGAGCCAAATGTTATCTGCTTGGTAGTACCAAGCAAAATCTGAAGAACCCATGGCCCAATGTACAAGGCACTCATCAAAATTTTAAGAAGTCCAGAATTCAACAAACCATCTGCTGACCCTTTCTCTCTCCTCTCTCTACTTTCTCTCTCTCTCTTAAATTCCACAACCCTGTGGGGAATTGTATAAAATGACGCTAGTATGAAGAACAATTGTAACAGGGTGTAGATAGTGTTGGATATTGCCAACATATAAGGGTATCTCCCTGATATGAGGTCCCAATTAGACCTCACACCATTTTGTGTAGGAGTCCCATCCGGAAATAAGTCTCAGTTGTCGTTTACTTAGAGATTTTCCTTTGCTTAAGCAAATCACATGAGAGAGTAGCGTGCATGTGCTTTCGAATGAGCAAGAGAGAGTGTGCCTTGTGAAATGTTCAATTGTAGATGTATCAAGGTTCTTTCACTGCAAGGGAGAGAAGGTGAGCCTCTAAAAGAAAAGGAATAGTACTAATCCAGTGGAGACACACGCACATAAACAAGAAAGAACCATTAAGCATCAAGCGAAGTAGTTCACATAGATGCAATGATCGTTAAATCATCACAACACATTTCGAACAAGTTTAGCACCAAAGTCACCAAAATAGTTCAATTACTTTAGTACGTATGAAAGCCAACAGAAACCGAAAACATTAGAAGAATAGTCTCAAAATATCCACGATTCATGCATGAAAATGTGTTGGCTGAATGGCTTCAAGTATTAAGCAAAATTTCCAAGATACATAAGTACAATGAACATCACTAGCTCCAATAATGGAGCGTTAGAGCCACTACATGCTGCCACTACATGCTCCGCGAAAGTACTATATCTCTAATACTTTGTGGGAGAAGCTACGGTTAAAAGTCCTATGCTTGAGTAATGAGGCTCCTTTTATAACTTGAGCCATGACCTTTCATATCCTCATGACTCTTGACTTCCCAACTTCTAATCACCTTTCGAGTTTTATAACTCTAGAACTTCCGATTGACTTTTGGAATTACATATGACTCTTGGAATTACATGTCTTTTGGACTTCTTCACATGGCTCTTTTGTACATACATGACACTTGGACTTCTACTTATTTGTCTTTACAATAATTACATCATTACAACATAATTTCCACATCATCATGTGATGAGGACATGACAAGTCATTATCATTGATGACTTGGACACATAGTGACTGATGACATGGAATTTCTTCGATAGGTGACAAGGCCACAACTTGTGTCTTCAATTTTGCATGCATCTTTCATGTTGTTGATGTCTTCACCCTCCAAAGTGTCTTTGATCTCACATAGAGTCTTTTGGGTTGCTTCAATTATCAAGATTTCAATGTGTTCTTCATTCTTGAATGATTCCTTTAACTGCCCTCTTTGCCAGGTTTCTTCATGCATCCTTGGCATGCCTTTTGGAATACCTGCAACTGCAAGCAAACATCAGCCTGAAAATCTCTTATCCTAACATGTTTCATGCAAGTTTTTTGTTCATGACTTAATAGCGAGCTCGGGAAGAGCAAAGAGAACCTTTAGGCGCAAAGGCGCACTGTGAAAGGCTGAAGGGATGAAGCTTCGAGGCTTCAGGGTGCGCTCATGCCCTCAAGAGGTCTAAGGAGGGCGCAAGGCGCAGGTCCGAAGGATGAAGGAAGAGCATTCAGGCTTCCCAAGTGCGTTGTGCGCTCAAGGGAGACAAGGAGGGTGCAGGGCGCACTGTCGAAGGATGAAAGAATGAGGCTTCAGGGCTTCAAGGTGCGCTCATGCACTCAAGAGATCCAAGGAAGAGCACAGTGTTAAAGGCGGAAGGGGTTAGGCTTCATGCTTTCCAAGTGCGAGATGCGCTCAAGACGGTCAAGGATGTTGAGATTTTTGAGTGTTGGGGTAGCATCGGATGTGCTCTAGCTCCCAAACTTTGTGGAGGAACTAGAGTACATGAGATATCCAAGACCCAGAAGTGATTTAAGAAATTCCATCCTGCTTCAGAGTTATTTAATTAATAAATCTTTTTAATTAAGGACCCTAAGCCAAACTTAGGAAAATTAAAAGATTAAAGTTAATTAAATTAAACACGTGATGAAAATGACTTAAGTCACAGGGATCAAGCTTTCTTTTAATCTTAGCCGTCGATAAAAGATTAGATCACGGTTGTTGGTTTGCCAATGAGAAAAGTATAAAGGAAAGGCTTGGGGTCAGTTGGAGGACACACACAGAGGCAGAGCACTGAGACTAAGCTGGAATTCTAGGGCGTGGTTTGCTAAGAATTTCCATAAGTGTTTCAGCTCCAGCGACAGATAATATTGGCTAAAGGGATGATCTAATCCCAGAGCCAAGAGGCAGAGAAGCAGCGGTCAGAGAAGCGCAGAGGGAGCAGCAATTACGCAGCAGCTTCGCAGCGCAGAGGGATTTAGGGCTATGCAGGCCCAAAAAGGGCAGCGCATAGGCAGCAAGAGGCCATCAGGGCTTACACAGGCCCAGCTAGGGCAATGCAGGGATTGCGTCAGCTAGTTTGGGGTTACACAGGCCTCTTCTGAGCAACGCAGGGGCATCAGACGACTAGCAATGTTGACATAGAGGGCTTCAAAACTGCGTTGGGGTTTCTAGAGGCTGAAAGGGGCTGAGTTCTGTAAATCCCGTTTGAGGGTGTGAATCAATCCAGTTTTCCATCTCCAAAATAAAGGTATTGCTGCAGATCTTATATTTCTCTGTCGGGTTAACCAGTAAGGTGCCTAGATTTGTTGTACTTAGAATCTACTTAATAATATAAACCCTCCGGCAGCCAAAAGACCAGTTTTCTCGCATTGGGTTTTTCCGGGGACAGTGGTCCAGAAAATCTTGTGTGTCACTTTGTCTATGTGCATGTATTCTGTTTAGATCTGTATCTGTGAAGACTGTTAATGTGTTTACTTCGATATTAATGCTGAAATTTCAGATTAATATCTTGATTAAGTACGAGAAGTATAACCAGATTTAATAGTAGGGTTTCTGTATAAGTAATATTCAAAAAATTTCACATGGTATCAGAGCGATTGCAGATCTAGCAAGATCACCAGCAAGAAGATTGAAGAATCATTGTTGCAAAAAGCAGCAGCCACAGAAAGTCGGACCAGAGAGGACAGTGTAGCAGCAGAGGGGAGTAGAGCCACGCAAAGGCCAGAGTGACACAGTCTTCACGCAGTCTCCACGCAGGCCCACATACTTACTGCGCAGAGGTTGTGTTGGGACTGTCTGCTCACGCAGAGGCCAGCTAGGGTGACGCAATCCTAAACTTGTTATTGATTCAGAGTGCCGAAAGCAGTGCTGCAGAGCTTCAGTTGTTCTTGGTGGGGTTAAATTTCTGAAAGTTCAGAAATTAACCTGAGCACTAGTTGACAAAGAGCAGGAGGAGAACAGCTTCTCAGAAGATTTCCAGCCAAAGAAATCTACAGATCAATCAGAGAATCAAAGAGAGCTGATTCATTGTGATTTGGCAGACTTCCAAGAGAGGAAGTCAGTTGTCAAAGGGAGCAGAGGGTGCCTTTCTCGCCAAGGACCCTAGATCCAAGTCTCTAGCATAGAGAGAAGGATTAGTTCCGACAAATTTATTGAGCAGATGGCACCTCAAGGACTACATGATCAAGATAGGTTGGACGGTCTGTCCAACTTTGCAGTTTGGAAGGCCAAAATCCTGGTAGTCATGGAGGCATACAGTCTGAGGGAGCATGTAGAGAAAGTCCTGGCCACGCCAACCGATGCGAAGCTACTGGAGAATCATGAAGAAGCAGCGGCACACGCCAAGCGCTTCATCATGGACGGTGTCAAGGATCATGTAGCGCCTCACATAGCCGAGAAGACAACGGCTCATGATATGTGGGTGGCTTTGACCTCACTATATGAAGGAAGATTCGTCCAGAGGAGAATGCTTCTGGAAAACCAGATTAGGTTGTTCATGATGGCCAAGGGAGAAGAGATTGAACCCTTCCTTTTCAGATTATAAGCGATCAGGGATCAGCTGACTGCCATGGGGGTGAAAGTGGAGGATGATGTGATGGTGAGGATTGCACTCAATGCGGTCACAAAGGACTAGGAAACTTTTATCCAAAGTATCTTGGGTAGAGAGGACCTTCCCAACTAGGGTAGTATGTGGGTGTTCCTTCATCAAGAAGAACTCTGTCGGTTCACCAAGAGACAGTACAACATCAGATCAAGTAAAGTGAAGAAGGAAGAGGAAGAAGATGCAGCCTTAGCATCAAAGAGGCAACAAGGGAGGAAGAAGCGTGATCTATCAAGGATCAAGCATTTCTAGTGTGGCGAACTAGGACATTTCGCCAGCAATTGTCCTGAGAAGAAGAAGGACAAGGAAGCTTCTACCTCCAAGGTTGTTGTCGCAGACGATGGCTCTGAAGGTGACGTAGCCATGAGCACTCATACACCACGAAAGTGGGGCAACATGGCTCTGTAGAGCAGCTACAGAGTGATGGCGGGATCCTTAAGTAGCTCAACCCTTGGATCACATCCAAGCTACGGGAACCTTAAGACAGTAGCGCAACAAGTGGAGTTGTGGGTGCAGACAACCACAGATGGAGCAAAGGCAGGGCTAGATACTGAGAGGGAGCAGTGCAGTGCAAATGCAGCAGCACCAGCGCCGAGGGGCTTATGTGACTTCAGCAGCACAGAGCAGGCTTGCTTACACAAAGCAAAGTTGCAGCAGCGCAGAGGCTTCAGGAGGACAGTGCAGCGCATCAGCAGCGTAGAGGACTTCAACGCAGAGGCAGCATAGAGGAGGTCTACTTACGCAGAGTAGAGCTATAATAGCGCAACAGCCTCCAGATTTCAGCACATAGCAGCAATCTATGGAGTTTCAGTGATAAAGATGCAGCCCCACTGACTTGTCTATCAAAGATTGGGTAGGAGTGTTTCAGTTTCTTACTCTCAGCAACTGAGTTGCAGTGCAGCAGTGGGCAGCACAATGCAGTGAATTGAGAGGGAGCTGCAGTACAGCTGTACTAGTGGTGGTGGGAGTGTCATGGGCAGCAATATGGAAGAGAAGCAGCAGCACAGTGATGAAGGGCAACAGGCCGAGCATCAGCACAGAGACCCACACCAAAGATCAGTGCAGAACTTCGGGGTGAAGTATTGTTACTAGAGCACATTCCTCTCTAAGAGGGAGTGTTGAGATTTTTGAGTGTTAGGGTAGCATCGAATGTGCTCTAGCTCCCAAACTTTGTGGAGGGACTAGAGTACATGAGATCTCCAAGACCTAGAAAGCAATTTAAGAAATTACATCATGTTTAAGAATTATTTAATTAATTAATATTTTTAATCAA
This sequence comes from Pinus albicaulis, assembly GCA_034641835.2. Classification (NCBI taxonomy): domain Eukaryota; kingdom Viridiplantae; phylum Streptophyta; class Pinopsida; order Pinales; family Pinaceae; genus Pinus; species Pinus albicaulis. The sequence goes on along the minus strand of CM076582.1, from coordinate 1,521,757,555 downwards.
GGACCCTAAGTCAAACTTAGGAAAATTAAAAGATTAAAGTTAATTAAATTAAACGGATCAAGATTTCTTTTAATCTTAGCCATCAATAAAAGATTAGATCACGGTCGTTGGTTTGCCAACGAGAAAAGTATAAAGGAAAGGCTTGGGGTCAGTTGGAGGACACACACAGAGGCAGAGCACTGAGACTAAGCTGGAATTCTAGGGCGTGGTTTGCTAAGAATTTCCAAAAGTGTTTCAGCTACAGCGAGGGGTAGTATTGGCTAAAGGGATGATCTGTTCTCAGAGCCAAGAGTCAGCAAGAGGCAGAGAAGCAGCAGTCAGAGCAGCGCAGAGGGAGCAGCAATTACGCAGCAGCTGCGCAGCGCAGAGGGAGCAGCAATGATCTATTCCCAGAGCCAAGAGTTAGCAAGAGGCAGAGAACCAGCAGTCAGAGCAGCACAGAGGGAGCAGCAGTTACGCAGCAGCTGTGCAGCACAGAGGGCTTCAGTGCTACGCAAGCCCAGAAAGGGCAGCGCAAGGGCAGCAAGAGGCTAGTAGGCCTTACACAGGCCCAGCGAGTGCTGCGTAGGGACTGTGTCACCCAGTCTGGGGTTACGCAGGCCTCTCTTGAGCAGCACAGGGGCATCAGAAGGCTAGCACAGCTGACGCAGAGGGCTTCAGAGAAGCGCTGGGGTTTCTAGAGGCTGAAAGGGGCTGAGTTTTGTAAATCTCGTTTGAGGGTGTGAATCAGTCCAATTTTCCATCTCTGGAACAAGAGGTATTGTTGCAGATCTTATATTTCTTCGTCGGGTTAACCAGTAAGGTGCCCAAATTTGTTGTACTTGGAATCTACTTAATAATGTAAACCCTCCAGCAGCCTGAAGACAGGTTTTCCCGCATTGGGTTTTTACAGGGATAGTTGTCCAGAAAAATCTTGTGTGTCACTTTGTCTATGTGCATGTATTCTGTTTAGATCTGTATCTGTAAAGACTATTAATGTGTTTACTTCGATATTAATGCTGAAATTTCAGATTAATAACTTGATTAAGTAGGAGAAGTATAACCAAAATTTAACAGTAGGGTTTCTGCATAAGTAATATTCAGAAATTTTCCCAAAGGAGGGCATAGGGCGCATTGTTGAAGGTTGGAGTCATGATGATGCTTCGATGATGTTAATTTTGGGCAACTAGGTCCAAACTCTAGGTTGCACTGCTCATATGATGATGATTATATTTTTGTTGGATTCCTCTTTCGGAGAGGTGCAAGATTGATCTAAAGATCATCTTGTTTGGATGAGCAGAACATATATTTTGATTTTATTTTCCACACACTTGCAAGGTCGGCCAGATTTGTAATGTAGGTTCACAAGCCTAATAGATGTGTCACACACCCTCACTCACTGATATAAATTGGAGAAAGATGATTTCCATTTCATCGTCATCTCATCACACGCATTCCTCATGATCTAATTGGTTCGTACAGCCTAGAAGAGGCTTCTCTCTCTCCCACGTGTGAATATGGATACCGAAAATATGGATGATGTCGAAAATGGATGCCCGAAATGATGCCGGAAATCTGGGTCAGGGATTCTTTTGTTGACTTGCGTTGACTTTTGGAGCTGTCTTTGAGGGGTGTGTGTGACACTTGGAAGGTTGGCTGATCTGATGTTAAGAAAGACTTTGTTGGCTGATGCATCCTGTTGACTGTCGTAACATACATCACTCCCTATCTTTCCTAGACAAGAAGAATTGTAAAATCTGATCTACATTATTTGGCTTGTCTTCTGTTGATCTATTATTATGTTCTATCAGTATTTTACTTTCATGTTTATGTGATTGCTAAATTGAATTGGGCCTATAAGAAATATTGAAGTAAAACTGCATTAAGCATAGAACATACCATGGTTATCTAAAATTAATATGCGCCATGTGCTTAACAAGGAGGAAGGCATTCTTTGAGGGTGATATTCAGAACGAGGAAGGGGAATGAGGTTTAGGAGTGTGTTATGCACTCTTGGCAATGAAGGAGTTTTGATAAAGGCTTAAGAGTGCGCCATGCGATCCTAAGCCTTAATGGGCTAACTTGGACAACCAAAATTTGTCTAAGTGTAGACGATAGAACAAGGGGCGAACATAATGAGTCTAGACATGAAATCAAGTGTGACACATACCAACTCATCAATAAGACTCAGACAGGCTTGAACAATGAAAAATACACATCAAAACACCAGTTTACAAACACTCCCTAAGTACAACGAACAAAGTGTGTGCAACTGCGACCAAAATTTTCGTTTTACAACAAAGGTGTTATGACCATGAAGTGCACTATAGATGTTCTAAAAAATGCGATGACACTTAAGAATGATCAAGAACACTTGAAACTTGTAGAATGACTTGAAACGACACTTGACGACCAAAGCGACACCTGATACAACAGCTAGGTAGGCTCCAAAAATTTGAATGTAGTGAAATTTTGGAGGGTGTTGTAGTAGCGACAACATAGGGTTAGGCGACTTGGGACTCGATGATCAAGTGAGTACACTCTAGAGTGTCTTTTTACTTAGCTAATTATTCTCACCTTTCAGCAATGAATAACTAGATGAGTTTTTTCACTCACGCCTCCAACGCTGAAGTGCAGCTTGATGATTGGGCCTTGGGTCCATCCTAATGCCTAGAGTCAATGTATATTACCAAACTAGGACATATCTAAAGCGTCGCAGAATTTAAGGTTTTCATAGGATTTTTTTAATTATTAAAAATTCTCGCAAGATCGGATTTTTAATTAACTTCTATATAAAAGTGTAAATAAGTGAGCCTAGGAGATGTTGGGGACAGATAAGTACACAAAATTCATGCTCTCCATCCCAACATTCTCCTAAGATACACTTTCAATGTCAAAAAATCAATAAAAACACCCTAAAAACCCACTTTTCCTAAGTTAGTGGCATTAAGTGGCAAGAAAATTAAAATAATTAATAAATGTTGGACACATTTATAATTTTTTCCAAGTCAAAAGGGCAAAGAAAATAGGTGGAAATTAAACTAAAGACAGTTCAATTAAATGGCTAATTGGGAAGCCAAATGACCACATATCTACTTGCAAATCTGAAAAACAGAATATAGACACGAAACAGGAATAACACAGCTCTGAAAACAATACCACAGTGTTTATTATGAGGAAGAGATGAGCATTTTATAACCAATGCCATCATTCTCCTTATTTTTTATTTTGTAATTACAAAAGATATTTTCAGAAAATCAAATGCATTATTAGATAAAGCAAATACATTGAGATGTTTCCTTCTTTCCTAGATTTTTAGATGTTTCCCTCTTTTCTACTCTTAGATGTTTCCAAGGAAAGAGTGCGTTTTTTCTTGGTTGCCCAGGTAGTGAGAGGTTGCTGATTTTTGTGTCCTTCTTGGTTGCCCAATTCCTCCCTGTTTAGATCAGGAAGCGTCCCAGCTTCCACCAAATGAGGGAAAGTGTGTTGCAATGTTTTTGCAATCATCCATTTTCCCTGTGCTAGTGTGCGTCTCTTCCAACCAACCAGATATGAGAAGTATGGCTGCTGGCATGTATTTTGTTTCTTGGAGTCCATAATTGTATCTTTGAGCAAAGGAGGCTGAAAATCTGGAATATTATCAACCGGATGACGAATTGTAACAGATTCCTCAAGGAGAGGTGGTTCGAATAGTTTGAGATTATTAACATTAAACACATCATGGATGCCAAGCTGGGAAGGCAAGTCCAAGTGATATGCATTTTCTCCAATGCGTTCCAGAATAGTATACGGGCCATATCGCAGAGGGTGTAGCTTATGATGTTGCTTATGATGCTGGCCCTTGAAGCGCTGCTCGTCCAACCAGAGCCACACATGGTCTCCAGGTTGAAAATACAAGGGTGTTCGCTGCTTGTCATGCCTTTGTTTGGCGCGATCTTGGGCTGCTTGCAAAGTAGCAATTACTTGAACTTGGCATTGAGAAATGGAGTGTATAAAATGAGGAGCTGATTTTTGTTCCTGTTGTTGATGTGCAGACCTAGAAGGGGTGATCGCCAGTGGCATCTCAGAGGGTGCACTTGGCTGAAACACTGCCTCTCGAGGATCAAGGCAATAAGATGGGGTATTGGGTAAGGAAGCACCAGGAATAAGATTGATGTGGTGTTCAACAGAGCATGCTGGAGGCAACCCTGTGGGTTGGGTGAATACATCTACAAATTCTTGGAGTAGAGGAGCCATTGTAGGAGGCACTGGATTGGTGAGGTTATCTGGCTTGACAAGGCGAACCAAGCACGAAGAAACACCTTGGTTTAAATTGACTCTCATAATGGGAGCTTTGCCAATAGAAGGTTGGGTTAATGAGCTAGCTAAGGATGTGAGCACATAGGTGCGCCCATCGTGCTGCAAGTGGTATTGGTGATCTGTAGCATGATAAACAGCATGTCTAGCCTCTTGGTATGGAATGCCTATGTAAATTTTTGTAGATGTTCTATGCTTGATGCAACTTTACTTTTATTACAGCGATCACACAAATGGTTAAGTAAAATGCTGATAGAACATATCAGTTGATCTTATAGAAGACAAACCAGAAACAGAAAAAATGTGATGGTGCGTTACAGCGGTCAACAGGATGCTTCAACCAGCAAAGTCTCCTTGATCAGCCAACCCAGAATGTGTCACAACAATCCTCCAATCAGCAACCGAGTCAACCCAAGTCAACTCCAGAAAAGTCAACGTTGTCTAGAAAAGTCAACGCAGGGCAGCAAGCTAAAAGTCAACGCAGCAACAGTTCGGTCAACCCTTTGACCTCGATTTCTGTGCCAAAGTGTACGGCCTCTTGAAATCGAACTCTCCAACAATTTTCAGCCCTTTCAGACCATGCGTTGACCAAAGTCAACGTTGGTCAAACTTCCAGCAAAACCCTAGCTGTAGAAATTCGTCCTTCCCCTCAGCCGTACAGATTTGTCCTTCTTCTTCTTCACACGTGTGGGCTGAACTTGTCTTCCAAGGAGCTCGTACTAAATCAGATGAGAGAAGAAGATGTGTGTTGAGTTGTTGTGAAATGCTCTCCAACTTTGCCTGAATTTATATCCATCATTGGGGTGTGTGACACATCTGCTGGGGGTGTGAAACCTTAAGGCCGACCTGCACATATAATTTATTATAAATAATAAATTCAAAATAAATGTTCTGCTCATCGGATTAAGATATATTTTATATGGATTTTACACATCTCTGAAAGAGGAATCCAACAAAAATACTAGCCACTTAATCTGAGCATCACAACATGGAGTTTGGACCTAGTTGTCCAAATTTAACACTCCCTCTCAACTAGGAGAACTCCATCCATCAGTGCAATCCAAACATCGTGCGTCATCCGGCCGTAACTTGCTTTGCTGGCCTCTTTATTTCAGAACAGAAGTGGGTCAGTCACAAAGACATCATACCCGGCTAACAGATTCAGCCCAGAGGTCCGAAACCTCTATCAGACTCACGAAGAGTCTCCAACCAACCCGAAGTTGGTTCATCTGACCCGAAGTCAGGCAGAGGTCCCAGACCTCACTAAACTTGATCCCAGATCAAGTGGTTGGACCGTGCCATCCTAGATAGAGTACGGCAATCTCTGATGCGTCCATCAGTATTTGCTACTAGTCTCTAGCTTTTCCCACCTCATTGGCCAAATGAGAGGTACTTCCCATGAGCCCTGAACTCAATGGGTAGGATGCATACGGGGCACAGATAAATGAGAGGCGAACCGGCTCAATAATCACAAGGGTGGGGCAGAAGCATTATGAGTGCTTATAGCTCCGAGAAGCTATCCCCAAAGCCCCCCAGAGCTCCCAGAGCTCATCGTCCAACATGACCCACATCATAGGGTCATTCCACGACACCAAGACTCTCACGGAAGGTTAGGAACTTGACCTTCCCCAGGGGCTTAGTGAGAATATCCGCGACCTGCTCATCAGTTCCTATATGATCGAGCCTTACGACGCCTCGCTGTACCATATCCCGGATAAAGTGGTACTTGATATCAATATGCTTGGATCGGTCGTGGAACACAGGATTCTCAGTCATGCGAATCCCACTCTGGTTATCACAGAGTATCACGGTGGTATCTAGCACATGTCCAAACAGCTCACTAAAGAGCTTTCGCAACCAAACTGCTTCACAACAGGCCATACTTGCTACAATGTATTCGGCCTCTGCGGTGCTCAAAGCCACCGACTTCTGCTTCCTGCTCATCCATGAAATCGAAGCAGAACCAAGATTGAAGCAGCATCCCGATGTGCTCTTACGATCCACCACACTGCCAGCCCAATCGGCATCAGTATATCCACGGAGTGTCACACTCCCGGCAGTGTATCTCAGCCCATGGTTTATCGTGCCCCGAAGATATCTCCGAAGATTCTTGGCACCAACCCAGTGAAAGTGATGAGGCTCAACCATCTGTTGACTCAAAGTGTTCACTGCAAAACATATATCCGGTCGGGTGTTCACTAAGAACATCAAAGCTCCTATGAGTTGACGATACTCGGTAGGATTGGCCAAGATAGGCCCAGCAGCGCTGCCACTCAACTTCTTAAAGTTGAGTTCCATCGGTGTCGACACGGACTTACAGTCCACCATTCCAAATCTTTCCAGAAGCTTCACAATGTATTTTCCTTGAGAAAGGAAAATCTCACCAGGTCTCTGCCAGACCTCCAGTCCTAGGAAGTAGTGCATCATTCCTAGGTCCTTCATCTCGAACTCAGCAACGAGCTCCCTCTTACATTGATGAATGAGAGGGTCAGCACCTGTCAGGAAGAGGTCATCCACATATAGCACTAGAATGAGAGGCTTCCCCTGCACAACCTTGAAGTAAAGGTTCGGATCAGCATTACTTCGAGTGAAGCCCGGCTTCATCAAGTAGCTATCCATCCTCTCGTACCAAGCTCTGGGTGCTTGCTTTAACCCATAGAGGGCTTTATTCAATCTGCAGACATGAGTGTCTCGATCCTGAACTTCAAATCCCAGAGGTTGTTCTACATACACCTCTTCCTTTATTGCACCATGCAGAAAAGCGGTCTTGACATCCATCTGATGAAGACTCCATCCTTGCGTAGCAGCAAGGGCTATGATTAATCGAATGGTGGTATATCGTGCCACAGGCGCAAATATGTCATCATAATCTATTCCTTCCTTTTGAGAGAAGCCACGGGGCAACAAATCTTGCCTTGAACTTTTCAGCACTCCCATCAGATCCATGTTTGATCTTGTAGAGCCATTTCGCGGTGACAACTGATTTGTCCTTCGGTTTCGGGACCACATCCCAGACATCATTCTTCATAATGGACTCATATTCTTCGTGCATAGCATCCTTCCAGACTTGATGCTTTACGGCTTCCTCAAAAGATCCAGGTTCAGATTGTACAATAGTACTCATGGCAGCTAGATACCCTTGGTATCTACGCGGCTTCTTGCTTTCTCGGAATGTCCCCCTTGGGGCAGCATGACCCTTAGCATCTTCGAGGGTGTCCCTGAGCCATGATGGTCTCTTTCCCAGTGAAGGAGATGGATCAATAGGGTCCATTGGTCCTTCAATATCAGGCATTGTCTCATCCTGCGGTTCTCCTTGATTTCCAGGCCTTTCTTCATGATTTTCTTCGGATCTTGGAAGATCTACTACTTTCTTCAGGGAAGCATCTTCGTCAAAAGTGACATCATGGCATATCTCTACTTCCCTTTGACCAGGTACATAGACTCTATAGGCCTTAGAAGTCTCACTATAGCCCACAAACATTCCTTTCTTCCCAGAAGCATCCAGCTTACTTCTCTTTTCTTTCGGCACATGAAAGTAAACGGGACATCCAAAAATTCTAAAATGTGAGACATCAGGTTTCTTACCAGTGAAAACCTCTTTGGGAGTTTTGGAGTCCAGAGCGGAATGAGGGCATCGGTTTTGAATATACACAGCAGTATTTGCAGCTTCTCCCCACAGAAACTTCGGTAGACCCTGGTCACATAGCATGGCACGGGCAGCTTCTACAATATTCCTATTCTTGCGTTCAGCAACACCATTCTGCTCAGGAGTATATGCAGTAGTAGTCTCCCTCTTAATGCCAGCTTCTCTGCAAAAGTATTTGAACTCATTTGACTCATATTCGGTGCCATTGTCGGTCCTCAAAATCTTGATCTTCTTTCCGGTCATATTTTCCACCAAGGCTTTGAAGGTACGGAACCACATGAAAGCCTCATCCTTCTTTTTCAAGAAGTATATCCAGGTTTTGCGAGAGAAGTCATCAGTGAATGTCATGTAGTAAGAACATCCTCCCAGGAATGTCACGGGCAACATACCAGATAGATCAGAATGGACCAGTTGCAAAATATCCGATGTCTTTGTGACACTTGAGGGGAAAGGTCCCCTTGTATGCTTTCCTTCGGCACAACCCTTACATACACCTTCATGATTATTTCCAAAGTCAGGCATCCCTGTCACCACCTTCCTTGCTTCGGGAAGGGCCTTGTAATGAAGGTGTCAAAACCTTCGGTGCCATAGTTCGGTTTGTCAGATAGTATCACATGTCAATGCTCCCAGCGGACTCCCTCCAACCTGGTAGAGTGTGCCAACTCTAAAACCAATCGAGATAGCTTCCTTGAAGCTCTTCTTCCACATGAGCACCTTTCCATCAGAGAATGTTACATTGAACCCTTTGTCTTCCATGGCTGATACAAACACAAGGTTCTTCTTCAATTTTGGTACATAGAGTACATCTTGCAAACATAGGACTTGTCCTTGAGACAAGTGGAGGGTCACAGTCCCTGTCCCTTTCACGGGATACGTGGCATTATCTCCAAGGATAATTTCTAGATTGGTATCCTTCTCAACCATGTCAGAGAGTGCTTCCTTGAAACCAATGATGTGTCTTGAGGCACCACTATCTATCAGCCAGACATCCATAGTGTCGGGTGGAGATGTAGCAGATAGAGCAGATACAAGAATATACTCATTTCTTTTATCAACATCATTAGACTCCTCATACCTGGAGTTTCTAGACCTTTTCGAAGGTTGATTGTTTCCACCAGAGGGAGCCTTCCTCTTTCCTTTAGATCTGTCGTTTCTTCGATTCCCATTCCTCCGGTTGTTGTTGTTATCATCACTATCGAGAGAATCCTTCTTGAAGGGAAATTCTCTAGCATAGTGACCACGGCTATGGCAAGTGAAACACTTACCCTTCTTTTCTTGAGTCCTTGTTCTTCCTTTGTCCTTAGGACCACCAGAGTTCTTCTTTCGAGAATGAGCACCATAAGCAGCATTTCTGTCATTATCGAATTCCTTCATTATTGTTTCTTCTTGCATACATCTAGACAGAAGCTCGTCAAAGTTAGGAATGGTATTATTATTGAGAATGGTAGTGGTGAATACTTGCCATTCATATGGGAGTCCTCCAAGTGCGGTGAGAACCATCTCACGATCAGCTATTGTCTCCCCAATAGCCAGCAGATTGTTCCTTGTTTCGGTCAATTTCAGAAAGTAAGTTTGAACAGACTCATCCCGGCCCTTCTTCATATTCTTCAATTTATTCTCGAGGAATAGCACTTGGTTTACATTGTTCACCTTGAACATAAGGATCAATTTATCATACATCTCCTTGGATGTGCCTAGCTCAGATATGTAGGCAACCAGACTTTTATGTATGGATTCCCTGATCATCAGCTTTGCTTTGATCTCCCCCTTCTCATACTTGTTTTTAGCAGCAGCGGTAGCATTGGATGGAGGTTCTTGAATCTTACCCAGTACATGATCCAAGAGATCATGGTCTTCCAATTTGAGATCTAATATCATCTTCCAAGCATGGAAGTCATCCCTTCCAGTCAGCTTGTCATTCTCCTTGAATTCAAAACTTGTGGAACCCATTTCCTCCGATGGTGATTGCTAAAGTTAGGGCTTGTCTTCACCTCAGCTCCGATACCATGTAAATTTTTGTAGATGTTCTATGCTTGATGCAACTTTACTTTTATTACAGCAATCACACAAATGGTTAAGTAAAATGCTGATAGAACATATCAGTTGATCTTATAGAAGACAAACCAGAAACAGAAAAAATGTGATGGTGCGTTACAGCGGTCAACAGGATGCTTCAACCAGCGAAGTCTCCTTGATCAGCCAACCCAGAATGTGTCACAACAATCCTCCAATCAGCAACCGAGTCAACCCAAGTCAACTCCAAAAAAGTCAACGCTGTCTAGAAAAGTCAACGCAGGGCAGCAAGCTAAAAGTCAACGCAGCAACAGTTCGGTCAACCCTTTGACCTCGATTTCTGTGCCAAAGTGTACGGCCTCTTGAAATCGAACTCTCCAACAATTTTCAGCCCTTTCGGACCATGCGTTGACCAAAGTCAACGTTGGTCAAACTTCCAGCAAAACCCTAGCTGCAGAAATTCGTCCTTCCTCTCAGTCGTACAGATTCGTCCTTCTTCTTCTTCACACGTGTGAGCTGAACTTGTCCTCCAAGGAGCTCGTACTAAATCAGATGAGAGAAGAGGATGTGTGTTGAGTTGTTGTGAAATGCTCTCCAACTTTGCCTGAATTTATATCCATCATTGGGGTGTGTGACACATCTGCTGGGGGTGTGAAACCTTAAGGCCGACCTGCACATATAATTTATTATAAATAATAAATTCAAAATAAATGTTCTGCTCATCGGATTAAGATATATTTTATATGGATTTTACACCTCTCCGAAGGAGGAATCCAACAAAAATACTAGCCTCTTAATGCGAGCATCCTTTGTTAGGCCCCTATATCACTAGTATAGTTCCTTATTATTGTTAGTGTAACCCCTTTATTATTATTATTGAACCCTTGTAACCCCCATTTTGTTATTATTGTGCCCTTAAATTATTATTGTTAGGTCGGCTAGGATTACATTGTGGCCCACTAGGATTACATTATGGCCCCATGGGCTCCTATATATAGAAAGGAGGTTTTGTAAATTGTATCATCCAAGAATTTTTCATTTATGTAATGTATTGGAGGTTGCCCCCTCGAAGTGGCTCATTTCTAAGGCATTTATATCTCTTTTCTTCTCTTTTTGGAGCTGGTTACACAACATTTGGTATCAGAGCTTTGGATTCTAGGGTTTCGCTGCTCCAAACAGGTCATCGTGGCATTTTCGCTATAACTTTTTTTCTACGAAGCTTCAGAAGCTGAAATTTTTAGGGTGTGAAGCTAAAATCTTGAGGAAGTTTGTATAAAAATTCCAGAGCTTGGTTCGCAATATTTTCGGAGATATGATCTGTGGAAGTTAGGTATTTTTTCAGGCTCCTAAACAGGTCATCGTGGCATTTGCGCTATAAAAAAATTTCTACGAAGGTTCAGAATCTGAAATTCATATGGTGCGAAGCTGAAATCCCGAAGAAAGTCGTCAAAAAATTTCAGAGCTTGGTTCACAATATTTTTGGAGATATGATCTGTGGAAGGTAGTGCTTTTTCAGGCTCCTGATTTTCATCTCAAAGAGGTGATCGTGGGAAAAGTTCAATAACTCTCTCTCTCTGGGCATCGGATTGGAGTGCCGTAAAAATTGGTTGCAAGTACACAGACCGCAGTTTCTTGGCTATCAATTTCAGAGACGAAGGACAAAACAGTGACACGTGGCAAGCCGTACAAGTTCTCTCTACTGAACCAGTCCAAAGTTGGGTCATTGTGGGAGATTGGAAATAACTTTGTCTTGAAGAATCCAAATCAGATCATATCTGTGGAATTTGAAAGACAGTTCAGAAGGATACTACAGCAGTGAATTTCAGATATTGAAGATTCTCAATTACAGATATAATTCAATTTCAATACAGAGCTCCTAAAAAGATATTGTAGAATAGATATCAGTATTGGATTCTAAAATGGCCCCTAAAAATAATTCAACTCCCATTAAGCCTTTAGAAGGCTCTACTATGACTCATGAAGATGAAGAATGGCAACATGACATATCAAAATTACAAGAGCAAGTGCAACAAATTTCGCTCTCGCAAAGAACAACAAAAAATGAAATGGAAGTTTTGAAGAAAGACATGGAAACTAAGATGGATGGTTTGAAGAAAGGCGTGGAAGCTAAGATGAATGGTTTGGAATCTAAGATGGATGGCATGGAAGTGGGCATGGAAACTAAGATTGATGACATGGAAGCTAAGATCGATGAAAACATGAAAGACAACATAGAAAACATGAAGAATGATCTAAAAGCATACATGGAAGGCTTGATGACAAGCTTAAAACAAGAAACGATTCCTAATGGCGGAAATATAGTAGAAGAACCTCATGATGAGAACAAAATAAATGTTAATCGTGATTTCATAACCTCTAATGTTGGCCGGAAGAACCACCATATTCCAAAAATGGATATGAGGAAGTTTGATGGAAAGGATCCTGTAACATGGATACTACAGATGGAGCAATATTTTGATCTCAATAATGTGCAAAACACACAAAAGGTACGCATTGCAACTTTACATTTAGAACAAATACATTTGTATGGTATCGATGGCTTTGCTCCCGTAAAAAAATTGTCACTTGGTCAATTTTTACGGAGGAAATGATAGCACATTATGAGGATACAAAGAGCAACACCTTCTTTAGCCAATTGATAAATCTCCAACAAAAGGGTTTAGTGGGGCAGCACATTGAGGACTTCCAAAAATTGAATATAAGGGTAACTGATATTCCAGAGGAACACAGGATTGATCTCTTCATAGGCACTTTAAAGGATAACATCCAACATGAAGTTCGCGTTTTGGAACCTGATTCATTGGAGAAGGCATTCGGGTTGGCAAGAAAAATTGAATGTAAAATTATGGCGACAAGGAAGCCTACCACTCACTTCTTTAAAGAAGGAAGTGTTGTTACGCCTAGATTTCCACAACCTACAAGGTTGACACCAAAAAAATTGGAAGAAAAAAGAGGAAAAAGGCTTTGCTATAGTTGTGATAGCAAATACACTAAAGGTCATAAGTGTGCTGAGAAGAAATTATTTTACATAGATTGTGAAGAGGAAGAAGAAAATGAACAAGAAGAGGATATACACCAGGAACCAGCCCTAGAAGAGTAAGAAATGAATCCGACCATATCGTGTAATGCACTGGCAGGAATTACCACTCCTCAAACTCTCAAGATAGAAGGACATATCAAGAAAAAAAAAGGTAATAGTGTTGATTGATTCAGGTAGCACCCATAATTTTATTCATTGTAAGGTAGCCAAGGAATTAAATTGTTTCCTATACCCAGCACCAGAATGTCAAGTGATGGTTGCAAATGGAGGAACTATAAATTGCTCTGGAAAATGCCATAATATTAAGCTAACCATGGGGGAATATGTATTAACTAGTCCAATGCTTTCCATTCCTATGGGAGGTGCTGATGTTGTACTAGGAGTACAATGGTTACAATCTTTGGGGACGGTAGCTTTTAATTTTCAAGAACTTTTCTTGAAATTTTTTTCAGAAGGAAAAGAAGTCGAATTGCGAGGTATTGAATGGAAGCCGGGAAGGATAATAAGCTCTAATGTCATGACAAAGCTTCTAAAGAAACAACAACGAGGTGTAATTGCACAATTATGCTCACTAGAAGTTCCAACATCAAAATCATCTATTTCTGCAGATCTCCAACAAGTCTTGGACAATCATTCCAAGGTGTTTGAAACTCCCAAAGGACTCCCACCTATTCGTGATCATGATCATGCTATTCATTTGATTCGAGGAAGTGTTCCTCCAAACATCAGGCCTTATAGATATCCTTACTTCCAAAAGAGCGAAATTGAACGTATGATTGCAGAAATGTTAGAGGCGGGTATAATTCAACCCTGTCAAAGTTCTTTCTCTGCTCCTGTAGTGTTGGTACACAAGAAGGATGGATCATGGCGAATGTGTCCGGATTATAGGGAGCTCAATAAGCTCACCATTAAAGACAAATTTCCCATTCCTGTGATTGATGAATTATTGGATGAATTACATGGAGCAATTTATTTTACCAAGTTGGATCTTCGTTCGGGATATCATCAAATTAGAATTAAGACTGAAGATATTCCAAAAACAGCATTTCGAGCTCATGAGGCTCATTATGAATTTTTGGTCATGCCTTTTGGTCTTACCAATGCACCTTCTACATTTCAAGGGTTGATGAATTCCATTTTCAAACCCTTCCTTAGAAAATTTGTCTAGTATTTTTTGATGATATACTAATCTACAGCAGGTCTTGAAAGGATCATGTTGAACATGTTGACAGGGTGCTTAAACTATTGCAGGAGAAACAATTATATGCAAAAAAATCCAAATGTTTCTTTGGAGTACAAGAGGTGGAATATTTGGGTCACATTGTATCTCACGAGGGTGTTAAAGTAGACCCTAACAAAATTAAAGCCATTAAGGAATGGAAAGTTCCCACAACCATAAAGCAGTTGCGAGGATTTCTCGGGTTAACGGGGTATTATCGCAAGTTTGTTAAGAATTATGGGAGAATAGCAGCACCTCTAACAACATTATTGAAGAAAGATGCATTTTCATGGACTCCTGAAGCAACTAAGGCCTTTGAACATCTTAAAGAGGCAATGTGCCTAGCACCGGTCTTAGCTACGCCGGACTTCACAAAAACCTTTATTGTGGAATGTGATGCCTCAGGAAATGGAATTGGTGCAGTTTTAATGCAGGAAGGAAGACCCATTGCTTTTGAAAGTCGTCCAATCGAAGGAAAGTATTTACAGAAACCTATTTATGAGAAGGAAATGTTAGCAATACTGCATGCACTAAAGAAATGGCGAACTTACCTAATGGGAAGACACTTCAAGGTAAAAGCTGATCATGATAGTCTTAAACACTTTTTGGAACAAAGACTATCTTCAGAAGAGCAGCAAAAATGGGTCACAAAGATGTTGGGTTATGACTTTGAAATAATCTACAGAAAAGGAAAGCTTAATGTTGTTGCGGATGCACTCTCAAGAAAGAATGAAGAGGTGGAAGCATTGCTTTGTGCCATTTCTATTATCCAACCAGATTGGATAACCAAAGCAAGAGATGAATGGAAGAAGGACAAAGATGTATGGACACTCATTCAAAAGTTGCGGCAAGATCCTAGTACATCTGATACATTTAGTTGGAAAAATGATTCCTTATGGTACAAAGATCGCTTATATCTTTGCAAGAATTCCCAACTAAAACAAAATATTCTTCTGGAATTGCACACTTCTCCTTTAGGAGGACACTCAGGATTTTTAAAAACTTATCATAGGGTGAAGAAAGAATTTTTTTGGGATGGCCTTAAATCTGATATTCAAAATTTTGTGGCGGAATGTTTGGTTTGCCAGCAGAATAAAGTGGAAACAATTAAGACCTCGGGACTTCTACAACCTTTATCCATTCCAAGTCAACGTTGGGAGGAGATTTCAATGGATTTTATCACGGGTTTACCTAAGTCCGAAGGAAAGAGTGTCATCATGGTGGTAGTTGATAGACTTACCAAGTATGCACACTTTTGTGCATTATCTCATCCATTTAAAGCAAATACAGTTGCTACTACATTTATGGATAGAATTCAAAAGCTACATGGAAGCCCAAGGGTTATTGTGAGCGACAGAGATCCCATTTTTACTGGAAATTTTTGGACGGAGTTATTTCTTGTTTGGGTACTCAATTAGCTCATAGCTCATCTTATCATCCTCAATCTGATGGTCAAACTGAGATAGTAAATAAATGTTTGGAAGGATATCTTCGTTGTTTTGTATCTGATAAACAAACACAATGGGTCAAGTGGTTACCTCTCTTTGAATGGTGGTATAACACTTCCTTCCATACTGCAGCAAAAATGACCCCATTTATGGCACTTTATGGATATCATCCACCATCCATCACATCATATTTAAGAGAAAATTCTAAGGTTCAAGCATTGGAAGATCACATCGAGCATCAGCAAGAAGTTCTCCAACTCTTAAAGGATAACCTGAATTTGGCACAAAATCGAATGAAACAACAGGCAGATCAACATCGCGGCGAGAGAAGTTTTGATGTAGGAGATTGGGTATTTTTACGGCTACAACCATACAAACAAATGTCCCTCAAGCAAGCAAAGAAGGATAATAAATTATCGCCAAAGTACTATGGTCCTTACAAGGTGTTGCAAAAGATTGGTACTATGGCATACAAATTGGAGCTTCCTGCTTCTTCGCGAGTACATCGAGTTTTCCATGTTTCATGCTTAAAGAAGGTTATAGGTGAAAATCTTCCAGTTCAAACAATATTGCCAGAACTTGATGAGGAAGGAAAAATAATATTGGAACCTGAAGTGGTCATGGAAACAAGAACTCGACAGCTACGGAATCGGTCAATTTCAGAGTATCTCATCAAGTGGAAGAACTTATCCACTGAAGATTCTACATGGGAGGATGAGAATTTTATACAGAAGCACCCGGAGCTAATCAAGTGTTGAGGACAACACTTTTTTGAAGGAGAGGGGCATGTTAGGTCCCTATATCACTAGTATAGTCCTTTATTATGGTTAGTTTAACCCCCTTATATTGTTATTATTGAACCCTTGTAACCCCCATTTTGTTATTATTGTGCCCTTAAATTATTATTGTTAGGTCGGCTAGGATTACATTGTGGCCCACTAGGATTACATTATGGCCCCATGGACTCCTATATATAGAAAGGAGGTTTTGTAAATTGTATTATCCAAGAATTGTTCATTTATGTAATGTATTGGAGGTTGCCCCCTCGAAGTGGCTCATTTCTAAGGCGTTTATATCTATTTTCTTCTATTTTTGGAGCTGGTTACACAACAATCACAACATGGAGTTTGGACCTAGTTGTCCAAATTTAACAGCCTAGCAATAAATCGGCACAATTGAGAGGAGAAACATCACATACCACAGTATCACAGAAAGGTCCAATAGCAAAGGTGACAGCACAACATTGGGAGATGGTAAGACGAGGACCGTCCTTTTGGACCCAACCGAGCTGATACGGGTGTGGGTGAGGAGTGGTGGGAAGGCAAAGGCGTTCAACCAAATCCTGGGCCACAAGATTCTTTTGACTCCCATTGTCAAGAATAAGTGTGGCCAACTCATGTTTGATTTGAAAATTATGGGTAAACAAAGGCGTAACAGAGGTGTTTGTTGCATTAGCAGTCATGAGGATGAGAGAGGGGTCCAATTCGGTAGGATTTTCGAGAGAAATAGCTGGAAGTTGGGTAGTGGCATTTGGTTGCTCCACCTCTGTAAAAAGAGTCTTGTCAGGGCGTAGATTTTTCAGTACTCGACAATCTGCAGAAGCATGTGAGTTGGTCTTATGAAAAGTACACCAGAGGGTATTGTGAGGTGTGGGGGACGAGGCAAAGGCGACATTAGAAGAACCAGAGGGAGATGGACCATTTCTGGCTTGATGGGATCGAATTGGAGTACCTGCTTTGCGTTCCACAGCCAGGGCACGAATAAAGGCCTTGTCTAATGAAGCACTATCAAACAACTCAACTTCATGTCGAAAAATCATTAGCAAACCAGAATTAAATTTGATAATTAGTACCTCTTCGGGATCAGAGATATGGAGTTGAATGCGCAACTTGCAGAAGACATCAATGTAAGCTTGCACTGATTGATTGGGTAGTTGTCGAAGTTGCAACCATTTGGCAAGGAGATTTTGTATATATCCTGGAGGATAGAAGCGTTCCCGTAAGGCCTCGCAAAAGAGATTCCAAGATGTGATAGGCGTCGATCTAGTCTCGGCTTGTTCTCCAAGTTCGACAACCAAGGACTTATTCTCAAGATGAGTATCCCACCATGTTTGTGCTAGGCCTTCCAATTGTAGACTGGCGATCTGAAGTTTCATCTCCTCTTCCATCGTTGGACAGGTTCTGAAATAGTTGGAGAGACTGCGGAGCCAAGAATCAACAGTCTCACCATTCATTTGTCCTGAGAATTTAGGCAGTTGAAAGCGTGTATCAAGCTGCATTTTCCTTAGGGCATTGTTGTTGTTGCAGCATAATTAGCTCTTGAAGAGCCCTAGCTAAATCATTTACTAGCGAATCTGCAGTGGAGGGCTCTTGACGCTCTTGAAGGGGCAGCATGATTTTCATCCACCGAATGGATTGAAATGTATGACCCTTACGAGAAAAAACAAAACAAAAACAGCCGGATGGGTTCCAAGATCTTATGCTCTGATACCAATTGATCTACTTGCAGATCTGAAAAACAGAATATAGACACGAAACAGGAATAGCACAGCTCTGAAAACAATACCACAGTCTTTATTATGAGGAAGAGATGAGCATTTTATAACCAATGCCATCATTCTCCTTATTTTTTATTTTGTAATTACAAAAGATATTTTCAGAAAATCAAATGCATTATTAGATAAAGCAAATACATTGAGATGTTTCCTTCTTTCCTAGATTTTTAGATGTTTCCCTCTTATCTACTCTTAGATGTTTCCAAGGAAAGAGTGCACTTTTTCTTGGTTGCCCAAGCAGTGAGAGGTTGCTGATTTTTGTGTCCTTCATGGTTGCCCAAGGTGGGGCCCCAAGAGGGTCGAGTTCACTATCAATTAGAAGGGCTAAGTGCCTTTGCAACGGGCCAAAATATCCAAGTGATCCACGCAGATTTGGATGAGTAGATAATTGTTTGATACTTCATTTGAAGTTGACTGTGTCTCCACTCTAAAGTCCTCTTGTCTACTTGAGTACCCATTCATTTACATGCAAATCTACTTGAGATCACAGCCAAATACACTTAGCGCTCATGTGGGCAGTCTTCTAGAGCACACGCAAAGACAAATTTGCACACGTTTAGAGGATTGTGGATACATGGGACAATGTTGAAGAGTAACACGAGTTTAAGTGGGGATGTGCTCCCTCATCTACACACTTGCTCCACTTTCCAATACACACAGCAGATAGAATATCCACGTTGCCAAGGAAAGGTGCCATCTACAGTAGTCATGTGCCGTTTGGAGAGGCCGATTGCATGGGAATCTCAGTCATCTCAGCTTTGGGATTATCATCAAGCTACACTAGTCATTGCTCTTTTTCATTCAAATTTTCTCCCATTCTAGTATAAAGAGACCCATTGGGCTCTCTCATTCTCATGCTTTGAAGCATACTGCTTGGGAAAACACTGCTCATTTGTACTCTCATATTTTGATCAATAATATAAAGGCTTTAGAGGTCTATTCACTTGGGTTGTGGATTCATGCTTAGTTTTGGGAGTTAACATTTGTATTGTTTCCACTAGTTCATATGTCTTAATGTTGATGATTTATTGGTTTACTTGCAAATTGTGTGTTTTAGTAGCCTAGTCCATGTTGAAATATGTAACTAGGTTTGGTCTTCATAATGTCTTATGTAATATTGATTTTATGTATTTGATGTAAAGAGAAAAAGATATATTATTAATTTTATTTTGTAGCATGGGTTTCATGCTCAAGGTCATTTTATTTATAGGTCAAGCACCCATTGAGTGCTTCTAGGGCTTTGTCATAAAGTCAAAGAGTCGAGCACACCATTGTAATATGTAAAGACCCTATTGGGCATGTTGTATCATGTAAAAGGAATTTATTTAGAGTCAAAAGAGTCAAATGTCCTCCTCCAAGACTAAGTCGGCTTGCTCGGTGACAAGTCAACCTCATAAGGGCTATTCAACCTCCAAAAGAAGCCTATATATAAGCAAGAACTCGACCTCATTAGGAGATATCCAAGATCATCCAAGTAGTTCGATCAAGGAAGAAAAAGAGACCTAAAAGGAGTGAAGAAGAAGAAGAAACAAGGGGACAAAAAAAGTGAAACCGAAATCTGAGTTTTTGGGCTACAACCTCTCACAAGTGCAAAAGATTTAGGGCATCAATTGTTGCAGCAAGATCGAAATTTCAGTCCTCTAAAGAAGTCGAATTTAATCAAGATTGAAGGCCAAATCATTAAGGAAAGAGAAGCACGCCAATCGGTGAAAGGAGATCAAATTCTCTGTATTTCCCCACACGTGCAAAGTTAGGGTTTCTACAGTTAGACGACAATTGCAATCAAGAAATTGAAAGTCCCAATTTGGGAAATTGAAGCAGTTCTGAAGCAAGTTGACTTAGGTTGACTTCAAGAAGAAGGGAGTGCATCTAAGGAGAGGTTGACTTGGTCTTGGAGGTGTCTTTTGTTAGTTTGTGTAGCATCGAAGATCTTTTAGTCTCGAAACTTGGTGCTGAGGTTAAAACACAGGAGTTCTCCATAACCCAGAAATCGTTTCTAGAAGTTCCACCTAGAAGTTTCTCAACTAGATTATTAACCTATTTTTAAATATTACCTAAGTCTAAACTTAGGAAAAGTGGTTAATTAATAAGTATTAATTGAGAAAGGTGTGAATCATCTAGAAACTCACATGGATCGATCTAGAAATAGTCTCATCCATTGATTATGTTTTAATCTTGGTCATTGGAGTCCCAACTGGAGATTATAAGAGGAGGTCGATGGGTAGATGGAGAACACACACTTGAGATATATTTCCTTGGGCAGTCTGATTTTCCAACGAACAACAGCAGTTGCCAGAAGAGTTCGAGCTAGAGAAGGGAAGCAGAGACAATGAGTCCGAAGAAATTTTTCCCAGTTCCAGAGAGTCAAAAGGAGGCTGAAATTTTCTCTAGGAAGCTGCGCAGAGGCAGCGCAGAGCCTTAAGAAGGCAACTCAATCCAGTTAAAGAGGAGCTCGTTTTCAATTCCAGAGGCCGGGAAAGTTTTCCAAAGGGCCAGAGAGATAATTTCTTAGTCAGCAGCAGGCAAGATGGCTAGATTGGCAGTCGATTCAGGCAGTGCGTGTGGCAGGTTGCACTAGGGTGATGCGGGGCCTGCACAGATCACTTGGACAGCTAGTTCTTTCAGAGGTCAGACAGTTCCAGGATTGCTCGGAGAGAGGGTAAATTCCCTCAGATAATTTTTGCCAATATTCCTCTTGGATAGATCACCAATTTGGTGATATTTATTGTACTCAGAATTTCTCACTGTTCCTTAATAATAAAAACCCTTCGTTGTTGCACCAGTTCTCCCAAGTTGGGTTTTCTCGGGGATTTTTGTCCAAAAATTACTTTGTCAAATTTTTTTGTGTGTGCTACTATTTTTCTCAGTTTCCAGTTTATCTTCCGCAGAATTTTTATTTATGAAGATTGAAGTGTGATAAATTTGTTGTTGTCGTACCAATAAACTACTAAATTAATTAACAGTTATAATAATTGTAAATTTTTGTAGATGTTCTATGCTTGATGCAACTTTACGTTTCTTCAATATTAGATAGCAATCACATAAACCATAAAGTAAAATGCTGATGGAACATATCAGTAGATCAATAAAAGAGAAACCAGAAACAGATAGGGGTGGTGGTGCGTTACGGCGGTCAACAGGATGCTTCAACCAGCAAAGTCTTGATATGGTCGACTAACCAGCAATGTCACACAACCCTCAGAACAGCCAAACAGTCAACTCAAAAGTCAACCCCAGAAAAAGTCAACATTGTCAGTCAACGGTCAATGCACAATAGCACCAACAGCAACAGCAACAGCACTAGCACCAGCAACAACAGTAGCAGCAGCAAGTAAAAGTCAACGCAGCACAGTCTACGGTCAACCTTTGACTTCGATTCTTGTGCAAAAACGTATGGACTTCAGAAATCGAAGTCTATGCCAAAAATCAGCTCCTTTGGACCATGCGTTGACCAAAGTCAACGTTTCTCAAACCTGCGGTGGAAACCCTAGCTGCAACAGAAATATCTTCGACCTTCTTTCCCACATGTGAACCGAAAAACTGCCTCCAAGGAGCTCAAACAAACAGAATAGGAGAGAGAATGTGTGAGGATGAGATGAGTGAAATGTCCTCCAATGTTGACTCTATTTATATCAATCACTGAGGGTGTGTGACACATCTGTTGGGGTACAAAACCTTAAAGCCGACCTGCACATATTTGAATGTATTAGAAAATAAATTCAAAATAAATGTCCTGCTCATCGGATTAAGATGATCTTTAGATCGATCTTACACCTCTCCGAAAGAGGAACCCAATAAAAATATTGGTATCTTCAACTGAGCATCACAACATGGAGTTTGGACCTAGTTGTCCAATTTTAACACTCCCTCTCAACTAGGGAGAACTCCATCCACATGTGCAACCCAAACATCATGCGTCATTGTAAATTTTTGTAGATGTTCTATGCTTGATGCAACTTTACTTTTATTACAGCAATCGCCCAAACAGTTAAGTAAAATGCTGATAGAACATATCAGTGGATCTATAGAAGACAAACCAGAAACAGAAGAATGTGATGGTGCGTTACGGCGGTCAACAAGATGCTTCAACCAGCAAAGTCTCCATGATCAGCCAACCCAGAATGTGTCACAACAATCCTCAAATCAGTTACCGAGTTAACACAAGTCAACTCTAGAAAAGTCAACGCTGTACAGAAAAGTCAACGCAGGGCAGCAACATAAAAGTCAACGCAGCTCCAAGTTTGGTCAACCTTTTGACCTCGGTTTTTGTGCCAATGTGTACGGCCTCCTAAAATCGAATTCTCCAACAAATTTCAGCCCTTTTGGACCATGCGTTGACCAAAGTCAACGCTGGTCAAACTTCCTTGGAAACCCTAGCTGCAGCAATTTCGTCCTTCCTCTTGGCTGTACAGATTCGTCCTTCCTCCCACGTGTGAGCTGAAATCGTCCTCCAAGGAGCTCGTACTAAATCAGAGAAGAGAAGAAGATGTGTGATGAGTTGGTGTGAAATGCTCTCCAACTTTGACTGTATTTATATTCATCATTGAGGTGTGTGACACATCTGCTGGCGGTGCAAAACATTAAGGCCGACCTGCACATATAATTTATTATAAATAATAAATTCAAAATAAATGTTCTGCTCATCGGATTAAGATATATTTTATATGGATTTTACACCTCTCCGAAAGAGGAATCCAACAAAAATATCAGTATCTTAATCTGAGCATCACAACATGGAGTTTGGACCTAGTTGTCCAATTTTAACAGTCATCCCATCGTAACTTGCTTTGTTGGCCTCTTTATTTCAGAACAGAAGTGGGTCAATCACAAAGACATCATTCCCGGCTGACAGATTCAGCCCAGAGGTCTGAAACCTCTATAGGGCTCACAAAGAGTCTCATACCAACCCGAAGTTGGTTTATCTGACCCAAAGTCAATAGGAGATCTGAAACCTCACTTGGACTCAAGAGAGTCATATATACTGACCTGAAGTTAGTCTCACTGACCCGAAGTCAGTTGGAGGTCCGAAACCTCACATGGACTCAAAGAGTCACATACCAACCTGAAGTTGGTTTATCTGACCCGAAGTCAATAGGAGGTCCGAAACCTCACTAGACTTGATCCCAAATCAAGTGGTTGGACACGTGTCATCCTAGATAGAGAGTATGGCAATCTCTGATGCGTCCATCAGTCTTTGCTACTAGTCTCTAGCTTTTCCCACCTCATTGGCCAAATGAGAGGTACTTCCCATGAATCCCGAACTCAAATGGGTAGTGTTGTGCATATCAGCGCCCCCTATTTAAATTTTGGCCACCAAGTCCCTTTGGATCTGTTTAAAACATCTTTCACAGCCACAGACCTCCATATTTTGTCTATGGTTACCTTTTCCGCTCATAAAATACACTGCAATGGTTAAAACCCGTGCTTGGAAATATGTCGGGCCTGGCCCCCTGAAGCCTTGGCCCCTTTTGTTTTAATTCACACATGACCCGAGCACAAGACCATGTGCCAGGCGGGCAGGAGTTCATCACTTCGCTTTTCCGGGCTAAACCGTGGCCGTCAGATCCAAAGCCAATCAACGGAGCGGCGATTGTTTTATGTGGTGGTCCCCGCACCCGTACACATTGCCAAAACCAGCGGTTAATTCCGCACCACCTCCACCAAGCCGGCAGTTTTCAACTAAATGCCAGCGATGTAGAAAATTCTGTTTCCCACCCCGGTTTTCAGTTTTCGCCTTATTACTCCAAAATAGTTAAACGCCCTTTCCCATAACCATACATTCAACAACTGGAAAAATAAATTTTGCTGAAAACACAAACTCTGGAAATTTTTCAGAATGCTGTAAATGCAGAAATAAAATAACAGCAGTAACAAACAGTCATTCAACACATCATAACTCAGTATTTTTGGTCAAGGTGACCCTGGAAAACCCCCCTACAACTCTTGGGGAAAACCAGTCTTGAGAGCTCCTTCTTATTTCTGAAAAAATGCTTTTACAGAGAGGCAGAAATTACAGCAAAAATTTCAGCAACTAAACAACAGTACTTATCTCGATTTCCGTGCATTCACTCCGCCTTGGAAAACGTGCAAAACAGGAAAAACCCAAAACAGAAATTTTACAGCATTTATGACAGCATTAAATGCTGAATTAGCTTCTCGATTTGTGCCCACTGTACGCCGTACCGCCGTACGGGATCGTACGGAAAACCCAAATTTCACGCTTCTCCTCAAAATCGCGCTCCTTTGCCTCGAACCGTGCCGAAACCGATCGTACGGTCGCTCACTGATTTCCGCAAATCAGACCACCGCGGTGCCAGCCTCTCCTCGATTTCGTGCCTGCACCGCCCGGCACTGTACGTCGAAGCCGTCAGACGGCTCTCCTTGAAAACTCGTGCCTCTCCCTCGAAAAATGCCCAACACTTGCCGTACCTGAGCCGCTCGGGAATCCGTGCCTCCCTTGCCGTTGTACGGACTTTGTCAAGTTTCTATCACCGTTCTCTTTATGAACTACCTCTCTCGCTCGTGTCTCCTAGCTCTCCTTCTCGCTCTCTCAATCTCGCTTTCATGAAAGAATGAATGACCTTTTCCTCCTTTCTCTCCTTTTTAACCTAACCCTAAGTGACTTTTGGGGAATCCCTAAATCCAATGGCTGAGATAGATTGAGATCTAGGGCTGAGATTAAATGCTCATTTAAATCTCACTTTTCATTTTTTAATTCACCCCACTTTAATAAAGACCCACTTAGTCTTTTATTTCCAAAGTCACTTTTTCCTTTCTAATTTTATATTGACTTTATTTAAAGTCACTTTAACTTTACTAACTTTATCACTTAAAGTCACTTTAAAATTAGATTTGACTTTATAACTTTATAAAGTCACTTTAGTAACTTTATCACTTAAGTCACTTTTAAATTAGATTTAACTTTATAAAAAATTATAAAGTTACTTTAGGAGAAAAATTAAATTCTTTTGGACACTTTTTCCTAGGCCAAAGATCAAAGCCTTAGGGAACCACCTGTCCTCCGGTACCAAATTTCAACACTCCCTCTTACCGAGGAAGGTGTTCCTCACCACACCCATCTTGTCTCTGAAGTAAACATGCTTGCCCCGTGGTAAGGCTTTGGTAAGAATATCTGCAACCTGCTCATCAGTGGGAATATACTCAAGCTTCACAGCTCCTTTCTGAACATAGTCTCTGATGAAATGATATTTGATCCCGATATGCTTTGACCTGTCATGAAATACTGGATTCTCCGTGAGCTTAATGCAACTCTGATTATCACAGTAAATCACTGAAGGTATCAACGGCTGACCAAATAAGCCAAACAACATCTTGCGAAGCCAGATGGCCTCACAACTAGCTAGACTGGCTGCCATATACTCTGCTTCCGCTGAACTCAATGCTACTGACTGCTGCTTTCGGCTGAACCATGACACCACTGTCGAACCCAACCCAAAATAGCACCCTGAAGTGCTCTTCCTATCAGAAGCACAACCTGCCCAATCAGAATCAGTGTAACCTGCCAATCTCACTCCATCCCCCTGCCTGTAGTCCAGACCATAATCCACTGTCCCCTGCAAGTACCGCAAAATTTGTTTTGCAGCCACCCAGTGAACCTTCCTAGGCTCACACATAAACTGACTCATCGTGTTGACTGCAAAACAAATATTTGGTCTAGTGTTGACCAAATACATCAAGGAACCAATCAAATGTCAGAGAAGGATCCAGCCAACGGAACCAAGGCTTATGAAGTTTCTTTCCAAGCTGTGACTGTCGTGGCCGACATGTAGGTCACACCTCCATGGAAACCTCACATGATGTGTATGCAGAAGACATTTCCTCTACCCCAAAGAAGGTAATGCCCCCTCTTCCCCACCTCCAACCTAAAAGAATGTACCGTTTGTTCTCATCTCACAACCCTCCGTCGTTAGGATTCCTTTTGCAAAGTGGGTTTCTGGTGAGCTTTCAGACCAGAACACTGTTTGTCCATACACAAGAACGTACAGAGGCTCCTCACCCATCACAATATAGTAAAGGTTCGGATCTGCCTCACTCTTTGTGAAACCCATCTTCTGCAAGTAAGTATCTATCCTGGAGTACCAAGCTCTGGGAGCTTGCTTCAGGCCATAAAGGGCCTTCTTCAGTCTGGACACATGGGACTCCTTCCCATGCACCTCAAAGCCCTGTGGCTGCTCAATGTACACCTCCTCCTGTATGAAGCCATTGAGAAAGACTGCAAAACAAATATTTGGTCTAGTGTTTACCAAATACATCAAGGAACCAATCAGCTGTCTGTACAATGTGGGATCCACCAACTCGGAATCCGAAGCATGAAGCTTCTTTCAGTTGGTGATCATCGGTGTCGACATGGGTCTACAATCCTCCATGTGGAATCTGCCAAGGATGTCCACAATATACTTCCCCTGTCCCAGGAAGAAATGCCCCTCCTCCTGCCACACCTCCAAACCCAAAAAGTAATGCATCAAGGCGATGTCCTTCATCTCAAACTCCGCCGCAAGATCTCTCTTGCAGTGCTCTATGAGTCTCTCTGCACCTGTAATGACTAAGTCATCCACATACAGCACCAGAATGAGAGGCTCCTCACCTATCAGAATATAGTAAAGGTTCGGATCTGCCTCACTCTTTGTGAAACCCATCTTCTGCAAGTAAGTATCTATCCTGGAGTACCAAGCTCTGGGAGCTTGCTTCAGGCCATAAAGGGCCTTCTTCGGTCTGCACACATGGGACTCCTTCCCATGCACCTCAAAGCCCTGTGGCTGCTCAATGTACACCTCCTCCTGTATGAAGCCATTGAGAAATGCGGTCTTCACATCCATCTGGTGGATCTTCCAACCCATCTCTGCTGCTATCGATATAATGGAGCGGATCGAAGTATGTCGAGCCACGGGAGCGAAGGTCTCCTCATAATCAACTCCCTCTACCTGGGAGAACCCTCTAGCCACAAACCTCGCTTTGAATTTCTCAATGCTGCCATCTGCAGCATGCTTTACCTTGTAAAGCCATCTGGAAGTAACCACGGATTTGCCCTCAGGCTTCGGCACCACCTCCCAAACATCATTCTTCATGATAGAAGAATACTCCTCCTGCATGGCCTCTCTCCAGACCTGCTGGCTAGCTGCCTCCTCATAGCTAGAAGGCTCAGAGTCAAGGATGTTGGTAGCCATTGCCATATAGCTACAAAACCTCTCAGGTGGTCTGCTCTCTCTGACCGGCCTCTTAGGCTCAGCAACAGATGTGGCATCTCTCAAGGTGTCCTGAAGCCACTTGGGCTTCCTCCCGTACGCTCTCGTGTCCTCTGCACACTTTCGAATTGCTAGATGCGCGGGAGTGCGGGTGTGAGCTGTCCATCGGTGGACTACCCGATCGGCTTGCTACGTGGTGCCTGCGTGCGCCCCATAGCTCCACCCCTGCGACTGCGAGCCACTCCCCACGCGACGGAACCCGACATCGTCATAGATGTACCTAGGATCCTCTTTGATCCACAATGGATCTCGCAGTGACTCAAGTAGCTGTCGAGTCTGGGCCGGTCGAAGATACTCTAACTCCGTGACCTCCTTCGAGCCTGTCCTCCTCGAACTTCACATCCCGCCTGACAACAACTTTCCTCTGCGCAGGAATGTAAATGCGAAAGGCCTTGGAGGTCTCACTGTAGCCCACAAAGATACCCTTCTCTGCGGTGGGCTCTAGTTTGGTCCTCTTCTCCTTGGGTATGTAGGAGTATGTCATGCACCCAAAGATACGAAGATGACCCATATCAGGCTTCTTCCCAGAAAAAGCCTCCCCCGGAGTCATGTGCCCCAAGGCACGATGCGGACTCTTGTTCTGCAAGTAAACAGCTGTGTTGCAGGCCTCTGCCCACAAAAACAATGGCAACCCCTGATCATGTAACATGGCTTTGGCAGCCCCTCCGATGGATCTGTTCTTCCTCTCCGCAACCCCGTTCTGCTGGGGGTTGTAAGGAACAGTGAGCTCCCTCCTAATGCCTGCCTCAGCACAATAGTCAACAAACTCTCCAAGGGTGTACTCTCCTCCATTGTCCGACCTCAGGGACTTGATCTTCCGACCTGTCTGTGTCTCCACAAGAGCTCTGAACTCCTGAAACCGCTTGAAGACCTCACTCTTGGTCTTCAAAAATAAATCCAGGTCCTCCTGGAGTGATCATCAATGAATAAAACATAGTACTCATATCCACTCAAGGAAACATGAGACATCCGACCGCTCACATCGGAATAAATCAAATCAAGTATCCCAGTCGCTCTGCTGTCACTGCTGGGAAAAGGGGATTTGGCAAACTTGCCCATCGCACATCCTCTGCAAGTATCAAAGTGATCAGTACTGAAATCTGGCACACCTGTAGTGATCTCCCGCAAAGTCCTCAAGGCTCCATGATACATGTGCCCCATCCTGCGGTGCCAAATCTCACATAGCTCAGAACTGCTAGCTCTGTTGTCAGTGCTATTGCTCAATGCCAAAAGGGCCCAATGCAAACTTGTACACCTTTGCATTGGCGTACACCTATCACTCTCGGCGAATCGGTGGAGTGCCCACACGAGGGTACATCAACTTTTTGTCACTCCCACGAGCAGAGTACCTCATATCCTCGCTCCTCCAAAGCGAGACGGATATGAGGTTCTTCATCATCCCCGGCACATAAAGAACATACGACACCTTCAAGGGAGGTTTGGACTCCCTCACGAAATGTCAATGTTCCCAAGCTATGCTCTAACGACTATCGTCATCACCGAGTACTACCTCTACATCGGTGCCACTCTGCGAAAGCTGCGAGAAGTACTCACGGACTCTGTCATGTGACGTGAAGCCCCCACTTGTCCCACATACCGAGATACCCAGGGATGCTCAGCTAATCGAGGAAATGCGCTTTCTCCTACGAACACTGTGGCGGGTACTCACTGCACTAGAAGACTCACACGCAATGAACCCAAACTCTCGGTCAAAGCGATGCGCAAAGTCCTCAACCTCTCGCCCAGAAGGGTACTGCCATGCTACTGGTTCTTCCCCTTCTTCTTCTTCTTCTCTGGGACACACTGAGCTGCATAGTGTCCCATCTTCGACAATTCCAACACTTCACTTTGGAATAGTCCTTTTGTGATTATCCTGTTTACCTTCTACCTTTGCCTTTGCCCCCACCATTGCTTGTGGAAGCTGCTTCTTCCCTTTGCCTTTCTTGCGTCACGCTAGCGATTGCTACATCCTCATCTGCTCAGCGGCTTGGGCGCCCCAAGCGACCTTTCACGATCTGCTGTACGAGATCACAATCATCCCAAAACCTCTCCCATGTGGGAAGGGTCTCACGATGCACAAACTCCATCGGCAAAGTTCATCCGCATGAACGGGGGAGGCCATTCATCTCAATCCGCACCAACTCGGTGGGTGGAATGGCCTCTCCAATCGCTGCCAACTCATCTCTCACATTAGTAATCTTAGTGAGATATCCGTTTACACTATCATTGCCCATCTTAATGGTCTTCATCTTCTCCTTCGGGGACCATTTTCCGGTTCTCATTGGTACTCACGTGGTAGAATTGGACAATCTTGTCCACATCTCATGAGCATTCTCTTCCCTCTCACACGAGGAATGCAATGGTCTTTGATTCCGTCTAGAATCGGCCTCTTACCCTTGTTGTTCTTTTTATTATATCTTTGCATGTCGAGTAGCATCGGTAGGCACATTCACGGGGTTACGTGTGGTATGTACCATAATGTCCCCGGACTTCTGCACTCCTCAAAGATACTCTGCATTCTCTCCTTCCAAATGCTGTAGTTGGAATGCCCATCCAACCTATCATCCACCCTCGGTCCCAATGACATCCTGTTTGTCCTAAAGCGAAAAAATAACAACATCAACGTAGTAAAGGTAAAAAATCTGCTTGTTTGTGAAAAAAATCGGCTCTCTGGAATTTTTACGAGTGAAAAATCAACAAAGTTGTAATTTTCTTCGCTTCTTTGTCCCAAAGCGCACGCTCGGCACTCAAGCTCACCGATACCATGTAGAAAATTCATAGTTTCCCACCACGGTTTTCGAGTTTTCGCCTTATTACTCCAAAATAATTAAATGCCCTTTCCCATATCCATACATTTAATAAGCTGGAAAATAAATTTTCTTGAAAACACAAATTACGGAAATTTTCAAAATGCGTAAATGCAGAAATAAAATAACGGCGATAACAAACGGTCATTCAACACATCATAACTCGAAATTTTTTTGGTCAAGGTGACCTGGAAAAAACCCCCTACAACTCTTGGGAAAACCGATCTGGAAGCTTCTCATTTATTTACGAAAAATGCTTTTACGATGACGCATTACACAGAAAATTACGGCAAACACAAAAATCACTTATCTTGACTTTCGTGCCACCCTCCACCTCGAAAAACGTGCCAAACAACAAACGAGAAATATTTCGAGAGAAATTACGGTAAATCGTCTGTCTTGGGCCCCTCGGAAAACGTGCCGGGAATGACGCGTACGAATTGTACGGATTCGTACGGATGGGGCGACGACCCCCTTTCTCGATTTTCGTGCCCGGAAAAATGCTGCCTTGAAAATCGTGCTCCCTTCTTCTGTTCCGGCTCTCGAACTCGATCTTTCGCCCCTCTCTCGGCAGACGTGCAAAATGCGTACGAACTTTACGCCTCGTTAATGTGCGATAAACTGCTGCGTACGGATTTTTCGTGCTGGGAAGTGTGCTCTCTTGCTTGTACGGACTTACTTTGTCTTTGCCTTTCTTGCTCTCCTACTGCTCGGAAATCACTCTTCGGCTCCCTCTCCTCCTCTCTCAATGCTGCTCATGAAAGAATGAATGACCTTTTCCTCCCTTTTCCTCCTTTAACCTAACCCTAAGTGACTTTTGAGGGAATCCCTAAATCCAATGGGTAGAGATAGATTGAGATCTAGAAAATTTTTGAGATTAAATGCTCATTTAAATCTCACTTTTCATTTTTAATTCACCCCACTTTAATAAAGACACTTAGTCTTTTATTTCCAAAGTCACTTTTTCCTTTCTAATTTTATATTGACTTTATTTAAAGTCACTTTAACTTTAGTAACTTTATCACTTAAAGTCACTTTAAAATTAGATTTGACTTTATAACTTTATAAAGTCACTTTAGTAACTATTATCCTTAAGTCACTTTTAAATTAGATTTAACTTTATAAAAATTATAAAGTTACTTTAGGAGAAAAATTAAATTCTTTTGGACACTTTTCCCTAGGCCAAAGATCAAAGCCTTAGGGAACCACCTGTCCTCCGGTACCAAATTTCAACATTCGATTGTCCTCATATGGCCTTTCATAAACTATTTAAAGAGCCCTATTTGTATCATCCAAGAGGTATCTAACGCACATGCTTTGAAGAGAATTCTTGTCTGAAATAACCTTGGCCCTGTAGAATATTGATACATCAGACAAGTAGGGTTTGTAAAGAGGTTTGAAGGGACATCGCAAAGATATGAAGCAACTTGTTGTTCGACTCTCCATTAGGGCACAATTCTATGCTCTTTGCAATCAATTAAATCTTGTTGGGTTCATGGCATAAATCTTGGAGACTTGTTGGGAAAAAAAAATTATTGCAGGGTATTATGAGGCTCATGTCCAAAAGTCTTTATCTCTACAACATTAAGTATCATTCTCTATGGCCCAAGTTACGAGCAAGGTCTCATTCTATCTAGGACTAATATCTCGTGGCCATCAAGAGGGCAATCTATACGGTCACGAGATAATATATCTCTGTGGCCGAAATTGTGATTAAATAATGTTAAATCTTTGTGATCTTAAATCTTCCTTGACAAATGGCATCCAAATGTACCAAGTCACATGTATTTGCATGACTAGTTGAGGTTTGACTTCAAAATCTTTTTGGCCTATACTAGAAGAATTACAATGACACTATTTGAAGACTATTCTTTGTGTCGAGACCATTATTCAATGTTTTGAGATACTTGTTTGCAAGGCATCGTCTAGGATTTTTTGAGTCGTAAAGCGAAATTCCCTCTTGGTATTGTTGAAGTCTTTCGTAAACATTTCACTCGTCGGTGCAATAACTTTGGTCGGGCAAATACGGGTTTATCTTGCAAAGGACAAAAAGTACATTTACGCCGATGGATAGGTCTTCATTAACACTAGTCCGTTACGGTTCTCTAGTGCATTTTGATCTATATCAAATTGATAGATGCAGGGAGCGGAATCATAGGCACCTTCTCTCGGAAAAATCTTTATTTATCAAGCTTGGTCACACATAGAACAACGCAACTTAACGATAGTCGCTTGGTCATTCACATGTATATAAAACTATATGATATTGAGCTCGAACATTATCATAGAGGAAGAAGAGGTGCGAGAGGTATTGTTTTGTTTAGTTGCGTCCGACATCTCAAACTCTCATTCAATGTAATGTCAACAACTATACATCCGAGGTGTAAGTCCGAACTTGATATGTAAGTTGTAGCACAATTGATATAAGTTGTATTCTACTTTTGATTTTCATTCTCGTCATGCCACTAACATGCCAACGGTGTGAATTCTATAGCACCCAAGTATCAAAATATTCTCATTATGTCTAATGCACTTAGGAAGGGGTATTTTGTATGATGGTTAATTTATTATTATAAGGTTTCAAATAGTTACTTAAGTTTTGAGATCAATTTTGAGCCAAATTGGAAAGCTGAAAAAAGTTGTTAGAAAATCGGAAAGGTCGAAAGATTTTCTTTATGTTGATAATTACTTGTGATATTATTATGTTCTTATTAACTTTCTTGTGTTCTTTTATCTTAGTTCGTCAAGCAATTACCAAAACCATAGCATGAAGATCAAAGACATTGGATGTAGGAAGACAACTAGGAAAAAACCCCTATCTAGGGGAAATCCCAATCAACAACTCTTCCTTCAATAGTTTCTCGAGATAATCCAAGACTCTTTGACCTAGACACGAGACTTCCTCAAATCACCAAGTCAACCCTTCCCCACTTTTGTAGAAGATGACCTTCCAACAACAACTTTGACTTAGAACTTTGACCTTGTAACAATACAACTTTGACCTAGTAGCAACAACGGATCTTCGACCTAGAACTTCGACCTTGCGACAATAGAACTTTGACCTAGTAGCAACAACAATCTTCGACCTAGAAGCAACAACACTTCGATCTAGAAGCAACAACGAAAACTTCGACCTAGAAGCAACGTAAATTTTGACCTTGATGCGACGACAAAAACTTCAATCTTCCGAGTAGTAACCCAATGAATTCACTTGTGTGAGAGATATATTCCCCCGAAAACTTCGAGCTTGCAATTCTTCTCCTCTTGAAATTTCGTACTTTTTTTGCTTCTACAACTTGTATATCCAACTTGTGTGAGATATCTTTCAAATGAATCGAACTTCACTTTATTTATAACCTTTTACGTGGGTCAAATTACCTTGATGTAGGCCGACTCGATAAGGTGAGGGCCAACTTGGTGTGGAGGTAACAAATGACCTATTGTACTCAATAGAAATTCTTTTTACATGATTTAAAAGCCCAAGAAGGGTCTCATAAAATGGACAATGACTAATTACTCTAGATAAAACCTAGAAATCCTCAATGGGGACTTTGACCTAAAACATGATGACCCAAGCATTAAACCCATGCTTTAATAAGTCATAATAATAATAATTTTTTCTTTCATTCTTTTGATAAATACATTTCATAATGACTCAAATACAATTATGAAGACCGAACCTAGTTACATTCTTAAAACTACCTCTTAACTAGGAAGGTATTCATAATGACATAGATATTAATTAGGGAGGTATTCATAATGACATATATATACAAGTACAAGGAAGATCTCAAAACACATGAACCACAAAGAGTTTAGGCACTCGCATGCTACAGACTAGATCGAGCTTACTTACTAACCATCAACCCAACGATCTAGGTGCGTAATGCAAGGTTAAAGCTCTATGACCAACACCACCTTCCCTACTTCGGGGAACTAGACATCAACACACATATCGCCCTGAGATGTACTCCCGGGCATACACAATGCCTCAACACTCACGATTATTCAAATCGGTAACAAATCTCTCCCGATCAAGCGGATCGACAACATCAAGCATGTAAAACATGCTTCCAAAACTTCGAGAGATTTACACGTACAAACACAACCTTAATTAGTAACAAAATTTTAAATACACATTAGTAATAACAAACCTTCGAGGTCTTCAAACATCTTGATGCCACCATTTATCATAGTAGGACTTAGAGACTTCCCCATTGAATCTTGGTAGAAGTTTCCTTAATCATACAACTTCCTTTCCTACTTCACATGCAACAACATATTTTACAACTCGGATCTTGCTTTACTTCTTTCAACAACACCTCAAAAAGCATTCTCCAATTTCTTCTTCAAGGTATTCATGATGACTATAATATGCCCTCCTTCTCAACTTGGGGAGATTTCTTCTATCCAGGGCTCCCTCTTAACTTAGGGAGATGAACTTCTTTTACATAACATCAAAGAATGGCTTCAAAGTCATCTTGATCATCATCATTCATATAACTTCCTTCATCATGCTTATCAATCAAATCAACTTTACTTACGAATATCTTCAACATCTTGAAGATTATGTACCTACACAACTTGGATATCAAGTACAACCAATTAAATATATAGAAGCACGAAGTTAACTATATCGGAATCGTACATTAGACTTTTAGACATCATATACCTAAGCTTAGTTAGGTTCATAATTGTTAAAATTGGACAACTAGGTCCAAACTCCATGTTGTGATGCTCGGATGAAGATACCAATATTTTTATTGGGTTCCTCTTTTGGATAGGTGTAAGATCGATCTAAAATTGATCTTAATCCGATGAGTAGAACATTTATTTTGAATTTATTTTTAATAATTTCAAATATGTGTGAGTCGGCCTTAAGGTTTTACACCCCCAACAAATGTGTCACACACCTCGATGATTGATATAAATAGAGTCAACATTGGAAGACATTTCACTCATCTCATCCTCACACATCATCTCTCCTCTTCGATTGGTTCGAGCAACTTGGAGGAAGTTTCGGTTCACACGTGGGAAAGGACGCTGCCCAGTTGTTGTTGCCTTTCGTTTGTCGTTGCTTTCAGTGTTGCTAGTGTTGCTCTTTGTTGGGGGCGGCGTTAACTTTTATGGGGTTGACTTTGAGTTGACCGTGTGGTCATTTTGAGGGTACATTGTGACACATGCTTTGGGTTGGTTGACCAAGGAGACTTTGTTGGTTGAAGCATCTTGTTGACCGCACGTAACGCACCACCACATTTTTTCTACGTTTCTGGTTTGTCTTCTATAGATCCATCTGGTATGTTCTATCGACATTTTACTTGATTGTTTATGTGATTCTTTGTGGTGAAAAGTAAAGTTGCATCAAGCATAAAACATCTACATAAATTTACATGGTATCGGAGCTGAGGTAAAGACAAGCCCTAATTTATAGCAATCACCGAAGAAGAAAATGGGTTCCACAAACTATGGCTTCAAGGAGGATGACAAATTGACTGGAAAGGATGACTTCTATGCTTGGAAGATGATATTGGATCTCAAATTGGAAGACCAAGATGTCATGGATTATGTGCGGGGTAAAATCCAAGAACCTCCATCCACTTCTCTGCTGTCTGCCAAAACAAAGTACAAGAAGGGGGGAGATCAAAGCAAAGTCGATGATTAGGGAATCCATTCATAAAAGTACGGTGGCCTACATCTGCGAGTTGGGCACATCCAAAGAGATGTATGATAAATTGATTCTCATGTTCAAGGCCAACAATGCGAATCAAGTACTATTCTTCAAGAATCAATTGAAGAATACGAAAAAAGGCGAGGATGAGTCTGTCCAATCATACTTTTCACGAAGGCGACCGAGATCGGGAACAATTTGTCGGCTATTGGGGAGACAATAGGGCGATCGAGAGA
The DNA here is from genome assembly GCA_034641835.2 of Pinus albicaulis. Taxonomy (NCBI): domain Eukaryota; kingdom Viridiplantae; phylum Streptophyta; class Pinopsida; order Pinales; family Pinaceae; genus Pinus; species Pinus albicaulis. Next base: position 1,521,721,365 of record CM076582.1, on the reverse strand, counting down.
TGGTACTCACCGCACTTGGAGGGCTCCCATTCGAACGGCATGTGTTCAACACTACCATTCTCAATAATAATGTGATACCGACTTTGACGAGGAGTGCTGTCGAGATGCGTTCAAGAAGAGACAAGAATGAAGGAGTATGAAAATGAAGGGAATGCTGCCTACATTGCTCATTCTAGAAAGAAGAACTTTGGTGGTCCAAAGATCAAAGGAAGAAGCGAGGGCACAAGGAAAGAAGGGCAAGTGTTACACTTATCATAGGGCAGGTCACTATGCTAGAGAATGTCCTTTCAAGAAGGATTCTCCCAGATGGTGATGACAATCAAAGGAACAACAGGGTTCAAGGGAAAGAGGAAGGCTCCCTCCGTGCGAAAATGATCAACCTTTCAAAAGGTCAAGAAATTCCAGGGTATGAGGAATCAAATGTTGTTGATAAAAGAAATGAATTCTTTCTTCTATCTGCCTTCTCTGCTGCATCTCCACCCGACACTATGAATGTCGCAGTTGATAGATAGTGGCGCCTCAAGGCACATCAACGGCTTCAAGGAAGCACTCTGCGATATGGTTGAGAAGGATACCAATCGGAAATTATCCTTGGAGATAATGCCACATATCTCGTGAAAGGGACGGGGGCTGTGACCCTCCACTTGTCTCAAGGTCAAGTCTTTCGCTTGCGGGATGTACTCTATGTTCCTAATTTGAAGAAGAACCTTGTGTCTATATCGGCCATGGAAGACAAAGGTTTCAATGTGGCATTCACTAATGGAAAGGTGCACATGTGGAAGAAGAGCTTCAAGGAAGCTATCACGTTTGGGTCTAGAATTGATACACTCTACCGAGGTTGGAGGAAGTCCACTGGGAGCAATGACATGAGATGCTATCCGACAGGGACCGATAATGGCACTTTGAATATGAGACAAACGAGTTCAAGAACTTTTGCAGAGGAGCCAACATCAAGAGGGAGACCACAATGTTTGTGGGCTACAACGAAACTTCGAAGGCCTATAGATTATATGTGCATGGTCAAAGGGAAGTGGAGATATGCCACGATGTCACCTTTGACGAAGATACTTCCACGAGGAAAGTAGTCAATCTTCCGAGATACGAGGAAGATCGTGAAGCAAGGCACGGAAATCAAGAAGAGCAGAAGGATGAAACAATGCTTGGATATTGAAGGGATCGATGGACCCGATTGATCCACCTTCTTCACTTTGGGGAAAGAGACCATCATGGCTCGGGGACACTCTCGAGGATCTTGAGGGACATGCGACCCCAAAAAGGGGGGACATTCGGTGAAAGCATGAAGCCGAGTAGATACCAAGGATATCTAGCGGCCATGAGTACTATTGTACAATCCTAGCACGGATCCTTTGAAGAAGCCGTAAAGCATCAAGTACGGAAGAATGCTATGCACGAAGAGTATGAGTCCATTATGAAGAATGATGTACGGGATGTGGTTCGAAGACCGAAGGACAAAGCGGTTGTCACCTCGAAATGGCTCTACAAGATCAAGCATGGATGCGATGGAAGTGCTTTGAAAAAATTCAAGGCAAGATTCGTTGCCCGTGGCTTCTCTCAAAAGGAAGGCATAGATTATGATGACATATTTGCACCTGTGGCCCGATACACCACCATTCGATCTATTATAGCCCTTGTTGCTATGCAAGGATGGAGTCTTCATCGGATGGATGTGAAGACGCATTTTTGCATGGTGCGATAAAGGAAGAGGTATATGTGGAGCAACCTCGCGGGGTTCGAAGTCCAGGGATCGAGACACCCATGTCTGCGAGGTTGAAGAAAGCCCTCTATGGGCTAAAAGCAAGCACCCAAAGCTTGGTACGAGAGGATAGATAGCTACTTGATGAAGGCTGGGCTTCATTGGAAGTAATGTTGATCCGAACCTTTACTTCTAGGTTGTCAAAGGGAAGCCTCTCATTACGAGTGCTCTGTATGTGCATGATCTCTTTCGACATGTGCGACCCTCTCATTCATCGGTGCAAGAGGGAGCTCGTTGTTTGAGTTCGAGATGAAGGACCTAAGATTGATGCACTATTTCCTGGGCACGGAGGTACGGCGAGAGACTCGGCAAGATTTTCCTTTCTCAAGGAAAATACATTGTGAAGCTTACGGAAAGATTTAGTATGGTGGATCAGTAAGTTCGGGTCGACACCAATGGAGCTCAACTTTAAGAAGTTGAGTGGCGACAACTTCTTTGGGCCCGTGCTAGCAAATCCTACTAAGTATCTTCAACTCGTAGGGGCCCACGATGTTCTTAGTGAACACTCGTCGGGATGTATGTTGTGTAGTGAACACTTTGAGTCAACACATGGTTGATCATAACATTCATCGGGTTGGTGCCAAGAAACTCTTGAGATATCTTTGGGGGCACGATAGACCATGGGGTTCGAGATACACTTTGCCGGGAGCATGACACTCCTTGGATATACTGATGCCGATTGGGTCGGCAGGTGTGGTGGATCGCAAGAGCACATCCGGATGCTTTGCGCAGCACGTAGATCTGCTTTGGGCGAGGGAAACGAAAGTCGGTAGCCTTGAGCACCACGAGGCGAATACATTGCGGCATGTATGGCTCGTTGTGAAGTCACTTGGTTGCGAAAGCTCTTTAGTGCGTTGTTCGAGCATGTGCTAGATGCCACCGTTATCCTTTGTGATAACCCGAAGGGGATTCGTTTGTCATAGAATCCGTGTTCCACGAACGATCCAAGCATGTTGATGGTGGTACCACTTTATCTAGGATATGGTACGAGCGGCGCCGTAAGGCTCGATCATATAGGAACTGATGAGCAGGGTCGCGAGATATTCTCACAATGCCCTTGGGGAAGGTCATGTTCCTAACCTTCGTGAGAATCTTGGAATCGTGGAACGACCCTATTACGAGGGTCTGTTGGATCATGAGCTGCGGGAGCTTTCGGGGGGCCTTGGGGATAGTTCCTTGGAGCTATAAGCACACATGGGGCTAGGCTTACCGAACCTTGCGGTGCTTCGCCCCACCTTTATGATATTTGAGTAGGTTCACCTCTCATGATGCGTACTCTGTATGCATCCTACCCATCGAGTTTCGGACTCATGGGAAGTACCTCTCATTTGGCCAATGAGGTGGGAAAAGCTAGAGACTAGTAGCAAATATTGATGGACACATTAGAGACTTTCGTACTCTTTATCTAGGATGGCACGTGTCCAACCACTTGATACGAGATAAAGTCTAGTGAGGTTTCGGACCTCCTACTAACTTCGGGTCGGATGAACCAACTTCGGGTTGGTATGTGACTCTTTGAGTCCATGTGAGGTTTCGGACCTCAAGCGACTTCGGGTCGGTGAGACTAACTTCGGGTTAGTATATATGACTCTCTTGAGTCCAAGTGAGGTTTCGGACCTCCCTGCGACTTCGGGTCGGATGAACCAACTTCGGGTTGGTATGTGACTCTTGGAGTCCATGTGAGGTTTCGGACCTCGAACCCGACTTCGGGTCGGTGAGACTAACTTCGGGTTAGTATATATGACTCTCTTGAGTCCAAGTGAGGTTTCGGACCTCCTACGACTTCGTGTCGGATAAACCAACTTCGGGTTGTTATGAGACTCTTTGTGAGTCTATAGAGGTTTCGAACCTGCGGTCAGAATCTGCCGGCAGAATGATGTCTTTGTGGTCGACCCATTACGATGCGAAATAAAGAGGCCGACAAAAGCAAGTTACGGCGGGATGACGCACGATGTTTGATTGCATAGGTGGATGGAGTTCTCCCCTAGTTGAGAAGGAGTGTTAAAATTGGACAACTAGGTCCAAACTCCATGTTGTGATGCTCGAGATGAAGATACCAATATTTTTTATTGGGTTCCTCTTTCGAGAGGTGTAAGATCGATTTAAAATTGATCTTAATCGATGAGACGTAACATTTATTTTGAATTTATTTTTAATAATTTCAAATATGTGCGGAGTCGACCTTAAGGTTTTACACTCCCGACAAATGTGTCACACACCTCGGTGATTGATATAAATAGAGTCAACATTGGAGGACATTTCTCTCATCTCATCCTCACACATCATCTCTCCTCTTCGATTGGTTCGAGCTCCTTGGGCGGTTTCGGTTCACACGTAGGAAAGAAGGACGCTTTGTCGTTGTTGTTCTGATTCTTGGTATTCTTGTCGTTGTTGCTAGTGTTCTTTGCCGTTGTTCTTTGGTGTTGTTGTCGTTCTTTGCCGTTGGGGTAGCGTTGACTTTGGGGTTGACTTTGAGTTGACCGTGTGGCATGTTTTGAGAGTCTGTTGTGACACATGCTTTCGGGTTGGGCGACCAAGGAGACTTTACTTTGGTTGAAGCATCCTGTTGACCGCAGTAACGCACCACCACATTTTTTCGTTTTCGATTTGTCTTCTATAGATCCACTGGTATGTTCTATCGACATTTTACTTGATTGTTTATGTGATTGCTTTGTGGTGAAAAGTAAAGTTGCATCAAGCATAGAACATCTACATAAATTTACAATAATCAACAAGAGACACATACTTCTATACTTCAACTTCTTGCTAGGGTTTTGTCATAAACCCTAGATCACATCATTAAAACTTAAAGTAACTCAATCAAGATATCGGTCTCATTATATCTAAGGCCTCAATATTACTTTCAAAGATATGACAAACTCTATTATGATGTATTGTAAAACCCTAGAATTCATCTTTGAGACATTAAGCCTTAATATCAAAAATCAAAACCAATCATAGCACAATCTAAGGTTTTAGCAATATGACTAACTCTTTATAAGCACTAGACTTTATCATCACATTTGGAATAATAACATCATATCCTAGAATATCAAACTTCGACTAGGGCTTAGTTACAAACCCTACAACTATGATCAACAACAATTAGCACATACACATGTCTAGGATTTCATAATCATGCACAAACATATCACAACAACATATTAGGTAAACCCAAGGCACAAATATCAATACATTATATAACAATCTTGATCAGGGCAAGGGTTTTCGATCAGAGACGAACAAAAATACACCTAGGGTTTCATTCCTAGGAACATACTATAAGGGCTTTGTTCATAAACCCTAATTTGCCAAAACCTTAAAGGTCTAGGATTTTAATACATAGACATTACCATTTAACCCTAAAGGACTAGGGTTTCTATACTAAAACCCCAATCATCAAAAGAATATTATTTTTTCTAGATTTCATCAATAACCCTAAGTAGACTAGGGCTTTCACATTAACATTGACATACCCTTAGGTTAGGGTTTTTGTAATGAATAAATTAATGTAAATAATGATTAATTAGTTAATTGGTAATTAGGTTGAAAGGTCATGTATCGATGAGACATGACCTTTCGTGAAGAGGCACTGCCTAGGTATATAAGCGAGCCTCATTTGTAACATTCACATCATTCTCATTCATACCTTTTATATAATAATATTTGTATTCTCATGGATATTTTCATATTCCAAGTGTTACGGAGTATTTAACTTGAGAAGGAACTTTGTTCGCTTCATTTGGTATCGAAGTTGTTCGATCTTTTCGGCCGCTCAGCTGCTTGCACGAGCCACGCTCTCCAATCCGGGTCGTTGACCGTCAAATTTGTCAACATTGTTGCCGTCGAAGCGTTTCGCTACAAGTCTTGGAGTTTCTCCATTTTCACCGATGAGCCTTTGGCCAAAACTATGTGCATGCCAAAAATTAAAAATTTGAAAAAATAGAGAAATTTTGTTAAAAAGAAAAGAAAAGAAAATAATAGAAAAGAAAAGAGAGAGAAAGAAGTCAAAGTATATTACAAAAGGGATATATATAAAAATAAATAAAAAAAGTACATACACGTACAAGTAAAAAAAAGAAAAAAAAAGAAAAAAAGAATAAGAAAAAAGAAAAAATAAAAAAATAAATCAAAAAATCAAAAAAGATTTTTTTGGTCGACTACGACATCGTGCCCAACCAATTGGTGGTCGATTTGCCGCCCATGCTATGCAGAGCCACGACATAGATTGCCGCACGCGACCTAAGCCATTATCGGCTATCCCTAGCCGCAATCAACATCAATAGACGCATTGAGTGACCGTCGAGCAACTCTCGCGAGTTGTTTAAACGCCAACCCTGATTGCGGGGCCCGCTTACGCCGAGCAACCTCGCTACGCTCACCGCACCATCGCACGACCATGTGGTCATCCAAAAACCGCCCCACTACACAAGTCGCAACACCGATCAAATGCCACGCAAGCCACGTGTGACCTCACCTATCCTCCATTCGTACGTGTCAATACGCTCTCATTTCTTGCTCCTACCATCGCTCGATCGATCATTTGCTTTGCCTCTATTCCATTGTCCATCGTGGGTGTAGATATTCGAGAATTTGTCGACTCGTAGATATCCGATGAGTTGTCTCAAATCAAATCAAACTAGAAAAGAGTCACGTCACGTCCCGATCTGTGCAATCGTTTCACCAATCTAATAAAACACAACGACTATCACGTTTCTTGAGCGTCCATAACGAAAAATCACGTCCCCTAATTCGTGTCTTTTGTTTTTTTTAACGAGGGAACGAGTAGTGATTTTATATTAAAGCCATGGCGAAAAATTGCCACAAAACGAGTTACATAATTCGAGATTCAAATCCCAACATTCTTCTCTTGCTTGGAGCTCGTTGACCCGGAAGGTTAAGAGTCGGGGATTCTTACAATTAGGAAATTGAGTCAATCTCCGCAACATTCCCTAACTTGTGGATACAAACAAATTGGTTCGGCGGAATGCGATAAAACATGATTACTTTGATTTAAGGGAATGGGATCCCGAGTCTTCGACCCGGTCTCGTAAGAAGAGCCCGACGAGAGAGATGGACAACTTTATTTGCTTCCGAATACGCATCCTTGTTATTCTCCCTCAACACATGAAAGACGTTTATGCTTTAAAACGACTTGGCCGGAGTTTTAATTCTAGCCACCACTCTAGCCAATCCGAAATCGATGAGGTACCGAGTTTTCCACCATTGTTTTTATGATGGTACTGCAAATCACCTATTACGGTTACTTCTTTGATACCTAATTCCTTGGTTTGCTTGAGGCCTTGGAACGAGGCTAATGTACGCTTGCATGCTTGTGTTGTGGCCCAATCCTAGGCGAAATTGTGATTGATTCTGCCTTCAATGTTCTTGATTACTCCTCCAGACACTAGCTAGACCGGTGGGTTGCCTTTGGCTGCCCGTAAAAAAAGAGAGTAGGTCTAGCTTGCTTATTTGGACCAAATTGAGAAGTCCTTCTCATTGCTTTTAATTTTCCATTCTATGGATGGCTTGCTTTGCCTAACAATTTCTAAGAATTTGAGTCCCATCATGGCTCCCCAATCCAACTCTTGTTGACTTAAATTAGAATCTTCAAGTTGATCCCCCAAACTTTCTTTCAATTAACATTTAATCTTGACTATGAGGATTTTTACATCTTTCCCTTTATCTTTAAAAAATCCTTTGGTTTCTCTCTAACCAAATTTTGCTAGCAAATAATCTTGGGCAAGGTGAGCCAAGTAGCTTTGAAGCTTTTACTCTTTGGAAAAATCTCCTGGATGCATATGAAGCCAATTAGCAAAATAACTCACCGATGGTGGAGGGGAAATTCATTCTATTTTTCTAGGGGCTCGTAATGACTTGCCGGATTTCCTCTATGAATTTACAACTCAACGAGTAGATGACTCTGTGTTTTCTTCTTCTTCACTACATAAACAACATTTTGGAAGGTCCACTGAAAAACCTCTAATCTTGACCCTATCCTCTGTCAGGAATTTTGTTGTGGCAAGATAGCCAATAGAATAAATCAATTTTTGGGATGGATTTGCATCTCCAAAGCCCCTTCACGTTCTTTGGGTTTGGAGGGACGTAGGGAAGTTCCTTCAATTTTCTATATCCCAACGCCACGAATACGAGCCCGAATGATGATGACACCGACCACACTTGTCGGCTCTCCTTTCGTCGGATCGGTGCCAATCCATTGAGCCGCTTCGACAAATCCTCCAATCACGATTTAACTCACGATGGAACTTGAGTTTGCTTCCATGAGCTAGTGGTTGTCCTTCTAGCTCGAAATGTCCCAGAGTAGTGAGGCCAACGTTAGTCATCCAAGTCTTCCAACGCTTGCAGGGGAGATTGACTCAACAAGGGGTGGATTGTCCATAATACTATCCTCCCGAGTTTTTGTATGTTTGCCATTGCACGGGATCCGATATGCATTCGGATTAATCGGAGGGGTGGCTTTAACCCAAAGCTTGGTTAATTATGAACCGAGTCCTTATGCAAGGATTGTTGAGACAACGTTTTTTTGGGTCCCAGTGGATATTTTTTCCACAAAGCCTTTTGAGCCCGGGTTGAGGCTTTGGAGCAATGAGGTGCCAAACGACTTTAGCTCCCATGGCCACTATTAGACATCTATAATTCGTATATACCTAATGATGGCTAGATCGGTCCATAAATTTCCAAAACAAGCTTTTCATGAAAATCTGTGAGTTTTGAAAATCTCACTTGTGTTCATTATCCCTAAGTTATCCATTTTCTCATAAAAACTTCACTCAAAGCTTCAAAATTACCACTGTTGATATAAAAGTAGTTGTTTCAAGGTTTATTCTTCACCACTTTCACCCTCGTTTCCCTTATACATTTTTTTAGTCATTCTATTCATCCTAACAATCACTCATTCCTATGAAAAATCCTCCTTTTCCCCTACTCCTTTACCCTTCATTCATCCTAAAAGTCCCTTTAAACCTTGTAAAATCCCCTTCGCAAGGTTTAAAAACCTCCTTTTATCTATCGGAACCCTTTTTAAACTTTAAAAACCCACCTTTTTTGGCCTAAAAACGCTCCCTTTTTTAACTTTCGGGCTTTTTAAGCGCCTTTTGCCTAAACCCCTAGCCCTTTTCTCGTCATGAGACCAAGGCCGTAACCGTGCGCTAAAGCCCTTGGCCCCTCTTCATTTCCACCCGGTCACCTTACTCCTTCGTGAGACCACCCTTCTCGCGCCTTCACCTAAGTCCCCTCCATTTCATTTTTCTCTTACGCGCCTTTGTTTATTCCCGGATCAATCTCGGTCATTGATCTGTAAGATCTAACAACCATCGTTATTTCCCATCATTCAACCCTGTCGATCAAATAAGCTGCTCCACGACAAAACGGTGGCCGCATCCGTCGAGGCCCCACCACCCTTTGATCGTGCAACTCTTGAACCATCGCGCTCACTTGCAGGCAGTGGATGCGGCTCCCCCCGAATCGGACGGTTGACATCCATTTTGTGCCGCTTCCCCCAAACCCTTCCCTCGTGCAACTTCAACACGAAAAGAGTAGTTTTCGGGGGACACGCGTCGCCCTCGACGCGTATCGCGTTCGTTTGCGGCAAACACCGTAAACCGCCTCGGCCGCGAAAACACGCCTTCGGTTTTCCGCAAAACCACCTTTCTGTGTTTTTGCGCCAAAGCCATTTTTTAAACCACATGTTTGCGCGGTTCTCGCCATAGAACTTCCTCGCTGCATGCACCCCCCTCCTCGCTTGCTCCTCTTGCCCCCACACGGTTTCGCAAGCGGTTTAAACCCACAACGCGAGTTTTCATAATGTTTTTAATGTTTATGCGCGAGGTTTTAATGGCGGGTTAATGTGCGAGGCTCTCCCACGATCAAGCAAAGTGACAAAGAGTCGAGGGATGACGATCCTCGAAGGCTCAAAACAATGCGAAAAGGGATAAGAAAGGGTTTATTCCATGTTTAAGGCGATGTGTCATGAGCATTGACCATTCATTCAAAACTCTCAGCGCGAGAAAGCCACTGTACACCAACAAAATGGAAGAAACAATGAAGATTAGTGAAGAGTATTAGAGATATTAAAGATAAAGGATTAAAAGTCAAAACACGAAGATCAAAAGACTTAATCCCACAGTTTAATGGTTAAAACACGATTATCGTATAAGATTAAAGAAAATTAGGCTAAGACGACCTCGAATACATCAAAAGAAGCGAGTTATTCACTTAATAAATCAAACTAACACCTTTGGCCTACTCTTTATCTATAAAGGCAATCAACTTGATTATTACACAAAAGAATATATTTTAAGCGCATCGGGACGATTTATTGTAAAAAAGATAATGATAAAGCCTTAAAGTCAATCTTTTCACTGTTTTATCCTTAGAAAATAAAGACGAGTTATTAAAGTAGAGAAGTAGTTGCACCTATTTCTGCCTTATGCCTTGCATGGTTTTCAAGGCTAGAAATGCATTTACTTTGTAATTAATAACCCTCAAACCCTAGATACTGTTCCATCTCCTCATTTGTAGCATAAATAATGCATTGGAACTCATTGTAAAAGTTGGATTTTGATGAGCGACTGCGGAATAATACATAGTCCTTTGAAGCTCTTGAAGAGAAATTGATGTCTTGGAACTCATGCATGATGCGATTTGCTTGTTGATGGAGAAGGATCGTTTGCGGGATCCATAGGCTTGGTTGATGGTGAAGTTTTTCCTTTTGTTTATGTTTTCTAGTTTTCTATTATGTTTTCCATCTTGCTATGTTGCGGTAGGACAAAGAATTTGGATTAAGAAATGTTTTCTAATGGCACCTTAAATCTGTTTGTCCTTCACGTTGCCTTAATGTTTTCTTCTGTCTAAGATACATTAGAGAAATCATTTATTTGCTCTCTAACAAGTTCTTAGCTCGTCCATTTCTTGAATAAATTAGATCAGTTAGCATCAATTATGATTTATGGTTAGCCCTACATATTGTATGCCCCCTGAAATATTCCGTTCTTGGAATCATCTCTTTAAAGCGACTTTGTCTAGGTTTGTCGAAAGAAATCATTTAAAATCATGCTCTTTGCCTTTACTTAGCTAAAATTGTTTAAGGAAACTTTATCATTGTAACTTTGGATGTTAGAGTTTTCTCTCTTTCTATGGTTATAGTTACTTGTGTATCTTAAATGTTTTTCTTCTCTAGATGATAAAAAGCTCTGAAAGTTGGATAAGTTTCTTACCTTTCTAAGTTTTTATTTGAATGTTTGTCATGGTTAATTATACTGTTTTCGATGCAGAAATCAAATGGACTAGGTTCAGCTTATGCCTTTGATTCTCTTGCCGTTCTTATCAATTTTCTAACTCTCTCGGTTTACAAGTATATAAAGGATTCGGTTTTCAGCCCTTTATTAGTTTGTTGTTTTCAATCTTTATGTCCATTTCATAAATCCTTCATAACCTTAAAAGATCCACCAACCAAGTAAACTTGCCCGCAAATGCTCTTAACACCATTGACGAACTTATCTGGACCTTGTTGAGACTCCATTGCCCAATGACTTAACAATCTTCCATGTTTCCTATCTAAAAATCTATCAAAGTATCATATCCAACCAAAAAACAATCAAAATACCTTGCACTCAACGTCTAGCCTAAAATCAACCCCTAATCGGTAAACAAGTTCACATCTTTGCACCTACTAGAGAGATCCCTCTCCGAATCTAGGAAGGCTAGGTCCTTGGATTCCAAAGCTTGGTTTGATGTTACCCTTGTCAATTTGTATCTCTATCAATCTAGCAAATTACGGGGAGATAATAGCCACATTTTTTGGGTACATAGATCTTTTAAACTCGGAGCCTCCTTCCATCCTAAGGCTTGGTGACTTTGTCCCAACTTATCAAAGGAATTTTTGTTTTCATTATGTTTTCCACCTTTCTAGAAAATTTTTTCGAATAAATTCCTCCATTTTTTTCGAGGATACATGAGGGAGCCAACATAACGAGAGAATTGAAAAATAGGCGGTACGCTAAGAGCGCTTTGATAAGAAACAGACTTACCTGCAATGTTGAGCGAAGAGAAACCCCAAGCCCTGGATCTTGAACTTGAATTTTTCGAGCGAGAGGGAGCCGAGGCTGTGAAGGTGCTTCTTTGGAAGATTGGGAGGCCCAAGTACTTGAACGAAGACTAGCTTGACGATGCTTGCAAAGCCCATACATCTTGAGATGGCATTGAGGAGCGTTGGCAAAAGTGTTCGAGTAGTAAATGTGACATTTACCCTTGTTAAGGATCTTTGCCAACAACTTTCACGAAAGTCCTCCGGCTACCACTTTGAACCTTGATGCGTAAGGACAAAGGCGACCCCCAACGAGATAGAATGCGTCGGCAAATAGAGCATGATTTATGTTTTTGACCCCCTCTTGCAATGTTAAGGCCCAAAATCTCTTAATTTGCATCGCTTCTTGTCCAAATAGAAACTAAGAGACCGAGGCTTGGATTACAAAGGGGAGGGGGATAGAGGAGCGACCACAGCCGAAGCCGTCTTGTCGCTTTGAAGAATTCGACCGCTCTTGGTTCACCGGAGGAACAATCCAAGGCTCGTAAATACAAGCTCCGGATCCAATTGATAAAGTTGGACCCAAACCCAAATTTGTGCATTACTTCCATGAGAAAGCTTTGTGTCGACACGATCGAAGGCATTTGCTAGATCTAATTTGATAACCATGCCCTTTTCTTTACTGCTGCTGAGGCTTGAATGGATCACCTCTTGAACTAAGATGAAATTATCCACAAGATGCCTCCCTTGGACAAATCCACCTTGGTTCTCACGGGATGATGGTGGGAAGAATGCTTTTCAATCTATTTGCTATCACCTTGGTAATCAACTTATAGCCAATGTTACATAGAGAAATAGGGCGAAATCTGCATTTGAAGACATTGGCACCCTTTTCCTTGAGGGATGAGTGCCATGAAGGCGAGATTGGTACTGCACCCAATTTTTACGATGAGGCTTGGGATTTCAAGACCATTTTATGAAGGTCCTTTTCAACAATACGCAACGAATTGCAGAAATTTGGTAGTGAAACCGTCCGAGTCCGAGTTTTGTCGGAGCTCCATGGCGAAAGGGCCACCTTTATTTCTTGTTTAGTGACCTTAGCTTCAGGAAGGCTAGTTCATCCGTACAGTGATCTTTGAAGGAATCTCATCTAGAAAAGTTGGGTTGCGAGTTCCTCCCCCCATCTTCAACGAAGAGATTTTTAAAATGGGTATACGTTGCTCTTTTTATGCTGTTGAAGTCCTTATGGATTGTGTCCTCTTCTTTGATTTACGAGATGGAGTTGAAGCCTCTTCTTGCTTGGGCTTGTTTGTGGAAGAAGGAGGAATTTCTATCACCCGCTTTTAGCCGAGGGACTACGAGATTTTTGGCGCTAGTATTCTTCCTCGGAGCAAACATGCCTTATGAAACTTGTGTTGTAATTATGCCTCCTGTCTAGGACTTCTTTAGTAATTCCGAGATTCTTCCGTTTGAGAAAGATGGAGTTTCGAGATTGCTTTGAGCTTGTTTGTCTCTCGATGACCCTCGATTTTGAAGGGATTTGGCCCAACATTTAAGAATGGCCTTGACTCTCTCGAGTTTTTCTTCCCAAACGAAGAAAGGGGAGCCCTTGAGCGACATCTTCCAACGATCTTTGATCTTATTAATGAATTCCGGTTCCTTGATCCAAGAGAGTTTGAATGCGAATGGAATAGGGCCAAGGTCCTTTTGGAGACGACGACTCTAGTTTGATGGGCTTATGATCGGATACACTACAAGGGACAATATGCATTCTTGCTTCAAGTCCTAAAAGGAGAAATAGAGCTATGAAGCAAAAATCTATCAGAGCCTACCGACAATGTGGCTTAGAACCGAGCTCTTTTGTTTGACCAAGTAAACTTACCCAGGAGAGAGAGCTTGATGTCTAGCAAATCCCAATCTGCATGAGGGTCCTCCACCCATTCCCTAGCCCGGATCCCTGATGATCTTTGCCCTCTTCGCTTCTACCGACGAGTTGCGGATGAGATTTAGATCGCCAGCAACAATGATGTTTTCCAAGTTCACTTGGTACGCGGTTTACGATAGAATCACGGCGGGCCTTCTTTTTCTCCCTACGTTCACACGGGACATACACGTTGAAGAGAGAGATGACCTCCTTAGTGTCGAGATGCGCTGGAGTTTCGGGAACAACCCGAGTGAGTGTTAAGGATCTGACGAGGCCATCGAGAACTTGCAGCTATTCCGAGAGAGAGCCCAAACCTCCCAAGGCTCCTCGAGCAGAGACCCGCCCACGTCCCACTCCCTTTATTCCAAAGATACTTGCTTATTTGGAGGAAGTCTTTGTCCTCCATTTTTGTCTCTGAATTAGTAGAATATTTCGGGGTTTCTATCCTTCGAATACTTACGAGGGCTTCTTCTTTCACTTTGCTCCCCATACCTTTGTAGTTCCGGGAGACGATCTTCATCATTTACTTTTTGAGAGTTAGGGGCTCCCTTGGAGCCACGGGTACAGTTTCTAGTCATCTTCGGAGTTTTAGCTAAAAGTTTCTCGAAGGGTGGGTTAGGCACTTCTTGGGAGCTTATCCTTGTAGGTTTCTTGCTCTCTTTTTTTCTCAGGGTTGACTTTTTGACGTCTTGTTGATCTTCTAGCCAAAATTTGGGACTCCTCATTTCCCCCTTCCTCCTACGGCTCTCTCACGAGTCTTGTTCTTCCTCTTCGACTTCTGCATGTTTTTCTTTGAGGTTTTTACGAGGCATTCTCTCCTTGCCTTGAGCTTGATGTAGTTCCTTTATTAGGGGAGGCTATCTTTTGCGTTTCAACCACCTCTATTTCCTGCGATGCGCAGGCTCAAGGATGCGAACTTGTTTTCATGTCCGTTTGGGGGAGAGACATGAGGGACGGAAAGTCAGGCGGGGGACCTTTCTCGTTAGGGACTCCGGATTTGGGGGGCTCTATAGGAGGTCTTAGACCGCTTGACACTGATTCCGGCCCCTCCTACTTGCCTTTCAGCGAATCTACATTGCTCGGGCGGCCACGGCGAAATGACCATAAACATGGCATTTCCGACATTTGAAGGAAGTTGCTCATAATCTAGCTTCGCACATGTGTCCAACTTCCGACCTTAATTTTTATTGCCTCCAATAGTCCCACTTCTAGATCCACCTCAACGTATATCTAGGCACGGTCATATTGATCTTTGTTATAGGTCAATACTTTTCTGAGGCGTTACCAATGTGCTACGAGAATCCCCGAGTTCCAGGCGAGTGCGCTCGAGAGATTCAACAACTTGACCCACACGGGGACCGCTAGTTGGGACATCCACTTTTGGATCGAAATCCCGAGAGTCCACTTGTTGAGGTACGGACATGGGGTCCCATGAAATAGGGTCCATTTCGAAAGATCAACTCCTTGTCCTCTTTGGTGATGAATTCGAACAAGAAATAACCCGGCCGGAAAATATGAGGTTACGGGCATGTTCTTGATCAAGGGCATCTAGTTTTTTACAACTCGACTCTCGCGTCGTTTTTGGAGAGGGCCGGGGGAACCGTAATGTTGTCCAACAAGGGCCCGATCGGCCAAGGGACGGGACGACCCGGATCGGACCTTCGGAGGGGAGATTTCGGGGAATATCTTCCAAATTTTTTCTCAAATTTGGCGGTCTCTGGTTTCTTCTTCTTTGGCATCGTGGCTAGCAATGAGTTGAAGGCCTCTTCGGTAGATGGCGGAGGGGAGGTGGAGGAGCACTAGGGCGAGCCCAAGGACTCCATGGCGGCGGGAGAGGAACCCTAGCGTGCGCGAGCTCGAGCACGGGTGCGGCGGCTAGCGAGCGCATGATTTCTTTCCACACTAGTTGAAGATCTTAATCAACAGTGAAAGTCTAATTCGTGTCTTTTGTTGCTGAAAATACTTTAATATATATTTATATATACGATTGAATTAAAAACAATTGTATAATTACATATAATTAAATATATACAATATATATTTAAATTATATAAATTAATTATATAATTAGGTAATTAAAAGAAGAAGAAGGAGAAGAAGAAGTTAAATTGAAGGTTTATAAATTCAAAGCTATTCAAACAATATATATATATATATATGTATATATATATATGTATATATATGTAAAAGAGAAGTGCACTTTATATATAAGAGAAGTTTGAAGTACAAAGTGCAAAGGGATTTATAAATAAATAAATATTTAGGAATTTGAAGAAAGTCATATCTATAAAATTGACGTCTAAAATCGGAATTGAAGGCTCGAAGATTTCTTAAAAATTATAGTGTGTGTGTCGATGCGCTAATTGAATTCAAAGGGTCACTTGCGGGGAAAAAGAGGTTCTCATATCTATCGATCTTACTAAAAGAATAATTATGTTAGTACTTGAATATGCTAACCAATTAGTGATCTGCGAATACATTTAATGCAAGTGACAAACAATACAACATAGAGAATTTACACTAAAGTTTATTTGGGGAGTATTCCCTTTGTCTCGCAATTCTCTTGTTAAAACTTTATTTTGCAACAATAGTGATATAGTTACGGGTCGCTCTTGGATGGAATCACTAGGGTCATTCATCCTTATTACAAAAATGAAGTTTCTAACATTCTACTAGAAAAGAAAATAACGCTACGGGACGTTAACTTAAAGCCAAATTCGGTGACACACGAAGACATTCGAGAAATTTCAAAAGTATTTTCTCAAGAAGGTAAAAAGGGGATACAAAATATGAAGAAAGAAATTGAAAAAGTCACCACTAACAAGAATGAAAGAGGTTGCTCGCCTCAAGGATCACAACAATAAATTACTAATGCAAATTAAGAAGTTGAAGAAAGACAAGAAGTCGTTGGAAAACAAGGTGCAACAACTTGTCGAAAATGAAGCATCGAAATCTTCAAATATAGAAGTTCAAGTTAAGGAAAAAACAAACATTGATACGATGAAAGTGTCACAACTCAAGAAGAAGACAAGCAAGTTGCGAAGAAAATGCAAACCTAGATGTTTCGAGTTTAGACGAGGAACGTTCTAAGTGAAGGTTCTGTAACCAACTCATTAACGTCCTAGCCGGAAAAAAAATCAAAGAAGTCAAACCAAAAAGGTTCCCTATCGTACATCCAAATCATGGGAGCGAGACAACTCGGCCAAGCTATGTATTCGAATTGAAACAACAAGGTCGATGTTTTGAAGAATACTAATATCGATGCACGATTCGCTCAAGTGATAATTCATCACAGAGTTTCAAGTCGGCTTTGTGAGATTCCACGAGAAGATTGATCTAGGATGGCCCTGATCCATTCTCGAGTGCGACAATTTTGTTTTTCACTTAGAGAAACATATCGGCATGTATCAACAAAGGTGACTATCCCAAGACGAGAAGATTGTCGAAGCCGGAAAAAAGAAATCAAGGCCTTTCATCAACAAGCTTTGAGGACAAAACTTTTTGAGGAGGAAGGCAATGTAATGAATAAATTAATGTAAATAATGAGTTAATTTGTTAATTGGTAATTAGGTTGAAAGGTCATGTACGATGAGACATGACCTTTCGTGAAGATACACTGCCTAGGTACAGTAAACCACGAGCCTCATTTGTAAGATTCACATCATTCTCATCTCATACCTTTTATATAATAATATTTGTATCCTCGTGGATATTTTCATATTCGAAGTGTTCGATGTATTTAACTTGAGAAAGGAACTTTGTTCGCTTCGATTTCTGAAGGGAACCTTTTACAGGGTTCCACAAGAATGATCAGATGTATAAGAGGAGTAGATTCAATCTAGTGATTAATCACCCAAATAAGAATCTTTATGATTCAAAGGTCCTAGACATAACAATGTTAGTGATGTAAAGCGAGTTTAATAAAGAATGAATATACCTTTTATCATGGAGAGAGAACAGAAAGCTTATTGTCTAAGAAATGCCTTTGAGTTGTTTTCTTGATAAACCTTGTGGGACATCAATTCCAATAGAAGTTCTATCTGCTTTGTCTTGTGAGGTCTTCTCCATAACCCTTGAGCATTCAACAAACTTTTCCTAAGCGAGGGAAAATATGAAAAGAAATGATGTTAGCATCTAATACAAACATCTAGATAAGAGAGGAAACCAAATATAAAAAGAAAAATACAAGTAGTAAGATACTTATCTTTGGAAAAAATGGTGAAGAGATCCCTCTTAATCCAATCTCGAGGGATACCTATAACTTTAATAAAACAATTCAAAAATGTTTTTTTCCAAACCATGTTAAACCTATAAGTACTAGAAATCAAAGCATAAAGAAAATTCAAAACTTAGAGTAGAGAGTTAAGAGAGAGGGACTTAGTGGTGTAAGTCCTTTATTTCAGATTCTTCGATCTTGTTCTTATTTGGAGATTCTTCATTGACAACATTTGCTTGATCTTTGCTTTTTCTTTTTATTGCTAGGATTATCAGGACAATCACTTCTATAGTGACCCATCTTGTGAAAATTGCGGCATTCGATCTTGGATAGGTCTACCTTCTTTCTTGGCCCTTTAGAATTCTTGAAGGTTCCTTTGTTTTTTTGATGAGCGGTGTTGACCACTGCGTGTCAACGACTCCATAGCGATGACACCCCCATTTAGCAAATGGGACTTATCATTTTCGAGGTGTTCACGCCATTCGGTTTCATCATCGGTCGACAATTTTATAAATGATGTAAACCCATTCCGCATGTTTATAATGTAAATGATCTTAGTAAGACCATCATGCATGTAACAACCTAGGTAAGCTTAGTATTTTGGTGACGATTTCTGTCCTAGGGAAGTTTTTCGTCTTCTTTTGATTCATTTGTGTTTCTCGACACAAATGATCGGCATAGATTTTTCCCTTCCAACTTCACCCCAAAGCTAGGGTGGATTTTGTTGTCAAGTTACTAAGTGAGTCTGAGTGTTTTTTATCGAGTCTTTGTAAAGTAATGCAGGAATGATCCTAGCTAATTGGCTAGATCATTTTATTCACGAGTTTGCTAGGTCTACTAGGTCATATTTTGAGTTGCGGAAATTTGGTAGCTTATTGAGGGGGTGCATTGCTGAACGCGATGTTCCCCTCATGGTTTAATGTATTAATTTTATGTAAAGAGGGTTGGAAAGTAATTAATCCCTTCATGAGTCAATTAATTAAATTTTATGGACAAATTAATTAAAAAATCCTAAAGTTAGTAAATCTAATTAATTTTATGTCTAGGTAAAATTAGTTTTTTCAAAGGCAAATTCGTAGGTCCCTAAAAAATAAATTTTTAAAGGTCCCAAGCCAAGGGAATATTGAAAATTTTGAGAAGTTTTGGACCCTTGGGCCTTGGTAGTTAAGTCAAAGTCAATTTTTTGAGGTAATTAATTCAAAAAATATTAATTTTGAGTTAATTAAAAGAGAATTAATTGAAAAATTTGAAATTCCTCAAAAAATTATAATTTCGACGGACGAGATTAAAAGATAATCAAATCCTTTTCAACGGTTGAGATTACTTTGACGGGGGATCAAGTGACCTAGCGATTTGGAGTTTTTTATCTATAAGTTAGAGGTCGGTGTCGAGTTTGATTTTTCATCGATCTTTTGGTCGTGTACTCGCTCTTGAAGCTCTCTAGTAATACTTTACGGAATAATATACAACGAAGTCTTTGGGGTTTTACTTGATGGTCGTGTTCCTCTTCAACATTTTATGGTAAACTTGTTCTTTGTATTACTGCTTTGTTGATTATTGCAATGAATTGTTGATTAATGGTTCTTGTGGAGTAATCTATTGCACGGTATCTTTAGCTTAGCCCTTTCGGATTTAGGGTAAGAATATTAATTAGATTGGAGTTAGTAGGTATCTACTGACTCTTGAAAATTTTATTTGATTTCTCTATTGATTCAACGGTTTAACTTTAAGTGTGCGAGAAATCTTTCGGATTTAGAATTGGGCGTTTGGGGAAGTCCTCGGCTGGACTAGCTAACTCCCAAGGAAATAAGATGCGAAGAGCCCTACGGGAGATAATTCCACAGGCTTATCTTAAATTCGTTTTTGCGTGTTTTTTTTTAGGGCTTGTGCCTCTCTCTTAATTTCTCCTTTTTAAATTGTGCTAAATGGTTTAAATGCTGGCCATGGAGGGCTTTTGATTTAATGAGATCTGTAAAATAGCATTGTAGATTTGTAAGTATATATGATGTAGTTGTTTCACTCCATAGGGGTTTTGGGGGTTTTTTATTTTTTGTGCATATATTAGGTTTTTGGGTTCTTTGTTTATGGTTTTGTGTAGGTTGTCTGGGGAGATTTTCAAAGAATTTTTTAGACACGAGCCATATCTAGGCGTTGGAGGGTAGATCTGGTCTCAAAATCGAATTTGGTTACGGATACGGGACGGCATTGTCCTCGAAGGTTTATATAATTGCGTGGTGCATTAATTTTTTTAATCAACATTTTTAAAAAAAATCTGCGGTTCTCTTTGGGTAAAAGGAAAAAATTTCGAATTTGAGTGTTTATGCACCAACTCTACATGCATTTTTTTTCTTGAATGCTTTGCCCTCATTCTCTACTTTCTGTTGTTTGCACGCGTTCCCTTCTCATCCCTCGGGGCCGGTCCTCCAATCCTCGTGCGTCCTCATTCCCTCGCGCCTCTGCCGTCGACTTCGACCGCGTAGACCCTCATCCTTCACGCTTTGCTCCCTCTCGACAACCCATCTCCACACGCGGCACGTACGTTGCCTTTCGCTTCTTGCTCCTTTGTTGCGTCTTCCTTACCCTCGTGCGTTTCCTTTTCCACTGCCGTCGCCATTTTCTCACGCATTTTTTCCCTTGTTGTTTCCATTGTCGTAGCAGCTTCCCTTCCACGCTTTGCCCTTGCTCCATTACCCACTTTGCTCCTTTCATGCTCGCCATCTCCTCCATACCCTCGATCGTTGCTTCATCTTATTCCCTTGCCTCCATTACATCCTCCATCGTCGCTGCATCATGCTTGCTGCCTTCACGTTTTTTCCTTTCCGTTCGCACTCCATCTTCCTCATCTTTAGTCAGCTCACCCTTGCTACGCAAAGTAGCATCGCTACTCTCCATTCGACACTGCAAAAGAAAAAACCTAACGCACAACACATAATCAATTAACCTAACATTACACGATTTAATGAGATTTCGATTTTGATATTTTGTTTTAAACTTACACACCCTTTGATTTTTTATGTTATCTTTTTTTTGTAAGGTTTAGATTTTGATTTTTTTGGTTTGGGGTTAACCTTTCAATAAATTAAAAAGAGAGAGGCTCAAAACTTTAATAAATTTTTTAACTTTAAAAAAATTTAAAAAAATAAAAAAATAAGAAAAGAATTCCTTAACTTTTAACATTAGGAATTTTTTAATTTTTTTGTTTCTTTTCTTTGATATACTTTGGTGTTAAAGAAGGGGAAAAATCTAAATTGTTCTATAGTCAAAAGTAAAATTTTTGTTGGAACACCTAATCCTACATGGGTAGGTGTGGAATGCGAAAAGTCACAATGGAGTCCAAGTGACCTTGGAATGTGAAACCAAGAGTCACACCATTGTACTATAAATGTACATCTTTGTATAATGGAAAATAAGAAAGCCTCACGCTTATCTTTCATTGTATGTTGAGTCTCTTGTGTGTGTGTTCATCCTTCTGATACACCATGTGTGTGCTTCAACATGGTGTTTAACACGGTATCAAAGCGGGCGATTGCTGGCCTTGCTCCAAATTGAGTGAGCCATTTGTGTTTATGGCCTGTGCATATCTGCAAAAATTCTTGACATTTTTGCAGCATTTTAGAGAGTTTCTGTAGTAGTTCTTTTTGCCGCATTCATCAGTCAAAGACTTTCTGCAGCATTCAGAAATCTGCTTTGAAGAAGAAGAAGCATTCAGAAATTGGCAGCATTTAGGCATTTGTTTTGAAGAAGAGCAGCAAGCAGCACTGCACATCTGAAGGTTGATTTCTTCTTGCAATTTCTGTCCATTAAATTCTGCATTTTGGAGAGCTGTTTAAAGTTGGTTTCTGAGTTTTTCAAGTAAAATTTCTGAGTTTTTCATTGAAAAATTTCCTGCTGCTGGGCTACTGGAAAGATTTCTAAGTTTTCATTGAAAAATTTCTGAGCTTCTGGACTGCATTTTTCTGCTGCTATATGGCCTTCTGCAATTTTTTGAAGAAAAGCTCTGGGTTTTTTAAGTAAATATTTCTGAGTTTTCTCTGCAATTTCTGAAGTTCTATTGCTGTACATTTGTAAAATTCGTGCAAGAAGAAAAAATTTCTGCTCCTGCTCTCTGCTGTTTTAAATTTAAAAAAAAAAAAAAAAAAAAAAAAAAAAATCCCTGCAACACCACAGCCCTTCGGCCTTCCCATCTCTGCATCACTCGGCCTTACCATACCTCCTCTCACCTTGCTGGCCCGGCCTACTCCACCGCCGGCCCACTACCCTGCAGCTCTATTTTTCAACACGCCTCCCTCTCCAACACTCCTCTCGTCCCCAGCGCCTCTGCTCACACCTTATCACTCCACGCTGCACACTCTACAAACCCCGCTCTCCCTAAACTCCATCCCACACTACACACAACGCTTTCTCCTCACTCTCCCTAACCCCCTACCCTATCCTCCCACTCGAGCGGTCCCTAATCCCACTCCCATCGCTCCTCCCCCTGCTGCTAGAGCCGCCCCCTTCCACGCTCTCCCCAATCTACATCTACGCGGCCTCAACTCCACTCCCTGCCCAAACCCCTCCAAGCGTCGACTCCCATCCACGGCTCTCCACTCTACACTCCACCATACGCTCCCCTACACAGCACTCAACCCATTCCCATAACCTAAAACCTAAAACTCTACGCTCCCTCCCTCTCAATGCGGTCTCCTCCCCTACCCCTTACGCTCTAACCTACCCACTCCTATCCTTCCCCAACGTGCCTCTATTCCCCTTATCACTCGATTCCCTTTTTAAATATTTAAAATCCCTTTTAATTAATATTTCCCCTTCCCTTTTAAATATTTAAAATCCCTTTTAATTAATATTTCCCCTTCCCTTTTTAAATCTTTAAAATCCCTTTTAATTAATTCCCATAATCCCTTTTTTAATAATCTTTTTTTTAATTAAAATTTCACTTAGTTTTTTCACCCCTCTCCCTTTTTAATTTATTAAAATCCTTCCCATTTTAATAATCCCCTTTCCATTTTTTATTTAATAAGCCCCCATATAATACCCACCCCCATTCCTTTTTTTTTTAAATAACCCTTTTTTTAATTAACATTTCCTTTAAATTTCCCTTCCCATTTTTAATTATTCCTTTTTTTTTCTTTTTAATTAATTTTTAATTTAAAAAAAAAAAAAAAAAAAAGCACAGAGAGAGAGGAAGGAGAGAGAAATGAACAGCAGAAATGAAGGAAATGACATGTGAGTAGATGGACTGAATATTGCAGATTTGACATTGTGTGATTTGTGGCATAAGGGTGATTTTTTGAAGAATTTCACATTTGAAGACAAGTTTGCCATCATTTTCAAAACAGCTCTTTGAAGGAAAATTCAGCTGCCTCAAAGGCCTCTTGCACAAGTGTTTTCAGCTGCACATTTACAAATATTTTTGCAGAGATATTGACATTGTATTGTGAGTGAAATTTGCATCTTCTTCATAGTTGCAATCAGTATTTGAGTTGTTGAAAGATTGTTGATTGCCCTCCATCATTCGAGGAGCACATTTTGTACTTTGAAAATTCCTTGGAGTCATTTATAATTGTTTGAAAGCAAGTTGCATCACATTGTAAACGGGTGCATTTTCGGTTGAAGCCGACACCCTTTCATTTTTTGAGCCTAAGTTGTTGAAAATGGCCAAAATCAATGAGGTATTAGAGTTGTTGAGTAACCTCATTCATTCAAATGTTGATGATGTGATAAAAATGAGCAAGAATGCTCTTTGTAATATTCAGATTTGTTTACAAGATGCACAAGAAAAGATTGAGTTTTTGCAGTTGGAATCTCAGCTCCAACAAGACGAACTTCAACAAAAGAGTCACCATTCTGAGCCTGTTTCTGTTCAGAAGATTGAGAAGGACTCCCATCAGCAGCAAGTCAGTAAAGTTGAAGATGATTCCCATTCAGTTCCTTGTACTAGAGCAGATTTTCATGCAGATGCAACAGCTCAGCCTGCACTTCTCAAGCCCATCATCAGACCTTGGGAAGAGCTTGTCCACAACAAGCACAAAACTGGTCTTGGATATGACAAGGATGTGTCCTTTCATATTCCAGACTACACCAAGCCCATCATATTTCAGAGTGCCGGATTCTTGTATGACAGTTCACCTGCAGCTGTTCCAGATCCTGCTCCACAACAACAATCACAGATCGTAAAATGCCAACACTGTGATCGAGTTGGCCATATGAAAGATCACTATTTTGATCTTCATCCATGCAAGCACTGTGGTCGGCACACTCATTCTTCAGACAGATGCTTCAGACACAAGCCTCCTGCAAGAACCAAGATTCATCTTGGATGGATTGCTTTTTGGCAATGGGCATCAACGGCCAAGAAGATGTTTACGACACATGTTAGAACTTGTTCACGGATATTGAACAAACTTGCAGTTGAGTTTTTGCCATCATCTCACCTTGTCCCTGACGGGGGGGAAAATGGTGGTCATGTACAAGCTTCGACGACAGATCAAGCGAGCCTGAGCCACAATCTCTCATTCCATGTTCAGAGTTGTAGCCAGCAGTTCAAGCGAGCCTGAGCCACAATTCGTCATTCTAGATTCAGAGATGTAGCCAGAGACACGGATGCCCATGAGCATGCCTTCGGTTGGTGGACAACCTTAAACCATCATCTTTGGTTGGTGGACAACCTAAAACCACCATAGGTAGTAGACCTCCCTTCTTTTAGGTCGAAGGTCTCCCTTTCATATATGAGGAACACTTCCTCTAGCAGAAGCCTTCAGCTTAGCAGCCTTCAGCTTCTTGCCAGCTTTGGTTGAGTTCCAGGAAATGCTTCAAGCATTCCAGAGTTGTTAGTAATCCTAAAACCATCACAGGTAGTAGACCTCCCTTCTTTTAGGTTGAAGGTCTCCCTTTTTTATGAGGGACAATTCCTCTAGCAGAAGCCTTCAGCTTCTTGCCAGTTTTGGAAGAGTTCCGGGAACTGCAACATGTATTGCGTTCCAGTGTTTGTGGTCATCCTAAAACCACCTCTTTTTCCAACATTTCAGAGAGTTGATTCAGCCCAAGTGCTGCCATGCATACTTTGCAGATTTGTATTACAACTCTCTTCTTGGACTCACACATACCCCTTCGGATTAAGGGGGATGTTGGAACACCTAATCCTACATGGGTAGGTGTGGAATGCGAAAAGTCACAATGGAGTCCAAGTGACCTTGGAATGTGAAACCAAGAGTCACACCATTGTACTATAAATGTACATCTTTGTATAATGGAAAATAAGAAAGCCTCACGCTTATCTTTCATTGTATGTTGAGTCTCTTGTGTGTGTGTTCATCCTTCTCATACACCATGTGTGTGCTTTAACATGGTGTTTAACAAT